>CM024594.1:10451998-11043719 GCA_014182565.1 Eucalyptus marginata | reverse complement strand
GATTTAAGTATTTAATTAAATAGTTAGCCTAGGAGATTGATGCAAAGCATTAATTTAGTTAGACATTTTAATAATTGGGTAAAGTTATGATCAATTTTGATTGGTATTGACATTTGATAAACAATAATTAGTTAAATAATTAATTTAAATGATTTAATTATAATTTAGTTGATTATTTAATATTTTCCGAAAATTATACCGGGATAGCCAGTGATCGGAATTTCATACGGTGCGGTACTATGTTCATTTATGCCATTGATTGTTAAATTGTGCAATTGAGTGATGGTTGTTAATTGTGAATATTTAATTCAAAATGGCGGAATTTTGGTATTTAATTGGAAAATACCGGGTGTTGGGTTTTGGACACCGAAAGTGTTTTTAAGTACTATATCAAATTGTGAGATTTTAAAAGAGATGATACAATTTTTTTGGTTCAATATGACCGTGTCCCCACACACAATTATTTTACCATGCATTTCTAATATGAAGAAAATAAGCCGAGATCACTATTTTAATTGAGGTATTTGAGTGCAATGCACGGTGTCCTAGGCCGAAATTGAATGAATGCATGAATGATATGAGATGCCGTCACGAGCCTTTGGGGCCGAACGATGCTCTTTCGGGAATGCCCCAAGTCAACGGATGCCGGTCACAGTGGAGGCTGGACCGATGCTCCTTTGAGGAATGTCGTCTAGATGTAGACGTTGTCGTGTTTGATGGTACGAGACAAAGCCCGGTTAAGCTGGAAGACTGCTGACTATTGAGTCGGCCGTGACCAATGGGTCATAATCAATTGAAACGAATGAATGATTAAGATTGAGGGGCCGAATTAGAAGACTGAATTGTGTGGTGTGGTATGGGATGTACCATAACGGTTTGGTATGGTAATCGAGGCCCGTGAATCGGTGATGATATATAATTATATGTGTATACATGTCGAGATGTTCCAATGATGCATGATTTCAATATAATTATATGCAAATTGAATGGTACTGACATGCAGGACAAACACTGGTGTTACATGAGTTTTGAGGAGATATGGTTAGACTACATGCAGGTATACTTTTCTCCTAATCAGAATTGAGGGAATGGACTTGCTGAGACATTGTCTCACTGGTTATTGTATAACCATTTTCAGGTCCCTAGATGGAGGATTGTTAAGCGAGGTGCAGGGGTTCGCAAGAAGTGAAGTCTAGGTTTTTCTTTAGTCCCTGCCAGATGTCGACGGTCTTCCGTCTAATTTGGACAGTGGGTGACAGTTCACCCTTTTGTTATCGAGAAGTCTGACAGGATCGGAAGGGACTCTGGTCCCATGGACGAGGAGCTCAGAGCGTAGATAGCCTAGAAGCTCTTCTTTTTTTTTGAAATAGATCCATGTGGTGTTAGACTTTTCTGTAGATATACGTTGATGTATTATAAGTGTGTTTTGCGAAAATATCATCCTACGTTTCTATCCCACTTTTATGTTGTTTGGAGATTGTTATTACGTTTCCGCGTGTGCCATAAACTAAATGGGTCGGTGACACTTCCTAGGACGTCGCAAATTTTATCGACCACCGAGGGATGTACATGCGCTCGAGGTTCGGGTCGTGACAAAGAGCTTGTGAAAAGGGAATACGAGAGGGAAAAGGCAGAGTGTGTGAGCTTAATTGAGGGTAAAAAAAAGCCTAGACTTGAGTTAAACATGATGGGAGTGACAAACACCTTGAGAGAAACACGTGAGGGAGCGATTGGTGAGGATTTCTGTTATTAACGTTTACTTACAAGTCTAAAATATGTCACATGAAGAAAGCGTGAATCAAAGGGATGTTGACTCCAAATGAAGGGATGAAGCGCTCGTGGAAAGCATCCAACAATTGAGGGCTGTAGTGGAGGAGCTTAGTGGCTGAATGATGGGGAATGGCATGAGAGTTGATGGTGACCAAGAGCTACCCCGAGGAAGGCCACAACATCAGCAAGACGCCTCTTGAACACAACCTAGATGGCAGTGGCATTATGATGATGATGAGGCCAACATGGAGGATGATCGAGATGCTCGATTTGGAAGGTGGAATGGAGGTCGAGGGTTTAGACACCGAGAAGATAATGAACTTGGCAACATCAAGATGAAGATTCCTTCATTCCAAGGGAAGAATGATCCCGATGCGTATCTAGAATGGGAGAAACGCATGGAGATGGTCTTTGATTGCCAACGATACTCCGAGCTCCAAAAGGTAAAAATTGTAGCTGTTGAATTTACTGATTATGCTATAATTTGGTGGGATCAACTTGTGACTAGTAGGAGGCGCAATGGTGAAAGACCGATAAAGACATGGGATGAGATGAAGGCGCTGATGAGGAGGTGTTTTGTACCAAGTCATTATCATCGAGATTTGTTTCAAAAGTTACAAGATCTCACATGAGGCAATAAGAGCGTGGAAGAGTATCACAAAGAGATGGAGATTGCCATGATTTGTGCTAATGTGGTGGAGGATCGTGAGGCCACGATGTCAAGATTTTTGAGTAGTTTGAGCCGAGACATAGTAAAGGTGGTGGAGCTACAACATTATATTTATTGAGTTTGAGGATTTGGTGGACAAAGCCATCAAAGTTGAGCGGCAATTGAAGTCGGATCAAAATCACAAGAGTGGAGGAGGTTCAAATCAGAATTGGAGATCCAATTGGAAGAGAGATGAGAAGCCGAATTGGAGAGGAAATAATATCAAAGCCGAAACCTCAAAGGAGAATGAGAGGGACAGTAAAGTCGGAACGAACCCGGCTTCAGGTAAAATCGAAAACCCTAACACTAGAACTCGTGAGATTAAATGTTTTAAGTGTTTGGGCAGGGGTCATATGGCGAATCAAATGCCCGAATAGGAGGGTGATGATCATGACTAGACATGGTGATATTGAGTTTGAAAATGAGAGGGAAGAAGAGGATGATGAGATGCCACCATTGGAGAATTGTAGTGATGGAGAAGTGGTTGTAAAAGGAGACTTATTGGTGGTTAGACGTTCTCTTAGTGTGCAAGTAAAGGAGGAGGAACATCACCAACAAAGAGATAACTTGTTTCATACAAGATGTGTGGTGAATGGTAAGATCTATAGTTTGATAATTGATGGAGGTAGTTGTGCGAATGTGACAAGTTGTATTATGGTGGATAAGTTGGGTTTGAAGACAATAAAGCACCCTAAGTCTTATAGACTTCAATGGTTAAATGATAGTGGTGAGGTGAAAGTGTCGAAGTAAGTTCAAATCCCATTTGAGATAGGGAGATACAAGGACGAGGTAGAGTGTGATGTTGTACCTATGCAAGCGAGTCATATCTTACTTGGAAGATTATGGCAATATAATTGAAAGGTATATCATGATGGGTATACTAATCGTTATTCATTGGTGATGAATCAAAAGACTTACACCTTGGTACCATTGACACCTAGGGAGGTGTATCAAGATTAGTTAAAGTTACAACAAGAAGCCAAGAGAGAGAGAGAAAAGGTGAGAAATCCGAGGGTTTGCGTGGTGTGTCTGAGACACAAGGAAAATGAGAGGCCGAGAGGAGGATTGTGGTAAAAACCGAGGGAAAAGAAGAGAGGAAAGAAAATGAGCAAAAGAATTTTTATGCAAAATCGAGTAAGGTGAGGAGAGCTTTAGTTCTAGACCAACCGATACTTGTATTTTTGTACAATGAGGTTTTGTTTTCTACTAACGATCTCGACCCAAGTTTGCCTAGTCCTATTGTGTCTTTATTGCAGGAATTTGAAGATGTCTTTCCTAATGAACTTCCTAAAGGGATACCACCGATTCGAGGCATTGAACATCGAATCGACTTGATTCCTAGTGCGCCATTACCTAACCGACCCGCATATCAAAGCAATCCCAAGGAGACAAAGGAACTTCAGCGGCAAGTTAGCGAACTATTAGAACGACGGTATGTGAGAGAGAGTCTTAGCCCGTGCGCCATCCCTGTTTTGTTGGTGCCAAAGAAGGATGGAACTTGGCGAATGTGTGTCGATTGTCGAGCAATCAATAACATTACGGTAAAATATCGACATCCTATTATAGATGACATGTTGGATGAGTTGCATGGTTCTTGCATTTTCACTAAAATCGATTTGAAAAGTGGCTATCATCAAATTAGGATGAAAGAATGTGATGAATGGAAAACGGCATTTAAAACTAAGTATGGATTGTATGAGTGGTTAGTTATGCCATTTGGATTAACTAATGCACCGAGCATGTTTATGTGACTTATGAATCATGTTTTGCGTGCTTTTATTGGTCGATTTGTGGTTGTCTATTTCGATAACATCTTGATAAATAGCCGAAGCCCTGATGACCATATTGAGCATGTGCGAGCTGTCTTGTAGGTTTTAAGGGTCGAGCAATTGTACGCTAATCTAAAGAAGTTCTCTTTTGTTACTAACAAATTAGTATTTCTAGGATTTGTTGTTAGTGCTGATGGTATATAGGTTGATGAAGAAAAGGTCAAAGCAATCCGTGAATTGCCAACGCCTAAAACCGTAGGAGAGGTGCGTAGCTTTCATGGATTGGCGAGTTTTTTTTTTTACGATTTGTGAGGAATTTTAGCACCATTGCCGCACATTTGACCGAGGTTATCAAGAAACATGTGGGTTTCACGTGGGGAGAAGAGCAAGAGAAAGCATTTAATCTGCTAAAAGATAAGTTGACTAATACTCCTTTGTTATCTTTGCCGAATTTTAGTGCTATTTTTGAGATAGAGTGCGATGCTTCTAGTACAGGAATTGGAGCCGTGTTGATGCAAGGAGGGCATCCCATAGCTTATTTCAGCAAAAAATTGAGTGAAGCAACATTGAATTATCCTACCTACGATAAGGAGATGTATGCTTTAGTGTGAGCTTTGGAGACTTGGCAACATTATCTATGACCAAAGGAGTTCGTGATCCACATCGACCACAAGACCTTGAAGTACTTGAAAGGGCAGCAAAAGTTGAATAAAAGACATGCTAAATGGATGGAGTTCATCGAGACTTTTCCATATGTGATCAAGTACAAAAAAGGTAAGAAGAATGTGGTAGCCGATGCATTTTCTCGAAGGTACGCGATTCTAACTACTTTAAAAGCAAAGTGTCTAGGTTTTGAGCATATCAAGGGCTTATATACTAATGATGATGACTTTGGGAGAGTGTTTGAAGCATGTGAACATGCTACATTTGATAAATTCTATAGGCGTGAAGGTTATCTTTTCCATGAAAACAAACTATGTTCGCCTAAGTGTTCTTTGCGTGAATTGTTGGTGCGAGGAGCGCATAGTGGTGGTTTAATAGGGCATTTTGGCATTAATAAGACTTATGAAGTGCTCCATAAACATTTTTATTGGCCACATATGAAGAGAGATGTCACACGTGTCTGTGAGAGATGCATTGCTTGTAAGTAATCTAAGTCTACAACTAAACCGCATGACTTGTATACACCATTACCTATTCCAACGCATCCTTGGACTGATATTTCTATGGATTTTGTGTTAGGATTGCCTAGGTCTAAGTATGGTAGAGATTCTATTTATGTGGTTGTTGATTGGTTTTCAAAAATGGCTCATTTTATACCTTGTCATAAAATTGATGATGCATCTCATGTTGCTGATTTGTTCTTTAGGGAGGTTGTACGTTTGCATGGCATGCCTAGATCGATTGTTTCAGATCGAGATTCTAAATTTCTTAGCTACTTTTGGAAAACATTATGGAAAAAACTAGGAACACGGTTGTTATTTTCTACTACTTGTCATCCACAGACCGATGGTCAAACCGAGGTAGTTAATAGAACTTTAGGGGTATTGTTACGTGCTATTATTAAAAAGAACAGAAAATCTTGGGAAGATTGTCTACCACATGTTGAGTTTGCATATAATAGGAGCATGCATTCTGCTACTAAATTTACACCATTTGAGGTTGTTTATGGTTTTAATCCGTTAACTCCGTTAGGTTTAACCCATTTACCTGTTGATGAGCGTGTGGATTTAGACGGAGCAAAGAAAGCCGAATTTGTCAAGGCGTTGCATGAGAAGACGTGCGCAAATATTAAGCGCAAGACTGAGCAATATGCAAGGCAAGCCAATAAATGGCGCAAGGAAGTGGTGTTTGAACCTGACGATTGGGTTTGGGTTCATATGCGCAAAGAGCGATTTCCTAAGCTGCGACATTCTAAGTTATTACCGCGAGGGGATGGACCATTCATGATGTTGGAAAGAGTTAACAATAACGCCTACAAGCTTGATCTTCCAGGTGAGTATGACGTTAGTGCTACATTTAATGTTTCTGACTTGACTCTTTTCGATGCAAGTGATGATTTGAGGGCAAATCCTTTGCACGGGGGAGGGAATGATGTGGACATCGAGCCATATCGAGAAGGAGATGCTAGGGACCCGTTGTTTATTCCGACTGGTTCGATCACTCGAGCACGGGCCAAGCAATTCAGGCAAGCTGTTGGCGTCATTGTTCATGATCTTTGATGTGGAGATGACTTTGGATCAAATCTTGAAGAATCTTGGAAATGTTGGCGTAATCTTTGTCTTGGAGATGACCTTGGATCAAATATTGAAGAATCTTGAAAATCTTGGCGCAATTTGATTATCTGGTCACCAAATATTTGACCAAATCAAAAAAAAAAAAATGATCTTCTTGTTTAGGCATATTCTAGAATATGACGTATTAGATTTCTAGGACTGATTTTAAGGTTTGTGTGGCGGTTAGAAAGCCTATATTAAGGATTGATTGAATTTCTTTGGGGGACATATTTTATTTTTGAGGAAAAGAATTGAGAGGTTCTCTTCTACTGTTCTTTTGAGGACTTGACCTTATCAAGATTTCCTTGTGACAGTCGATTCGACTTATTGAGTGAGATAGCGAATTCTTTCGCTCGTGGCGTCTATAACGTTGGTTGGTTGACAAGCGCTCATTAACAGGTCACGTTCATACCGAGATTGCCAATCACAGGTTCGATTAGAGGTCGAGGTTTGCAATTCGCACCACCCAAGCCTTCATATAACGATCTTTTCATAACGATTCACATCATGATTGTAAACGGCTCATGACATAATTTTAACGAGTGGTAACTTGTTGTGACTAGTGGTTATAGGAATCAAGGATCAATAAAAACTCAGTCTTCATGTGACAGAAACACCACTAACTGCTCTAATTAGACAGTTTAAGTGGAGGTCTTGTCAATGAACCACCCATCGTACAGGTTCGACTCAATCGTCATTTGATAGTCACTTTTCTTAACCACACCTGTCAATCATTTTGTCAAACCATATAAGTACATGTGGCGTGTGCCTCGTGGCTAGCGAAGTCTATGCTTACTCCTCATTAGAGGTGAACGATTCTAGGTTCCGTCCAATTTCCATCTGTAACCTATCTTTCAGAACAGTTTTCTAATTTTTGGAATCTAGAACCTACCATACATACCCAGAATACTAGAATTTACCTTGTCATAAGTTCCAAGGTCGGTTTTAAAGTCTATCTAGATTCCACCTATAATCTTAATTGGATAATTATAGTGAATTATCATTTCTAATGATCATAATTTGTTACAATCCACCGATCACTACTCATATTTAGACTTATGAAAATTATGAAAATTAACAAAATAAAAGTTACAGTCATAGATGTTGTCAGAAATGGAAGTTTAAATTGTTGATTTCAAATTATACACTCATCATTCGACATTATGGAATACTGCATAATCACATAAAGATAGAACAAAAAAAAAACACATTGACTTGTTTCAAGTTCTAGATTTCAAGTTTCCAGATTCCACTTAGAACCTATCCATCATAAATAAGTTCCCCAATTTTTAGAACTTAGAATATACTCTACATATCCTAGAACCGAGAGCTGACCCTACCGATCTGATTCTTGGGTTCCTACTTCTACCCTAGCACTATACTCACCTTTACTCCTCACTCTTAGGCTCGTCATGCATCACCCTAAGGGCTTTAGAGTATACATATGTATATATTTAGAATTTATATTTATTTAATGAAATTTTTATTAAGAAATGATGGAAAAGAATAAAACATAAATTAAAAAAAGAGGAAAAATAATAATAAAGGAGCATAAGAATTTAGATTTTAAATAGACAAATTTAACTTGAAAAGGATCTTTCTAATTCTCAAAAAATGAGGGGCAATGAGATTTCTGAAAAAAGAAAACATACTCCCTTCGTCTTCTCCTCCTTTGTATCTTTGGTTCATGTCGAAACTTCACAACTCCTCCATAGTTCTTTGGTTCATGACAAAACTCCATGAAAATAGGAAGAAAGTTTAAGCTCTTTCTCTTTCGTAACTATCTCCGCTCACATCAAAAGTCCACGAAAATAGTAAGAGAGTCAAAGCTCATTGTCCTTTGTAACTCCGTGATTCACGTTGAAACTTCATGAAGGAAGCAAAAGAGGAAAAACACTATACTTTTCGCAATTACAAAGGTGAATGATTATGTTTCTCTCTCTTACTAATATAGTATTCGTTAGTTGATCTACCCCGTCGACGTTACTGGAGCTTCTTTACAATTCTTGTCATAGTCAAACTTATGAATTTACAATACTATTTTTTTACTGTTTAAGATTTAGACGGTATGATAATGATTGAGGGATGTTATCTCCATTTGTGCACTTGTGGTTTCTTTACCAACAAATTGTTATTTTGATCATTTTTATATTGCATTTTTAGATTCATTTAACTATTATGCTGTTAAACCAAATAATGGACTATATAGGCTATGAAAATATTATGTATTATTATTATGTATTATTATTATGTATTATTATTATTATTATTATTATTATTATTATTATTATTATTATTATTATGATCATCATCATCATTATCATTATTATTATCATTATTATTATTATTATGATCATCATCATCATCATCATCATCATTAGTATTCTTATTGTTGTTGTTGTTGTTGTTGTTGTTGTTGTTGTTGTAATTCACCAAACAATAAATTGAATATAACAAAATTCAAGGATATCATATTTTATCTTGACTAAAAATCTAAACGATCAAATGTAGCAAATATGATTTATATCCCATTGCCCCCAATGCCTAGGAACGAACCACTCTTCAAGGCTTGATCTACAAGGAACACTTCATTTTGAGCTTGGGCTTCCCATCTTAGGGCCACTAGGGGAGTTTTCCATTGTTTAGGCTCCCACCAAATTAGTCAACCCCTAATGCCATTACATTTATTGGACATCTGGACCCCTGAAGTAGCAAAACTTGGCATAATGAGACACTTAAATGCTAAAAATTAGAAAATGTACACTTAAGTGCCAAAATCGAGCAAAATTGATTAGTTAAGTGCCAATAGTAAGAAAATCTAGCCAAAATATTGACATGACTTTTTTCAATGAGACAAGTACCAAATGATATCGTTTTGCACGTTGATGGGAAAAGAAAAACTGAAAACAACATCATTTTTATCTCGAATTTGAATTTGAATATAAATATTAATTAAATTAAATTAAAAAAATATTTGATTGCGAGAATGGCGCGCTCAGCCCTCGCCACCATATCCACCGGTGACGATCAAGGGTTGGTGACCCTTGTTAGAGGGTCGACCGGAGTCACCGGAGTCACCGGGCCCCAACCAAGGGTTGGTGACCCTTGTTAGAACTAGTACGAGCACCTAGAGGGGGTGAATAGGTGACTAAGACGATTTTATAATTTTAACCGAATGTATAGGCAATTTCTTTGATGAAAGACTAAGGATTTAAAAACAATAATCGTTGCAAATGAAAGTAATGAAAAGTAAAAGGATTAAGGATAGAGAATCAAGACTCATTTATAGTGGTTCGGCTTAGACCAAATCTACGTCCACTCTCCCGCACGGACAGCCTTCTGGCTGGATTTCACTAAGAATCAAAAAGAGAATTTACAATCTCACGCCCTTGATTCCACAGTGTAGAGAGTCTACTACACTTCCTCAAGGTCTCACCACACTTCCGTCTCTCTTTTGATTACATGTATAGCTCGAAGAATAGGATCACAAAATATCAAGGAGATTCGAGACTTTGGAATTCTTCTATCGACACAACTCAACAACTTGAGCGTCTCTCTTAAATACTTCTTCATGCCTTCATTACCGTTGGCACCTTCCAAAGAAGTTCTTCCAATCAACCCGTTGGACGAATCAATTTAGAGAGATCTCGAGCTCTTTAAGGCAAGTGTTGATAGCCCATCAATCCTACTCGCCCATACAATCAGGATCTTGGTTTCCATAAGTAGAACCTTCCAAATATAAGTTGCGAATCTAGATAATCTAGATTATTCGAATACAAATATAAGATCTTGTAGTGCTAATTCCAGTCGAGAGATATTCCTTAACCGTTGGAGTCAAAATCATACTAGACAAAATCAGAATAGAAGTTTTTAACTCTGTCGGTCTGGAAACTATCCATGAGAGTAGACTTTGAAACTTGAGTCTTGATATCTTCAGACTTTGGTCTTCGACTTTGCCAGAGTCTGCAAGTCTTCGACTAGGCGATGGAAATGTTTTGTCGACTTCAAAATACCTTAAGAGAATTTTTCCAACAATCTCCCCCTTTTTGATGGTGACAAAACTTTCCCGCAGATTTGAATATTATTGCCCCGCAATACAACATTTAAGCTAGCAATGATATCTCATAAAAAATTAGAATAAAGATAGTAAAAGTTGTCATGTACACAGATTTGTCCTGTACACAGATCTGCATCCACAGAAAACAAATTAGTCATGTACAGATATTAAACAACTATCTTTATCTATCTTAATAGTTTAAAGTAATGCAATAAAAACAAGCAATCCAAAGCTCAAGATAAAGTTATAAAGTCAAACACAACCAAACAAAATATTAAATCCAAAAAGTGTTCTAAAACTGAAGGTTTGGTATGGAAATCTGCAAAAACTTCTCCCCCTTTTTTGTCAACATAAAAAGGTGAGAAAGTCAGGGTGCGCGAGGAATGCGAACAAGTTGAAAGTCCTCCATTGACTTGACTGTTTCTTCCAGCTTCCTCAAATCATCCTGCAGTTGAGTGAGAGCTGTGCCTTTGGCAGTAGCCTGAACCTAAAGTTGAATATTCTGAATCTGATCCTGCATGGTGATAAACATGGCACGATTCTCATTCTGCATCGTCTGGAATTCGCACCCTAAGGCGTATATCTGGCCTTTGAGCTCCAAAATGATTTCAAACGATGCCAAAATCTCCGAATGGTTTGCGTGCTTGCTTGAACATGGTCTGATTGTGGAGTTAAGCCAGTGGATCGATTATCAGCAGGAATATCAATGTTTGGAGATGTTGCCTCTTTCTCAGGAAAATGAGAGGCATGAACATCCTCTGCACCAGCAGGTGATCGACTAACACTTGCACTGGTAAAAGTTAAGAGAGGAACACTCTCTCTTTGAATATCTCCCCATGTTTCAATGTCTTCTGGAGTAGAGAAGTATTCTTCTTGCTGAGAAACTTCTTCAGTGTCAAGCTTTCTTTGATCCTCCTTTTCTGTTGGAGAATCTGTTCTGCCCTCTTCGGCATATTGTTCTTCCGGGGCCGTGGGCGTGGGTGCGGTCCGGGCTGTTTCTTCGTTTCTTCTTCTTCTTCGCCGTCCCGCAAAGATTCCTTCTCCCGGTTCCCTTTCTTAGTTTCCTCTCGTAACTTGTTGTTCCAGTTCCCGTGACATAGGAACAGAATGTTGGGAAACAAAGGCAGAGATGGGAATATCATCCTCATCATCTTCATCCTCCAAGATGATAGCCCGCTTCTTCTTGATAGGACCAGTCACAGGATCTTTTCATTTCTTCTTTGCAGCAGAGGAGTTTGGTCTGGTCTTGACAGGGGTTTTCTCCTTGAATTGCTCAAGCTTTTTGCTAAGTTCTTTCAGACACATCTTCGTAATCATCCTTAGCCCAATGACCATTTGGTCAATAGTCTTCACACACATAATGTTGGGAGGTTGAATGTTCAAATGTCTGAACAAACGAGTGATGAGAGCAGCATAAGGGAGTTTTCCCTTGTCCTTCGCCATAGACCGATATATGTGGAACATGATGGTATGGGGCAAGGAAAAGTTAAGACCGATCTTGATGGCATACATCAGTTTTGCTTCAGAAATGGATACATCTGTCTTCGATGTTGACTTTGGTCTGAGACAGTTGATCACAATTTTGTGAAGGAAAATGTTTGAAGCATTCATCCTTGAATAGGAGAGACGACTTTCTGCGATTCTATCTCTCGCAAGCTCCAGAGTTGCATGGCTAACAGACATAGAAATTGATTAGAAAGCTCCTCTTTCCACACCAATAACGTCAGCCAGAGTGTCTGTGTCAACCACATACTCTCTATCTCGCACACTAAACGAAAAACTGTTTGCATCAAGAAAACTGAGGTTAGAAAAAAAATAAGCCGTTAGTTCAGAATGAGCAACCTTGCTCTCAGTACAGAATTGATGAAGTTAAAGCTTCTCAAACTTCTATCTCAAATTGATGCTCAACGAGATCCAGAAAATCAAAATCCACAGTTCGTGGGTTCATCACCCCACGCTTCAGCAAACTTGCATACACCTGCTTATGTTCCTCTGACCGAAACAATTCATCTCTCTTTTCCCGAAGAGTTGCAGCCACACCCATCCTAGGCTTAAAATGCACAAACATCTTTTCATCATCATCTTTCCCCTCAGGCTGATTTACACTACCAAATCGAGGGTCACTCGGAAAGTTTGCAAAAGTCTTTGCTGCTGTTCCAACAGGAACAACACCCGATCGTTCCATCACGGTTAGAAAATGAGTCTCATTTCTATAGCCCTTCTCTTTCAAAAATTCATCAATGAACGTCATTGCAGAACCCCCTTCCTTCAAAGCAGAATAAAGCCTATAAACAAATGCAGGCTTAAGAGACCTTACTGATTCTATATCTTCAATGATGTCTTCCTCTGCATGTTGAGGGTTACGAACCTGAGATCTAGTGGAAGAAGTGCGCTGTTGAGAATGTTGGTGCATCTTTCCACTTGGAGAGTCTCCTTCTTCAGTGAGATCAAAGTGCGTAGGCCCCTCACCCGAGCCTTGTGGTCCCCTGCTTGCAATTTTGGAAGATTTCCTTTGGTACGACATTGTCACTTTCTTGGATAGAACTTTCACACTTGTTTCACAAGAAAGATGAAATCCTGAAGAGAAGAACTTGCGAAGGAAAAACTCAGAGAGTGAAAAGTTTGTGATCTAGGGTTTTTGGGTAAAGTAAAAAGAGGAGGAGAAAGAGTATAAAAGGCAATTGATACAGGGTATCTGAAGCGTCACAAAAAGGAAAAAATAAAAATACATTTTCAAAAAATAACTGCCTTTTTAAAACAAATCGATAACCACCCTTGTTTAAAAAATAACTGCCTTATTAAAATTAATTAGAGATAAACAGGCGATCTTACCTTTTCAAGATATCAGTTTAAACGAGTAAATGAACTGTAATTGTAACAACTTACAGTCGTGACGTTTGGTCTTCTAAGTCTGAATTTTGAGTCTGATACTTTTCAGACTTAGATTCTGAGTCTGATCTTCAACAGTCTTCAAGAGATAAAATGTTGAGTCTTGAACGAATAGACTCAAATAGACTTTTTCCAAGCGGCTTTGTGAAGATGTCTCGCGTTGATTCTTTGAGTCGATAAACTATATCAAGACTTCTTTATTCTGAACATGATCTCTTATAAAGTGATGTCGAATATCAATATGTTTTGCTCTTGAATGTAGAATAGGATTCTTTGTAAGATTGATTGCACTAGTATTGTCACATTTGATCTCGATACAAGAGTCTTCGATACCAAAGTCTTGTAGTTGTTGTTTTATCCAGAGTATTTGAGAATAGCAACTTCCAAGGGCTACGTATTTTGCTTCAGCTGTTGAAAGAGTTACAGTACTTTACTTCCTTGAAAACCAAGATACTGCCCTGTTACCAAGTAATTGACAAGTGCAAGAAGTGCTTTTTCTTTCAACTCTACAACCTGCAAGATCTGCGTCTGAATAACCAAGAAGAGTAAAGTCTCATTCTTTGGGATATCATAGACCAATCTTAGCAAAGTAGTTGCAACATATTTAATGATACGTTTGGCAGCACTTAAATGAGATTCCTTAGGATCGATTGAAACCTAGCACATATGCAAACACTAAATAATATGTCAGGTCTAAATGCAGTAAGATAAAGAAGTGAACCAATGATACTCTTCTATAATTTTTGGTCGACTTTCTTCCCTGCTTCATCTTTGTCTATCTTCAAAGAACTTGACATAGGTATGTTAGTCTTTTTGCAATTCTCCAGACCAAACTTTTTAACAAGTTCTTTCGCATATTTTTCTTGATGAATAAAGATTCCTTCTTTCAGTTGTTTTACTTGTAGACCAAGGAAGAAGGATAGTTCACCCATCATGCTCATCTCGAATTCATCCTGCATAGACTTAGAAAATTTCTTACACAAAGTCTCATTAGATGATCCAAATATAATATCATCAATATAAATTTGAACGAGTAAAAAGCTTTTACCTTCCTTTTTAATGAATAAAGTAGTATCTACATTTCCTTTAGTGAAACCACTTTGAATTAAAAAGTTACTTAGCCTTTCATACCAGGCTCGAGGAGCTTATTTCAATCCATATAAAGCCTTCTTCAGTCTGAACACAAAGTCTGGTTTCTTTGAGTCTTCAAATCCAGGAGGTTGTTCCACATAGACTTCTTCTTGGATAAATCCATTCAGGAATACGCTTTTGACGTCCATTTGGAATAACCTGAAATTCTTATAGCATGCAAAAGCAAGTAATAATCTGATTGCTTCTAACCTTGCTACATGAGCGTAAGTCTCATCATAGTCTATCCCTTCTTCTTGTGTGTATCCTTTGGCCACGAGTCTTGCTTTGTTTCTTGTCACTTTGCCTGTTTCATCGACTTTGTTCCTGAAAACCCATTTTGCTCCAATAACATATTTACCTTTTGATTTAAGAGTCAATTCCTAAACGTCGTTAATACTGAATTGTCTGAGCTCTTCTTGCATTGCTTCAATCCAGCTTTTATCAGCTAAGGCTTCTTCAATGTTTTTGGGTTCTATTTCAGAAATAAGTGCAATAGCACTAGACTCTTCTCGCCTTTTGGATCTTGTTTGAATTCTCTCATTAACGTTTCCAATAATGAGATCTTCGGGATGACTAGACTTGTGATTCTAGTTACTGGTCAGTCTGATAGATTGTTGATCTTTTTCTTGAGTTGATTCTTCATCAATAACTTGTTGTACTGCTTCTAAATTTTGAACTGCTTCAAGAGAGGTAGATCTAGTAGAGTCTATAGCAGATTCTGATTCTTCAGTCTGAATTGGTTGAATTTGTGGAGAGTCTTGAAATTTGACGTTCATTGATTCTTCCACAGTCTGAGTCTTCTTGTTGAATACTCTATAGGCTTTGCTTGCAGTTGAGTAACCAAGAAAGAATCCTTCATCTGATTTTTCTTCAAACTTACCAACTCGATCATTTGCATTCTTCAGAATAAAGCATTTACAACCAAATACTTGAAAATAAGAAACAATTGATTTCTTTCCTTTAAAAATTTCATAAGGAGTTTTATCAAGAATTGGCCTTAAAAACACTCTGTTAATAATATAACAAGCAGTTAAAACAGCTTCAGCCCAAAATCTTGAAGAAATATTACTTTCAATTAAAAGAGTCCTTGCCATTTCTTGTAAAGACATATTCTTCCTTTCCACAACCACATTCTGTTCTGGTGTGTATGGAGAGGAGAATTTATGCTGAAAACCAGACTCATCACAAAATTTAGTAAAGTCTTGATTTTCAAACTCACCTCCATGGTCTGTACGAATGCTTGAAATAGTGTGACATTTCTCATTCTCGCACCTTCTTAGCAAATTTTGAAAAGTGAGAGAAAGTCTCAGACTTACTTGCAAGAAAGTAGACCAAAGTAAATCGTGAATAATCATCCACTATTACTAGGCAGAACCTTTTTTCCACAAATGCTTTGCGTTCTTGTAGGTCCAAATAAATCCATATGCAGAAGCTGCAGTACACGATTAGTTGAAACTTTATTTATTGGTTTGTAAGAGTTTCTAACCTGTTTACCCAGTACGCATGGTGTACATAAATCAGACTTTAAGTAATTGAGAATAGGCAATCCTCGAACAAGTTTCTTGGAAGAGATCTTGGTGATTTGATTCATGTTGGTATGGCCAAATTTTCTGTGTCATAAATTAGCTTCATCTTGTACTGATATTAAGCACTGTGATCTTTCTTGATTCACATATAGAAGATAGATATTTCCATGTCTACGTCCAGTAAAAGATTGAGTAAAGTCTTTACTGATTCCTGAGCACGTTCCTTCCTGGAAATTGATCTTGAATCCAATATCGCACAATTGGCTTATGCTAAGCAAATTGTAATTTAATCCTTCCACTAAGGAAACATTATTGATTATAGACTTCCAATTTTTACTGTTCCGCGACTAATAATCATTCCTTTGTTGTTACCACAAAAAGAAACTTTTCCTCCATCTATCTGGACAAGTTTTATGAAGCAACCTGAATCTCCTGTCATATGTCTTGGGCAGCCACTATCTAGATACCATTTAATCTTCCTTTTGATAGTGACCTGCAATTAAAAAGAATTCAAGCTTTCTTTGGTACCCACATCATTTTGGGTCCAGAAGAGTTAGAAAAATAAACAGTCTTTACCCAATTCCTTTTAACATGGTCTCCAAACCAAATGACATTCTTTCTCAAAATGTTCGAGCTTTGACACTTTGAACATTTTAGAGCATTTCGGCCAATAGGTTTTACAAAGACTTTTCTGAAAATGGTTTCTATAAACAATTCTTGTTGGTCTTTGTTTAATTATTTCCTTCACCTTTGGGAAATCAATTAGTGGAATAGTTTCAGAAGTCATACCGAGACCTAACTTATCAAAGTAGGGTCTTTGTATTGAAAGAATCTTATCCAATTTTTCAGAACCATTTGAAAATCTTTTTGATATGTTTGAAATATCATTTTTCAAATGAGTGTTTTCTTTGGAAACAAAATCTGAGTTTTCTTTCAAGATTGTAAAATTCTTACCTAACTTTTCAAACTTTTCTTTCCAAATTTTCTCCCGTTGCTTCAATGTAGAATTTTCCCTTTTTAATTCGGAGATCCTCTTAAGAGAGGTTTTTAGACCAAGACATAGTTCATCAATGTATTTCGAAACTTTGACAGAGATTTTTAGATTACTAACCTCAAGCTCACCGATCGAGTCCAGACTGTCTCAATGTTCGGAAAGTCGAATCAGATTTTGCCATCAAACGAGATATTGGCATAATCATCATCGCTTTCTTCACATTCGTATCACTCTAAGTCTCGCTTTGAGTGCCTTTCGTATTTCTCAGCCTTTCCTTTCATTTTCCTTAACTGTAGAGGACAATTGGGTCCGATGTGTCCCTTTTTCTTGCATTCAAAGCAAGTCACTTCTTTGTTGGAATCATCTTCCTCGTTGATTTGTTCTCAAACTTTTGTGAGTTTTGTTTCTTCCAATTGAATTTTCTTCCCTTTCGTTCAGCTTTCGAATCTCTTTATCATGAGTGCGTTCTTCATCATTTAGATCTTCTTCGAGTCCGTAGCATCAGAATAATCATTAGACTTTAAGGCAATAGATTTCTTACCTTTTTTGAATCTTCTTCTTCGTTGGTGTGCTCTACTTCGTAAGACTGAAGAGTTCCAACCAGCTCATCTACAGAGAGTGGAGCAATCCTCTGTGTCTCTCTTATTGAAGTTTTTATGTAATTACAATCTTTAGAGAGTCCACGCAGAAGTTTGTTGACCTTCATATGTCCTGAGATTGGATGTCCATGATATTCAAGACCATTCACAATTTCAGTAAAACGGCTAAACATGTCAGTTATTGATTATCCTGATCTCATCTTGAAAACTTCATATTGTCCCAGAAGAATGTTGATCCTTGTCTCTTTCACTCGATCAGTTCCTTCATAGGTGATGTGAAGCCTATCCCAGACTTCTTTTAATGTATCACAGGAGGATATTCTGTTATACTCAGTAGGGGATAAAGCACAATATACGGAATAAATGGCTTTAGCATCAAGAGTCTGTCTCTTAGTTATTTCTTCTTGAGTCATCTCAATAGGAACAGCAACTTCTTTTCCTCTCTCTAATTCTGATGCAGCAGCAGGAATGGTTCCTTTATCTACCACTTCCCATTCCAAAGGATCTTTCAATCTTAGGAATGCTTTCATCTTGTTTTTCCATATGCTGTAGTCTTTTCCATCAAAGTATGGAGGTCCGGTGTTGCTTTGACCTTCAACCAACCCCGTAGGCAACATACTAGCCATAGATCTTTTACTTAAGTAAAGACACTTCTTATAAACGAGTACACAAGCTCTGATACTAATTGTTAGAACTAGTACGAGCACCTAGAGGGGGGTGAATAGGTGACTAAGACGATTTTATAATTTTAACCGAATGTATAGGCAATTTCTTTGATGAAAGACTAAGGATTTAAAAACAATAATCGCTGCAAATGAAAGTAATGAAAAGTAAAAGGATTAGGAATAGAGAATCAAGACTCCAGATTTATAGTGGTTCGGCTTAGACCAAGCCTACGTCCACTCTCCCGCACGGACAGCCGGGGCTGGATTTCACTAAGAATCAAAAAGAGAATTTACAATCTCACGCCCTTGATTCCACGGTGTAGAGAGTCTACTACACTTCCTCAAGGTCTCACCACACTTCCGTCTCTCTTTTGATTACATGTATAGCTCGAAGAATAGGATCACAAAATATCAAGGAGATTCAGACTTTGGAATTCTTCTATCTAACACAACTCAACAACTTGAGCGTCTCTCTTAAATACTTCTTTATGCCTTCATTACCGTTGGCACCTTCCAAAGAAGTTCTTCCAATCAACCCGTTGGACAGAATCAATTTAGAGAGATCTCGAGCTCTTTTAAGGCAAGTGTTGATAGCCCATCAATCATGCTCGCCCATACAATTAGGGATCTTGGTTTCCATAAGTAGAACCTTCCAAATATAAGTTGCGAATCTAAAGAATCTAGATTATTCGAATACGAATATAAGATCTTGTAGTGCTAATTCCAGTCAAGATATATTCCTTAATCGTTGGAGTCAAAATCATACTAGACAAAATCAGAATAGAAGTTTTTAACTCTGTCAGTCTGGAAACTATCCATGAGAGTAGACTTTGAAACTTGAGTCTTGATATCTTCGAGACTTTGGTCTTCGACTTTGCCGGTAGAGTCGCAAGTCTTGAGACTAGGGCGATGGAAATGTTTTGTCGACTTCAAAATACCTTAAGAGAATTTTTCAACAACCCTAACCGATCAACAGTGAGGACTTACAAGCCCTTGCCCAAATTTGGGACGAGGGTCGCAAGCCTCCCCCAAATTTAGCGAGGTCGTCGGCTGTCTCCTAGATCCAGCAAGGGTCGCTAGCCCTCGACCAGCCAAGCCAAGGGCCGCCGCGCTAGGGGGACCTCCAACGGCAGAATGACCCTTGGCCTAGGCCGGGCGAAGGCCGATGACCCTCATTGGATCGGGGAGGGGGTACAACCCTCATCCTAGATCGGGGCAAGGCTTTGCAGGCCCTCGCCACCGAACGCCTAAGGTCACCGACCCTTGGTCGATACTCGGGAACCCGGCCAACCCTCCCCCACACCGTCGTCGGCCTTTCTTGGGGACAATGGGGAGGCGGTGGGGAGGGTTCAACCCTCGCCATTCTACAATCAGATCTTTTTTAAAAATTTGATTTTAAATTTAGAATATTTATATTAAAATTCAAATATGAGCAAAATGATGTCATTTTGACTCGGATTTGCTAACTCTACTCTTTAGTGAGCTACGTAGGCGAGCAATATTAATAAAAAAAAAATTGCTGAGTAAAATTTTCGATAGGGTTCGTCGAATTTGATACTTAGATGTCCCAATTTTCAAAAAAAAAAAATGGAACTTAATATACATTTTGTAACTTTTGGCACTTAAATATCCTCTTATACCAAATTTTGATACTTGCACCGTACTTATACCAGATTTATAATGAGTACCATTCTTGCTTTTTGCAAAGCAAGGCAGCGCCATTCACTAGTCATCTTCTAGCCATATACAAGGTCATGAGGGTAGCCAACAAGAGGGATTGATGGTGTTTTAACCCGTCATCATGGCGTGCCCCGTTTGATAAAGGCCTATGATTTTTCCAGAGTGGGTAGAAAAAGTTAGTGGCTTGAGTGTTCCAATGGAGTGGATTGTCCGTCTCAACGACTTCTATAGAAACATGTGCGTTACTAATAAAGATCATTGAGGAGGAGGCGGCTTTGAAGGTCATCGGCAAGGGGATTGATGGGAATGTCTAGGTTTTCATCAATGAGTGACGTCTAATTAATGTGTTGGGAAAACATCCTTACGTGGTTTTGATGATACCAAAATTATATGTTTGAATATTTATTTCATAAATGCATATGTTTCTCAATAATGGGTAATAATGATATCAAGAAGACCGTGATTGCATCGTTGATTTCCTAAGGACATCTACAAAGGTTGAAGACCTTGATAAATGGTGAACAAAGCACTAGGAGCAGAGGTGCTTACAAGCTGGATGGACCTAATAGAGGATGAACAAGTCGAGAAGAATAAAGATGTTCGTGAAGACTTAGAGATATCATAAATGTTAGAATAATATAAGATTGATTATTGAAGATGTGAGCACGTTGTTTATGAGCTCTAGATTTAGTTGTTAGTGTTCTTCAAAATGCCTCCACTTATGATGGGTGTGAAAGAAGAACGAGAATGAATCAATGAAGCATGATTCATTATAGGCGCTTGAAGAAGATTGAAGAGAAAAATGCTACAAGCATTTAATGAAGGAAACTTTCCGCAGCATGAAGACAAAGAAGGCTAGAAAAGCTCATTGAAGAGTTCTTCACGCTTATTTTCATGTACTTATTGTGGGTCTTCCCATTTGGCTTTATTTGTCTGCTTTTACCACTTTGTGGACTTTCTTGTTTTCCTCATTTAACGTTTGTCAAGCTATGTACACGTCCAACCACTTTAAAAAGTTGTGGACTTCAGATTTGTAATTACACTAAAGCAAAAAGCATTTGCATTTCCATTACTTCTCCCTCCCGTCTTCATTTGTGCCTCATTCCAAATTTTAGAGTTGCTTTTTGTTCCAATAATAAATAGTTGAATCAGTGGGCAGAGCTATAATCGCAAATATGATTAAATGGACCATGAAATGGTGATTATCTAAGTAGTCATTGTTGGAGATAAACTCGGAAGATCAACGGACAGCATATCCCAAGTCGATCTCCAAGGAATTACTCGGAAAGCAGCATTATGTTGCTGATAAAGGCAGATCCTCCTATCAAGTGATTAGGAGCAGCTTGTTGTGCTTCTATGGACAACCTAGAAGATGGTGGCCACTGACTCACAACAACATGATTGTTGAACGGAAGGAAAATAGCTGTTGACAAGGGAGTTCGCGGCAAGAGGACTAGAGATGAGTCAAAACTGTTTTTGTCAATTTTGGTCAAGCAGCCAAAGAAGTAGTTGGCGAACAATGGCGGCAGACTCCATTTTGGAAAAACCTGATTTTGCTGGTAAAAATAGATTGTATGGGTAGCCTGAATCTCGGCGATTGCACCTATCAACGCCCAACGGCTACTTGATTCGTTTGAATGCTTTCTAATGATCAGATTGGAGAAACATGCCTGTAAAAGAGGATTGAAGCAAAGACGAAGGGTTTAGCGGAAAATTGAGAAAGTTTGCATTGTTATTATCATCTTCTCTCTGTTGAGCAAATTATGCTATTTTATCAATTTGTAATTATTTCTATTGTAGAGTTTTTGCAGCTGTTATAATATGTGATAAGAAGAGTGTATAAGTGTGAAAGCAAGACATGCATTCTGATAGTGTGATCTATCATGTATTGAAACAGTATCTATGATATTATAACTCTCTTTTAGTTATTAATGGATTCCAACCAGTTTTGTGGCTGTTACTAGTAAAGAGTGGATGTAGACTTGTTATAAAGCCGAACCACTATACATTTGTGTGCAAAATATTCTATGTGCCCATAATTCTCTATATATGTTTGATAGAAGCACCCAATACTACCAACCTACTTTTGCATCTTTCAAAGTTAAACTTGAATTGTTCCATGAAGGAATGAGAATTCAACCTAATATTTTACCAACAGCGGTTAACATATGTCTCGAGTTTTAGCCCATGAAGAAAAGACAATTCAAATATGTTTCTCAATTTGAGTAGATTTGCTAGTTGTAATTGGATTCCTAATTTGAATAGGGCATCGAAGAGGCGCCTTCTTCGTGAAGTACACTGTGAAGCAATCCAAAAGGAGCTTTCAATGGTTGAGCCAATAAATCTTGTTGTAAGATTTGTGAATTCTTTTGTGAGATTGAGAGACTATTTCGCCAATAATTGTGAAGTTGAATGATGTGTGAAAGTTGTCAAGTATAATTGGGGGCTGGAGAACATTTAGACTATTTGAGTGACCCAAGTGTAATTGTAATCTCTATAGAGTAGGGTTCAATGTTACTTGCTCGTAATCATAAGTTACACTGACCGAACCACGTAAATCTAATACTTAATTTTTCTTTGTTCTATTTATTTTACTATTCGATATTTACCACAACAGAAGCACTTATGGAACATAAGGAACAACATGAGAAGAGAAACCAAAGGTCATGAGTTTCCCGAATTACAATTTCCTTTGAATGGCTTTATACATGCATGAATTGGCGTTCAAAACTCAAAGAACAGCTCCACAAGACTGAAAGATGCGAAAGCAAATGTATCAAGCAACTTGTAAGACTTGTTTTCCGTTGAGCAAAATGAAATTCCCAATATTACTGTCGATCTCGTTACGGTTAGTGCTGAGACGTAGTTTCCTCAAAAAATCTGCAATCTCTTTTGATCAGCACCTAGATCTAGATAGTGATTATAATGGGAAAAAAAGTTTGCCTTTCTTTTGGAACGAATTTCACAAATTCTTGGGACCACAGCTTAGGTGGAGTTCAGAGCGGCTTGCCTGAGAGGAGCGGCGGCGGCGGCAGGAGCGATTCCGCGGCTCCTCCTCTGATGCTCCTGCACGAGCTCGCCGCGAACCAATCCAGTTTCTCGTAGTTGCTCTGTTCCGATAGCCTCTTGCCCCCGAAGAGCACCGACTCGACACTCTTCTGTTTCAGCATGTCGTCCGCCATAGCCGTCGGTGAGAGGTGGGTTCTTCTTCTTTTCTTCACCTCTCTCCTGCGCCGCTCTTCGATGCGCTTCTCCGCTTGATGGGTTTTCCGTTGTTGGGGAAAGCTTGCTGATTGGTTGGGCGGGTGGGGCGTGCGGTTTCGTTTGATCTGTGCTGTGGGTGCTCGGCGTGTCGGGAAGTCGGCGTTTGGGGAGAATTGCGTCGGCGTTGGTTTTATGTGCGAAAGCAGCCGTATTTTTATTTGAGTTGGTGTTCTACGTGGTGGGGAGTTCTTGTGTGAAGCGTTTTGACGACTGGGTCGCTAGAGGAGTGAAAAGGGTTTTCTTATTTCTTTTTTTGTTTCCGTTTCGATTGTCTCTTAGCGACCTTAATGCTGTTTTTGCGGACTGATCGAGTGGAACTTTCTGATGGGGTGTTCTCTTCTTGGAACTGGGATTGGATTGAGAAGTATAGTGAAAAGTTTTTCTTTTTTCTCTTGTTTCTGTTTCGATTGTCTCTTAGCGATGTTAATGTTGTTTCGCGGACTGATTGAGTGGAACTTTCTGATGGGGGTGTTCTCTTCTTGAAGCTAGGATCGGATGGAGGAGTGTAGTTCTGATCTCGACTGCTTGATTTGCCGATTCTCCTGAAAATCAGATTGATATGGTGCACCTTTTCGGGTAGTATTTACTGCTCCTTTTAGGCAGTATTGATGAGGAAAAAGAGGAAAGGGAGTGAAGCCGATGCGTCTACTCAGCTGCTGGAACTTTTGAGATCTACCCATGATTTGCAGTCGTCAAATCTGAGGTCTCATTATTCATTGGAAGATTATACGAGGCTGAAGAAGAGGTGCAAAGAAGATGCGGGCATGGAACCTGTCGCTTCCTGTAAAAGTAGGCTGGCGAGCATCGCCACAGCTCCGCCTTGCGGCAGCTCGTCCTTGGTCGCTCCTGGGAGAGGTTTAAAGAGGAAGATAGGATGTATAGACGCTGCTACCCGAATGGGTCGGAAGAATAAGATTGAGGATGATTACATTTCAGGTGACACAATTGGCCAAGGAGAATTTGGTTCTGTTTGGCTCTGTAGGTCTAAGATTAGTGGTGTGGAATTTGCCTGTAAGACTTTGAAGAAGGGGGTGGATTTAGTTCACCAGGAAGTGGAGATAATGCAGCATTTATCAGGACATCCGGGGTTGTAACGTTGCTGGCAGTGTATGAGGAGCCAGAATCTTTTCACCTGGTGATGGAGTTATGCTCTGGGGACGTTTGATTGATCAGATGGTGAAGGAAGGTCCTTTTTCAGAGCAGCGGGTTGCAAATATATTCAAGGAGGTGATGCTTGTCATCAAATATTGTCACGAAATGGGTGTCGTTCACAGAGATATCAAGCCCGAAAATATCCTGCTTACAACCTCAGGAAAGTTGAAGCTTGCAGATTTTGGACTGGCCATGAGATTCTCTTCTGGTATGGTTTCATTGATGAAATTTTGCTTGCTCATAGACTTCAGTCTTACATTTTTCTTGTCAGTGGCTTCCTTCACGAATTTCTTTAGTGAACTCTTTAATCTTAGTCTTGAAGAGTGCAAAATATGATACACTTTGAAACATCAGAAGATCATAGCGGAGTGCATATGATTCCTTTTTTGCGTTTCGTTTCCTTTAGGAAGGAGTTTTGGTGGCCCTTCTTGATGGTTGAGCTTATGGAACCAACGTATTGTCCCAATCATCACCTTTCTTGAAAAGAGAGAACAGATTTGCACAATAAAACTCAGAGATAATTACCCCGTAGCAAGCCGCACTTAACTACATAAGTAACAGAAGGACGAAAATTATTGGTTGCATACCTGGAGATTATAGTATCAATATCGAGCTTCAAGTTTTTTCTTTTTCCGTCTGATAAGGTGGGGTCTCTATGGGAATGAAAAATAGCGATGACCATTAGAAAAATAATAATTGATAGAGCATGTATTAATGCGAACTTTCACTTCATCTGTGCTCAGAAAGGAAGCTTTTGAAATGAGGCACACAGAGCAAGGGAATCCAGTAACAAGTTCTTGTGTTGAGCCCTTCTTCTTCTTCTTCTATCTGGGTAGATATGACATATGCTGGTCTTATTAGTATGATCCTAGCTTTGGTTGTGTTTCTCTATCTTTCCCTGCTGCTTTAACAATGCTTTAGATGAATGGATGAGCTGCAGTCCCTTCTGATGGTGAAAGCTATTATGGGCAAGGACGGGTCTAGAATTTCGTCTTAGTGAGGGCAAATATTATCTACAAAAAGCATTATTCTGCCGTTAGAAAGCCTGGTAAAAATTCATATCATGTAATATTTTGTTTATCTATAACCGTTGGACTTTAAAATGGTTTAATGAACTTTATCCATTTCGTGGGGGCAAATCACTTGCAATAATGACTTGTGTTTCTTTTGGAAATTTTAATGGGGACAGAACTTAATTTCAAGGCTAAAAAAATGGATTATTATTTTAAAAATTCTAAACCTTTAAGTATGTTATTATAACTCTAGAGAAATGAGTCGGGTCAAGAACCCCACATTCCGACACATAAATCTGTCCCTGATTATTATAGGTTATTTGTTCCTGAAGAAGACTGTGGATCCAATCTTTGTATAGGCCGTAGATGCATGGGTTGGTTTTCTACTTGTCAGTGTTTCAATTCAAGACACCTTCGATGTTGTTGTACTTGAGCTGAGTTCCTTGTAAGGTGATATGTTGAATGCTCTCAGTTATCTTTCTTACGCAAACTATCTTTAGTGCATCTTAAGTGAAAATATCTGTTTTTGAAATTAGTTCTGGAATAGTTCCTCCACAGGTTATGTGCTATGCATGTTATATCTCCTTCTCATACATATCGTTATCCTTAATTCTGTCTTTTGGCATTTTTAAAAAAAAAAAAAAAAAATCATCTCTGACATTACATGGATACTAAGCAAAGTCAGGGAGCTTTCTGTCTCTTTCTAGATCTCAAGCGATATCAATATTCAAGAGTTTTGGTGCATCTTACATGAAAATGAGCTATTCTTGGAGATTGATTATTGTGGAGAACCATCTCTACTGACGTGGTTCCTCCACAGGTTATGTATGATGGTCGTTGCTTTTCCTTTTTTTGTATTTTAATAGTTACTATCAATTCTCTCCTTTTTCCATGAATTTTCAAGTAATCTGTAATATGTGTGGATGCCAAGTTAAGTTAGGGAGCAGTTTCTAATCATCAGTCAAGATCTCAAGTCATATTGATACTTGGAGTTTTCCATGTCAAGACTTAGTCTTATGCTAATATTTACACATGCTGCATAACAGGTCAGAGCTTAACAGGTTTGGCAGGAAGTCCCCCTTATGTTGCTCCAGAAGTTCTGATTGGGAATTATTCTGAGAAAGTTGATATATGGAGCGCGGGTGTCCTGCTACATGCACTCTTGCTGGGCGCTCTTCCCTTTAAAGGTGACTCAAAAGAAGCAGTCTTTGAGGCAATCAAAAATGTGAAGCTTGATTTTCAGTCAGGCATATGGCAGTCTGTGTCCAAACCTGCTCGTGATCTGATTGCAAGAATGCTGACAAGAGATGTTTCTGCTAGGATAACTGCAGAGGAAGTATTAAGTAAGTTCTTGATGCTGTTTTCTGTTTTATTTTTCAATTTGAACTGATGGATTTGCCGATTGTTGTTTAGATGAAAAATTTTATGTCCCACTTGCAAACATTTATTGAACCGACTATCTTGTGATATTTGTATCTCCCCGAGCGAAAAAATGGCTCACGGCTTTGGTTTGTCTATTGCCGAAATTGTTTGCTTTGGTCACTGCTGCTTGTGGTATCCATGGTTTTCATAGTTCTCTGACTATATTTAGCATCAAATATAACACTTGGGCTAAGGTTCAAGTCAGTAGTTTTTGGGGCAATTGCACCAAAAATTCAAGTTCCATGCTGAAAAAATGCCAGCTTGCTAGCTGGTATCCCGCCATTCTATTTTTGGACAATTAATTAAGGAAGGTGACGTTTTATCGGTCTTCTTCACTTTCAACTGCATTTTATGTTTTGTTGGCTTGTGTTAGGCAAAGTATTCACCTGCTTGTTGCTGTGACTTTTAATTTTGCCTTCTGAGCCAGTTTAATGTCAAGTTGCGCTCTGAAGGTGTGTTCTTCTCAGTTGCATCAGTTAAGATGACTGCTAATGTTGTTTCAGCGCATCCTTGGATCTTGTTCTACACCGAGCGCACATTGAAATCTTTGTCCTTTAAATCAAAACTAAAGAACCAAGTGGCAGCTTCCTCTGTGCAAGTGTCTGCTGCGCCTGGCCTCGAGCAATGTGGAAGCAGAGTATGCTCTGGTTCTGCCAACAGAGACTCAAGACTTCCATCACCCCCTAGTCTGAGCTGCAAGCCTGAGGAGACTGATGAATGTGTTTTTGTGGATGCCCTTTCAGTTGCTATCTCACAAGTTAGGATTTCAGAGCCAAAGAGGAGCAGGCTGTGATAGTCCCACAGGCCCAATAGAGCAACAGTGCTCGCCTAACATGAGGTCTAATACACTCTGTAAAGCTTTCTGATCTGCTGACTGACTAATGACATCAACATGTTCATCTCCATTGCTTCTAAGTTGGGAATAAGTTCCATCTGCGTTCCATCTGCGTCTGGTATAATCTCCGGGGAGCAAGTGATGACAATAACCAGCTGATTTCGGTGGAATTGGAATAGTTGGCTCTGGATCCTGAAAATATGCTAAGTAACTTTTATTCTTTTATGCATTTCAATAATGGTCTGAAACACTAACCATGTGGACTGATGGAATCATTGTACACAGAATGTAAATAGTTTATTGAGTACTGTGCTTGTCCCTCCCAAGCCAGCTTTCTCCTTACCTCAGGAAGAAAAAAGGACTGCTGCCTCTGAAGGTCGTGTTTTTTATGTCTCTATGTAGGGCCCTTTCAACCCGTCGTTGGGCACCGTTTAATTCTAACATCATCTACATGGTTCATGTGGGCATATGCGCCTGGTTCTGTTTCAGTTTTAACGATGGTTCAGCTCGCATGGTGACAGGGGATTGTGTGTCCCTCTGCCATCTCGGGTGGATGTACCTGGTGCAAGAGAAGTGTTATTCTGGTTGAGTTTTCCACCTGACGGTCGATAGGGACTTACACTAACCCAAAGTACCAGTTCCCACTCGTATTAAACTTTTGGTCTCTCATTTAAAAGATCACCCACGTACTGCTCTAGCTTCTATTTGAATATAATATATCCAGGCACGGATCTCAGAAGTAAGATCAAGCATTGACAGAAATTTGCTTGGGGACTCCACCTTTGGGTTAAATAATAGACTGGAGTAGACAGTTTTCGAGGATCTATATTGAATCGGTCGGCTTGGGAAGGGAAACTTTATTATTTTGTTGGAGGTCAAACCACTATCTCCCTAGAGGCTCCCAGAATTTATGACACTGTTTCCTGCTTCTGCCTTGCACGTTAGCAAGCTCGGCCTCTTCCTGCGGAAGCGGATTGCCTTTCGAAGGACGGCACTAGAGCCCACGTATTCGCACAGATGACAAACATGCTCTTCATGGAGCAGGGCAGTAGGGTGATGGAATTCTTCCCCAGAGGATGGTTAGAGCTCGCAGGCATTGGCCGACATGCCCACCGTTGGAAGGCTGAGCTGTGCGGCATGATACACGAGGGCGCATACTGGGAGCCGCTGGGGACTAAAGATTGCCCCCACCCTCACCAGGATCTCGATTGCTTCTTATTCTACAAAGATGGCCAGGTGGGGCACAATGAAACATTCTTTGCCGAGTGGACGAGAGACGTCCTCAGCCGAGTTAGAGAAAGCAAACTGGAAGAAGCCAAGAAGCGTTTGCAGCCTAAGAGAACCACCTGCGTGTGCTAGGGTCGTGATTTGTCATTCTCCAGTAAAAAGTTTACCGGCACTCCTCCCCTTAGATCTCTCTCTCTCTCGAGGAGGGAAGTTCGATGGTGTCTTGTTCAGCAAAAGGTCAACGGGCAGAGTTCCCATTGTAAGAGAATACGACCACATACTATCATGTAAAAGGAAGCAATAAACATACACTTTTGCCATTTCAAGTATAGGTGGTAAGCATCTGTGAGTTCTCTTCAAATGAGGAAAATCTGTCACTAACATACAAATCTCATGTAGCATAATTTTTCCAGGAAAAAACAATTTACAGTGACGTTGCGGATAGACAATTAAATATTGTCCTAGCAAACGCCTCTAGCCGTAAATCAGCAGCTCATCGCTACTAGCCCCGCAGTAGAAAAGCACTCATCTTCTGGAAAGTTTTGACCATAGGTAGACAAAGAAGAAGCAAACCAATGCAAAAGCCACAACATGGACGACATTACTTGAACCATATTGAACTATGCTCTTGTTCAGCCTCCGCACATTGTTCTTAACACCTGCTTGTGCTTTGATCAGCGTCATTTGCTGCAATGAAATAATTTAGATTCTCTTGGGGAGCTGATGATGCGCCATCAAGTAGTTGGCAAGTTGGTAACATACAAATTACTAATCTAATCTTTCACTTTAGTGAACAGATCAAACTGTGCAGTTAGAAAGATCACAAACGGTCCAATTCAATACTCTTTTGTCTTAATTCTTAAAAGCGTAAACTACAAGACACAGCAGATATCGTCATGTTATTCTCCGTCAGAGACCTCAGATGCAAAATCAGCATTGCATGCCTTGATCGTTTTAATGGTGTAAGGTATTACATCAGTTACATTTATCGGAAAAAAGGCCAAATTTTTCCACTAAAAACCCTCTCATTTTCACTCCATATTTGAAGAGATCAATCTCATCGACCAGGATGAGATTCCCACAAATTTGTCATCCCCCTCATTTTTTTTCCCCCATTTTCTAAACAAGTTAGAAAATAATTGAAGAGCAACGAGTACACTTTCAAAAGCTACAGTTAAGCTCATCAAATAGCAAATTTAAATGATAAAAAGACTACAATCCCATTATTAGGCTCGTAAAATGAAAATGTCTTCAGAAGAGAAAAGGCAGACATCAAGAAGGTTTGGGAATGGGGCTACACCTCACAACCATAAATGAAACTTAAACTTGAAAGTGTAGGTGGATGGTACAACCATAACTAGTCCAACATCCTTTGTCAAAGCAAAGAAATCCACTAGCTCTCCCATTGACTTACTGTTTCCAGCTTTATAAGCCATGATTTATAGACCATTTTCATTCTTGACTAGTAAGGCTCGACACATTGCAAGTAAAAGCAAAGAGAAATTCAGAGGGCTAAGAAGTAGGTGCACATACCAGCTGATTGAGCAGATCATTCTGAAATTTTGCTTCTGTCTCTACATCTTGCGCAACCTGCACCAAGTGTGAAGAGCTGAGAAAGCAAATAGTGAAACATCTATACACAAAATTTAGTAGCATGTCTGCCACAAAGAGGTGATCCACTAAAGTTCAGGATCATATGTATTATGTAGAAGGGAGGAACACACATTGTTCCAACACACACATGTCGTAACAACTTAAGTCTCTTTTCCTTCAAACTCGGAGAATAGCTTAACATAGCTTCTCTACCACCATGCTCTTATTCTTTGTTTTCAACATGCTATTCCAGCAAAATGGCCAGCATCAGAAGTTTACACTTGAAACAATAAATGGCTAGAACTCAAGATATTCATGAGGAGGTGCAAATAACAAATATCACCATCATCATCTGAAATCAATTCACCAGCCAAACCAAACCTTTTTGCATGAGCTCTTTGCACAGGATCAATGCAAGCAGTTCCTTCTCTCTGTGAGTGGTTCTAACACTATCCTAATACCTAACAAGGTAATGATGTCCCCAAAAATTGGTTCGTCAAAAGTCGAGTTTGTCATCTACATCTTCAGCCTTAATTTATATAAATCCGAAGGAAATTTTCAATTACTAAATTCGCGCAACCTCTTTCCCAAGCTGTACAGAGCCCAGAGCAAACAGGATGAAGTTCACCCCGAGAAACAATGTCTTATAAATGAGGGCTAATATCCCAAGGCCGCTCTTCCTGCATCAGGAAGAGGGTAAGGCGATTTCTGGGCAATCAATCCCTCAGGGTGGCGGGCACCCTCGGTAGCTTACGAGTTTACGTCACGGCAACCAAAATTCCATCCCCAAACAGCTCAGAAATTAGGACGGAGGGAATAAAAAGATGGTACGTTTCTCAATTGCCGAACTTGCTTGCGGAGGCCGGTGATCTCGTCATCCAATTCCCCATGCATCGGGTCGATCCGCAACTGGACTTCATCGGAGCCGCCCGCGGGTCTCGTGCTGAGCCCCTCCCTTTTCAAACGAAAAAGCACCACAAGCAGAACCCATGATCAGAACGCGACGGCGAAGATCCAGGCAGAAGACGGGGGCGAGAGGGGGAAGAGGAAGTACTGGGATCGGTAGGGGGCGGCGGCGCCTCCGTACAACGGGCCGCCGCGGTGGTAGTTGCCGGCCATGAAAGGGGACTGGGACTCCCGAGAGGAAGAGAGATCGAGAGTTTAATGTCTAGGGTTCCGGCGTCCGCGGCAGATTCCGATTCGCCCCCTCGCCGCTCGTGCTCTGCGTTTTCCCCCTGCCTGGTTTTAGAGTGTTGTGTTTTCTGTTTTTGCGATTTCTCCGTTGGATTTTGGTGAGAGGCGGGTTTCCTGCTGCTCGATTAGGGTTTCGCGTCGTCGAATCTGTCGACTCCGGTGATCCACTCCAACGAGTTGCGAATCACTCCGGCTATAGCTCCGGCGCTTGTTCAATCTGGCGATCCGCGTCTTAGTCGGTCCCCAGGCAGTTGGCCATTGTCGAGGTATGCGGCTGCGGAGGACGGAGGAGGAAGGAGGAAGGAAAAGGAAAAAATAAAAATTCGATTTTTTTAAATAAAAATAATTAAAAATTCATTTAAAATATATATAAATTAAAATTAAATATTTTTGGTCAATCAAAAATATAAAAATAAATAAGGGTCCAATTCATTTTTCATGTTTTAGTTGAATTTCGGAAAATATAGTCATTTTCAAAAATGATTTTTGAAAAATATTTTCGGAAATAAGAATCAGAAAAATAGTCATTTTCGAAAATAGGGTTAGCAATTGAGGAACCGCTTGTTAGTCAATTGATTTTCTACTATATTTGATCATTCTTTTCTCATTGTAGCTGATGGCTTTGGGTGTAATGAGTATGGATCTATAAGTAATTAAGAACGCATTCAGATACTAAAAACCTCAAGAGGGAAAAAAATGGAGAGAAAATGCATTTACAGTTTTAAACCTTATGTGCAAAGTCCAATCGGCTCCCTAAATCTTTAAATTGAATAGCGATGATACTATATCCTTTCGGGAAAAAAAAAAAACACAATTCTCACTTTGATGCACACTCACCACGTGTCAAAAGACTTTTAGTGATCGGTAACTTTATTAGTTTTTAACTCATACAAAATTTTTCATTTGTGGAGTTTTGGGCTTGTGCATGAGTATATAAATAAGTCATTTCACTTACAAGAAGCAAGAACGATATTACTTGGGACTTTTCATCTACGGAAGTCACTTTTGCAATCTTGCTAGAGCTCAAACACGGCGAGATCGACTCTTTACCATTCTCTCTGTCTCTCTCTCTCTCGTGTGGCCTTCGGCCTGGGAATCGGGATCTTGCTCAGGTAGGGCTGAGCACGGTTCCGGGTAGGGCAGGGAACCGGAGAACCAGCAGGAGGGTCCGGTTCGGTTCTCGGTTCTTGAGTGGTCGGTTCGGTTCCGGTTCCATTTTTCGCGAGCCGGCGGTTCGGTTCGGTTCCGGTTTCGGATCACCGAGAACCAGGAACCGGGAACCGGAACCGAACCTAACCAGGGACCAGGAGTACCCTTCATAGAAACCGATTTTTCTTCTCTCCTCCACTTTCCCTTCTTTCTATTTCCTCTGCATCGCTCAACCCTAATTTTTCTTCTCTTCTTCGCCGTCCCTTCTTCCTATTTCCTCTACAACGCTCCACCCCCGAGTCACCGATGACCCCACACTGGTCGACGACGTTCAGGTCGAAATCCATGGCCCTGCGCATCGCGGGAGTCTTGGGCTCTTAGGGTTCGGGGCGTGGCGGTTCTTAGTTTTTTTTTGTTTTTTTTTGTGTTCCTTCCTTCGCTCTGGGGTGGCGAACAGAGCAATTGCGAATGCGGGGGCGGAGAGAAGGGAAAGGGGAGCGAGACGAAGCGGAGGAAGGGTGGTGGGTGGGTGGGTGCCGACATGGTTGCCATTGCCCGGTTTGACGATGCTGCGGCTCTCGCCGTCGCGTGTCTTTGCTGCGTCCCAACGACGAGCACTGGGGGCCGCGACGCTGCTTGTTGTTCCACCGTCGGCCGTCCTCAACCTCGCCCACTTCCCGATCAAGTCCTCGTCGACCTCTTCGTCGTAAGATCTCTCTCTCTCGTCTTTTGTGGGTATCTTTATCGGGTTTTCTTTGTTTTGTCGATTTTCGTGTCTACGGGTAGAAAGGTCGGAGCTTGAGCCGAGCTCAAGTGGTCGAAGCATCCCGATCTCATGGAAGAATTCAATGGCTTTTGGAGCGCCGTGAGAATATCGGTAGTTCTTGAGATTTGTTGTTTATATAATTTGTCTACATGTCTATGAATAATTTTGGTTATTAACGAGTCTCCTTTTCAGATGGCTTTCTTGCTGGTATTGTGAGTAAAAGTATGTAATACTTCTATTCACCTCTCCTCTTCAAATAGATTTTCTGCCACATTTTATATGTTTCCTCTTTGTAGCAAAATCTGATGTTGATTGCTTCTGGATGAAGGGTCGCTCTCTACCGATGGGCACATGTCCGGACAGCAAAGGCTGAGGATAAAGATAAGGAGCATAAGCGCGAGAATGATGGAGCCAAAGATAAGGAAAGATGCAAAGACAAGTATATGTTCAAATCCATTCAAGAGCTGGACTTGTCCAAGCTGTCAACGCGTACCCCAAGTTAAAACTACGCCAGATGATGTATAAAATGGTTTGCTTTTCTTAGCTTAGCTGTTTATAGAAGTTCATATTTTAATATCACTCGGTTGCTGCTTGGTGTTCTGCAGTATCCAATTCCTGATCGGCCCGAGGTCGAGCTTGGTGCTCAAGTGCTCAATGACCATTGGGTATCCGTGACATCGGTATGAGGATTACTCTTTCAAACACATGCGCGGGAATCGGTATGAAGAAAGTTTATTCAGATGTGAAGATGACAGGTAAAGGCATTGGATTATTCTTCATGTCTATGGGCAGTCGATGGTTTTGGGGATGTGGTCGAATCGGTGTTGAACAGGTGTGGGCGCCGATGTGCACAAAAGATTAACTCAAGACAGAATTAGCAAAATAAGGAGCTGCCAACACATAAAAACCAATTCGATGCATAATCGAGAAGGATGTAAAAGTTCTGCTAGGTTTTTGGTTTTGCATGTCTAACAAGGTCCCATTCCTCCATTGACGGGGCACAAAGAAAACCAACTCCCTCGTCGAAGGCACGTCAATGCAAGCCCCCACAATGCATGATGGAGCGGGCAAGATCTTGCAATGTTTGATGGAGCAGCAGCAACATTCTTACGTTGCTTAACAATGTATATACTCATTGTTAAGCAAACTAACATGGTAAAGTTTTTGGCTACTGGTTATGAAAACTCTTGTGCAAATAAAAGATATCTAACTTTGTTGGGCTGGTTGCTTCGCTTGTTATGCTATTTAGTATACTTTCGGTTTGTGAATTCGCGTGTCTTCGCCTATCCTACATCTTCATTGGGGATTGTTGGTCCAAACCATTAAATTTTGAGATGCTTTGCTGTCGAAATACTTCATATGATCAATAACTTTAATGAGCGATTATTTATGTATCACATTCGGTTTGATCAACTCGCAATATAGGAATCAAATAGGGAGGTTGATCCAAATTTAAGTTCTGCCTTTTTCCTTTGGGTTTAGCAAATGGTAATGTGGATTTTAAATTCCATAGGAGTTTTGTCTTTTTCCTTCTTCGTTATAGTTCAAATCTTAAAAAAAAAAAAAAAAAAAAAAAAAAGAACCTGTCGGAACACAGGAACCACCCCGGAACCCGTGACGGGGGTAGGTTCCAGTTGTTCTTTGCTGACGGGTAGGTTCCGAGGTTCCAAAAATGAAGAACCCATGTACCGGGTAGGTTCCAGTTCGGACGGAACCGAACCGGAACCTGGAACCGCTCACCCCTACTCGGGAGGCCGCCTTAGATGGGCCTACATGTATTGGGGTGGGCCGTGATGTAAGGAGGATGATCTTGGTCGTTGGCATCCGGGCCTCCCATTTTTTATTCTTCACATCTGGGCCGAGCAATCTCCTTGGGGGAGCTACCGTGTGCTGGATAATGAGGTTAGAACTAAAGGTGTGCAAAAGAATCGGGACCCGCCCGAACTGGAACTGTCCGAAACCGGTGGTTTTTAAGGGAACTGGTCCAGTTCCTGGTTCCATGGGTGGATCCGCCCACCTGCCCACTCGCCGGTTATATTATAATAATATTAAAAAATTCGAAATTAGTAAATCTAAAATTTAGGACTTCAATCACCATCTTATTTCAATTTACTACTCTCCTACTCCATCTCGTCTCTCTCAGTTCAAAATCTCCCAGAGCTCCCTCTTCCTCTCCAATTCACCTTCGAATCTACTCATCTCCCTTCGAGTCTTAGTTCGAACTCGGCAAAACAGTGAGTTGATTCTCTTTTCCTCCATCAAACTTGAACTCTCTCTCCACGTCGTCGCCATCCTCGTCGCCATCTCCACATTCACGGTCACTATCGTCCTCTTCGTTGTTGGGCTCGTCCCGCTTCTACCTCTCCTCTTCCTCCTCCCCCTCCTCAGGCTTCTCCCCATCATCCTCATCTTCGAGGACTGGCGAACTCCAAGTCTAAGAACGGCTCATCGTCCCCGTTGTCCTCCTCATTGTCGGTCTCGAGGGAGGAGTAGGAGACAACGGAGAAGGTGGCGAAGATGGTGGTGGTGGCTGGGATGAAAGCGGAGCAAGGGTCGCAACTGTCGACACCGTTGCGGCACTAGTACTTGAGGAGAACAAAGCTACCATGGTCGGGCGAGTCAGAATAAGCAGATGTAGGGAGGGTGAAAAGGAGAAGGCGCGGAGGTTGGACTAGTTCTATAGATCCACTTGGGAAGGATCCATGCAATTAGCGACGGTTTCCAGTTCCAATTTTTCGGAACCGGTTCTTAGTGGGTGGTTCCTGATTTTAGGTCGGGAACCGCCCACCCGAACCATGCACACTCCTAGTTAGAACCCAAGATGGTGCCCCGAAGCCAGACCGGAAAACCCTAGAGATAAAAAAGGAAAACAAAGAGGGCAAAAAGGAACCCTAGATCACGGCCTCCGGCTCTCCCGCTCACTCGCGTTCTTCCGGCGATCCAAGCCCTCGATTCCATGGCTGACGGATTTCCACCGTCGTATCCATCTTCCATCATTCTCTCTAGGCTCTCGAGGCGTGCTCATCGAGCACTATTTTCTTGCTCGCTCTCGGCACTAATCGAAGACTCGCTAGAGAGTGGGAGCGATGATGAGGGGCTCAATTTGCATCCTGGTCCAAGTACAGTAATCTCTCATGGCCTTGACAGCATCGTTCAATCTGTTATGACGCAATGCATGAGGTAATTTAAATTTTTATGTTTCGACCTGCACAAAAGAATATATCTTGCTTATTAGGGCACTCCTAATCACTCAGCTTGCTTGCTACTTTTCTGGAGATCGGTATCAAGTGGTATCCGGGAGGATGCACGATACTTCCTGAGTCATTGGTTGAGTTCAGTACCACTATCGAGGTTAAAACCTTTAGTTTTCTTGATATTTTCAATTACGTAGTAATAAAAACATTGACTTTTTTTTTTCCCATTTTGCTAAAATCAGTATACCTTATTTCTTTCTTTCTTCTTCTTCTTCTTCTTCTATTTTTTTTTATTTATTATTTTTTTTTTTGTGTTCTTGATTGCTACAAAATCCTTTTGCCATCAAATTTGTGTCAGATTTTGTACCATTTTTCATTCCGCTAAGGGGGTGCATGACAAACCAGAATTTCTGTTCCATAAACACATTTTCTATTCTAGACCTGTTTCTGGAATAGATTTCCGTTTGATAAACTTATTCCGTTTTTCTATTTCTGGAATAGAAATCAAAAATAGAAATTTTCTACTTCTCTATTTCTGGAACAGAAATGAGAAATAAAAAATTTTCTCATCGTTCATCAATCGGTCCTTCATCCATTGCCACCAACCACCATCCGTTGATCGCCACTCGCCCGCCGGCGCCCCACCCGCCGCTGGTCGCCAGCCGCACGTCGGTCGCCGGTCGCCGCCGCGCCGTCCGAAATGAAGAAATTTTGTATTGTTATCAAACGAATTTCTATTTTTAGAGTAGAAATTTTGTGTCGTTATCAAACGGCTATTTTTGCTTAGAAACTCTTCTAGAAATAGAAATAGAAAAATATATTTCTGTTCTAGAAACTATTTCTGGAACATAATAGTTGTCATGCGCACCCTAAGAACCTGTACTAGTTTTGTTTCTCCAGTGTACTTTTTTCTCAATTTCGAATAGGATATGGCCTAGTATTTACTCATGTGCCTTTCAAGTGGCCCAGATGCTATTTGGTTCCAGGTACATGGATCATTTGTCATAATATGTCTACGTTGTTTTATGATACAGGCAGGTTGTTGATGTGGATGACTTGGGAAAAATCTTTGACAACTTCAATCTTGGACATGTTCTGATGAATAATACATCATACTCCAATCAACTAAACCAAATTACAAGCAACGTGTGCTTCGAATTTCAGCAACATTTGCCACTGCTAAAGGCAAATATCCACTTGAGGTGGGAGTTCCGTTATCTTTAATTTGCATCATTACCATTTTCATTTCGCTGTCTCATATATTGTGTAGCCATTGTTAGGGGACTAATTTTCATTTTCCTGCATCACTCAAATCTCATGAGTCTTAAAGTTGGCCCGAAAGCCATTGAACTTGGCTTGAGTATCTGTGCTGCTGCTGAGACTCTACCTAATGAACAAAAAAAAGTGTCGATCTTTTGGCAATTAACAATAGAAGCCGGAGAAAAATGTTGACCATGTGATAGCCCAAATGCCTTTGGCAATTGTGATATTCCAATGGAGGAAGATCCTTGGAGGATGACAAGGGTAAACCCGCCTAGGAACATATAAATATCAATAAGTCCTAGCAAAATTCTTGCTATGTATTTACCGAATAGGATTTCGTAATGACGAAGATAATGAGACTTTTGCATGTGACGTGCTAGCTACGAACCTTGGAGAATGTTAGCCTCGGTGTCTAAACTAGTCTCTCAATGAGCTAGTGCAATTTTAATTATTATAGAGATTGTCCCAATGTCATATTTGCGATGCTTATGAATTTGGGGAGTCGGTTCTTCTTGGCATTTGTTCGCTTAATTGATTTATATGACCATTTTGGAGGGTCAATTAATAACTGCTTTTAATTACCAACAGCGTAAAGGAATTGGAGGTGTACTGCGTTCCTATTTTTTGGATTTCAACGCAGAGAGTGGGATTTGCTGGTCACCTCAGCGACAGACTATTTTCGAAAGCTAAGGTGCCTGATCAACAAGATGATTCGAAAGAAGATCCGCTTTTGAAAGACTTGGAGAGCGCGAGGTCATTGATTTTTTATGAGCCGTGGACCAAAAAAATACATGAGGAGTGGCTCAACAAAGTAGAGACTAGACTTAGGCCTCACGAGTCCGATTATGAATCTGTCGGAGGTCTATTCTGCTTCGTGCGAAATCGGTGGCACCATTCGGACGAATTTCAGGTACTCTTTCTACGGAATTGTGATGAGTGCAGCGGAATGCATGCAGGGCTTCCTTTAGTAACTTTGTATATCTCGGGTTGTAGGAACTTGTGATTCAGCTCTTGTTGTTCCTGTAGGAATCCCATAGATTGCGCAATGCGCAATCCTTCTACAATTACTTCGATAAACGATTCCCAAATCTCCAGATTTCCAACGAGGAACCTATTTCGATGAGTAGATTTTAAGTTTTTTATTGGAAGAACTTAGAATTTGAAACTTAGAACCTAAAACAAGTTCTAATAGTTTTCTTAATTTATATCTTTACGCAATATTGCGATATTCTATACCATTTGATGATGAGTGTATAATTTGAAAGTACTAATTTGAGTTTTCATTTTATGATTGAAACTTTTACTTTATAAATTTATATAATTTTTGTGTGTCTTTATGATCAGTGAATTAGAATAGCAAGTAGTGATCATTAAATGTTCAATTAATAATATAAGTTGAATCTAAGTAGATTCTTAAACTTGTGATATGATATGCTCCAGATTTTAAGATATGTAAAGTAGGTTTCAAATTCCAAAAAATGAAAAACATGCTCCAATAAATAGGTTCTAGGTATAAGGAATCCACATCCCATGTCCGTCCCTATGAAAAGCGGTAATTCAACAAATCTAAAGTTACAACCTAAAAAAAAACAGACATATAGAAAGTAACAAGAGTCAAATATTAGGATTGATAATCTTCAAAAGTAAGCCCAAGAACCATATATTCGAGAATCAAGAAGGATTTGATATCGTAATAATCACCCTACTTACTAGGAAGCAAGTTATTTACTTATTTATTCACCAAACCTTTTTGCATGAGCTCTTTGCACAGGATCAATGCAAGCAGTTCCTTCTCTCTGTGAGTGGTTCTAACACTATCCTAATACCTAACAAGGTAATGATGTCCCCAAAAATGGTTCGTCAAAAGTCGAGTTTGTCACCTACATCTTCAGCCTTAATTTATATAAATCCGAAGGAAATTTTCAATTACTAAATTCGCGCAACCTCTTTCCCAAGCTGTAGAGAGCCCAGAGCAAACAGGATGAAGTTCACCCCGAGAAACAATGTCTTATAAATGAGGGTCAAAACGTTCTTATCAAATCATCACTTAATCAAACAGACTATTACTCGGCACAAAATAAAATAAAATAAAATAAATACTACTATGGTCCAGTAAACTATTGACACAAGGAGGTGGAACAACATCCACCTTAACAAAGCCTTCTCTCGCTAAATGTGGTCAAAGACAAATGGAAGTGCAAGCTTAAAAAACTGCTTAAGCCTGAGCAAAGCATGTCTCACAACGTAGAAAGTAGAATTTCGATGAATACCGACATCAATATGATATGATGGATATGACCCTCCACCTGCTTTTTCTAATTTTATTACTATAACGATGGAACTAAACCACTTTTTTCCCCAAAAAATGCGGTAACCTAGTAACAGCAAAGGTTTCTAGGCAACAGCAAGCCCTTCTAGAAAAACAAAATAGTCTTTGCACTGAACCGGGGAAGTCTATTATTTACTATCCACAAGCACTAATCTCTTCCCTGATGATTCCCTCATAGAGATTTTAGTAAACCGTTTATGATATCCATGCAGCACCGCTCGTCAGGATTTAGGACAAAAGTCATTCCCCTTCATCAAACCCAGCATAGGTAGAGAAAGCATCACTTCCTAGTAATTAAGATAACAGAATTTCTTAAATGGCCTAAATTTATTAATCCAATACCGATTACCATCTAAAATAAACTGAAGTTTGTAAATTTAGGCCATTTTCAAAAGAAAGAATTCGTTTCGAGTAACGAATTGACATTACTTCGCTAAAATTTTTGCATTCTAGCATCCCTAAGGATCATGAAAAAGGGCCACCTTGACTTAGGCCCCGTTTGGTTCGGCTTTGGGAATGGGCTTTGGGACTCTAAAGTCCCTTGGCCAGATGCAAACGTGTTTGGTTCAATTTTTTGGGCGACTTTGACAAGATGCAATTGCATCTCCAAATGACTCTAGGGACCGGAACCCAAGCTGCGCACGAAAGATTGAAACTTTGATAGGAACAGACGAGATTTCGTGCGTGGCCGCTGTCGTACCAGCAGAAAAGGAAGACGAAGAACAAGAATTTGGCTTCCCTACCAGAAAAAAGTCTTGATCTGACCCCGACCCCGACCCCGTGGGCTGTTCTCCAAAAAGCGGAACAAAAAAAGAATGTTAAAACTTAACGCTAACTATTTTTTTTTTTTTACTTTTTTTCAAGCGGACTATTTGTCCCATTGGAGGCGCCACCTCTCGATCTCTCTCCCTCTCGCACCGTGCTGATTCCGACGTCGGCGATCCGGTGCCTCGTTCTCTCGCTAAGGTTTCGATTCCATTCCATTCGATCTCGCCTCGCGACTCCTAGTCCCCTTTCATGGCTGGCAACTACCACCACGGCGGCGCCGCCCCCTATCGATCCCAGTACTTCCTCTTCCCTCTGCCGCCCCCATCTTCTGCCTGGATCTTCACCGTCACGTTCTTGGGAAGTTTTCTGTTCTTACTTCTGATCGTTGGTTCTGCATTTGGTGCTTTTTTTTTTTTTTTTTCGTTTGAAAAGGGAGGGGCTCAAGACGAGACCCGCGGGCGGCTCCAATGAGGTCCAATTGCGGATCGACCCGATGCATGGGGAATTGGATGACGAGATCACCGGCCTCCGCAAAGCAAGTTCGGCAATTGAGAAATGTACGATCTCTTTGTTCCCTCCGTCCTAATTTTTGAGCTATTTAGGGATGGAAGTTTCGTTGCTGTGATCTCGGCCCTAATCACTGGTCTCTGCAAGCGAGTTCGGCAATTGATCTTTTATTGTCGAATTGCTTCCTGGGCAAAGTAGCTAAGGGCCCGTTTGGCTTTTGGGGAATGCATTTGCAAAAATGTAAATACCTTTGGGTGAAGGGGGTTTTCCGAAATGCAAATATCGTTTGGTAAAATTTATATTGAGAAACAACTTTTGCCAAAATACCGTTTGTTAAATTTTGCATTTGTAAATTACTTTTATTAAATTAAAAAACAAAAAAAATATTTGTATTTTTTTTATGAAGTCCGGCCGGACCGCCAGATTTGGCCCTCGGACGGTCGCCGGGTCGAGCGACCCTCGGGCGGCGGTCGCCGCACGCGCGACCCCTTGGCCGGTCGTCGGCCTCCGATCGCTTCTCCATTGGAGAAGATGAATAGTGATGAACAATAACTGGAACTTGCATTCCGAAAATGCAAGTTCCCAAAGGACTTTGGACTAAAGGCCCTTGAGTCATTTGGAGATGTAATTGTATCTTGCCAAAGTCGCCCAAAAAATCGAATCAAACGCGTTTGCATTTGGCCAAGGGACTTTAGAGTCCCAAAGCCCATTCCCAAAGCCGAACCAAATGGGGCTTGTAAAGAGATAACAAAATTTCTTAAATGGCCTAAATTTATTAATCCAATACCGAATACCACCTAAAATGAACTGAAGTTTGTAAATTTAGGCCCTTTTCAAAAGTAAGAATTCGTTTCAAGTAAAGAATTGACATTACTTCGCTAAAATTTTCGCATTCTAGCATCCCTAAAGATCATGAAAATGAGCCACTTTGACTTAGCTACTTTTCCCGTGAAGCAATTTGGCAATAAACCATCAATTGCCGAACTTGCTTGCGGAGACCGAGTGATTAAGGCCGAGATCACGGCAACGAAAATTCCATCCTCAAACAGCTCAAAAATTAGGACGGAGGGAAAAGAAAAGAGATCGTACGTTTCTCAATTGCCGAACTTGCTTGCGGAGGCCGGTGATCTCGTCATCCAATTCCCCATGCATTGGGTCGATCTGCAACTGGACTTCATTGGAGCCGCCCGCGGGTGTTGTGCTGAGCCCCTCCCTTTTCAAACGAAAAAAGCACCAAACGCAGAACCCATGATTAGAAGCAAGAAAAGAAAAATTCCCAAGAACGCGACGGCGAAGATCTAGGCAAAAGACGGGGGCGAGAAGGGGAAGAAGAAGTACTGGGATCGGTAGGGGCAAGTGGCGCGCCGTACAACAGCCGCCGTGGTGGTAGTTGCCGGCCATGAAGGGGACTGGGACTCCCGAGACGAGATTGAATGGAATGGAATCAAAACCCTAGCAAGAGAACGAGGCGCTGGATCACCAACGCTGGAATTGGGACGGCGCGAGAGGGAGAGAGATCGAGAGTTGGCACCAACGCGGCTCGGACCGTTCGCGAAAAACAACTCGGTTGAGGTGGGCGATCCAATGGGGTGGATGAACTTCGCAACATATAGATATTTATATATAGCGAAAAAACTACCATAAACCCCAAACTTTACCCAAAGTGACAAATATACCTCAAACTTTTTTTTTTACATGAAAAACCCCGAACTTTGCCAATTGTGACACATTTTCCCCAAACTTTTTTTGTGACACAAAAAATCTTGAACTTCTATCTATGTGACACATTTACCCTAAACTATAAGGCATTTTGGTCTTTTTTACTTTTTAAAATTTTTTTATCCTTTTTTTTTTTCTCATTCTTCTTCTCTCTTCCCTCCACTAGCCATGGTGGAGAGAAGCCGCATCCGGTGAGGGTCGCCCTCACTGGCTGGCTAGGGCCGCCCTCACCGGCATCGGGCGAGGGCGGCCCTCGGTTGGGTCGATGAGGGCCTCCCTCGCCAGATCTCGTAAGGGCACCCCTCGCCAGGCCCTCACCGGCGTCGAGCGGCCCTCATCGCGTCGAGCGGCCCTCATCGGCGTCAAGTGAGGGCCTCCCTCGCCAGATCTAGCGAGGGCCTCCCTCCCCAAATCTGGCGAGGGTGGCCCTAGCTAGCCCAGGCGAGGGCAACCCTCACTGAACGCCGGCTTCCCTCCACCATGGCTGGCGGAGGGAAGAGAGAAGAATATTTTTTTTTTTAAAAAGGAAAAACAGAAAAAATAAGGCGAAAATGCCTTTGATGGGGTGAATAGTCACAGTTTGTAAAGTTTTGGGTTTTTCATGTTACAAAAAAAAAGATTGGGATAAATTTGTCACTTTGGGTAAAGTTTAAGGTTTTTGATGGTCTTTTCCCTTATATATACGTCCACATAAGGGTGTGTAAAAGATTTGGAAACCGACGAGATCACCCGGAACTGGACCAGACCAGATCAGATCTAGTGATTCTCATGGAGATAGGTCCGATTCCCAATCCCAATTTGGTGGAACCAGTGAGTACCAATCCAATTTTCAATTCTAGATATGGAATCGCCCACCCACCCACTCGCATCAATCCGATATATAAAAAAAAAAAAAAAAAGGAATTCCATCTAAATTACTTAATTATTGACTAATTTTGTTTCTTGGATGTATAATGGAATTAACCCCGTACTTTTTTTTTTCATTCTAATAATCCATTTACTTACTTTTTCAATCAAAATAAAATAAATAAATAATTAAATGAGAGAACTGATTGGAGATGTTCATAAAAGCCAACGGCTCATTTTAAGAGTATAATTAGGTCTCTCTTTAATCATTCCCATGATCAAATTAAGTTGACGCTGAAAAAAGATGGATTAAGCAATTAATGTTTTAATTTCTATGGAGGTTAGTACTTTTAACATGGACCCAATTTTGCCACACGTTTTTGGTGTTAGGAAACTTTAAAAGGACCACATCATGACCTTTGCAAAAATGAAGGTTTTAGTTAACGAGTATTGTCTATTCGTTCCGTCTTATAGTTTTCAATCTTTGATCAAAATCAATGACTCGCAGTTCAACCCGAATATAAGGCTAAACAAACTTTGTACAAATTTAGGCTGGTTTTATGGACCCATTTAGGAGTCAGATTGGACTAGCAGTTTAATTCTAGGGTGATTCCATGGAACAAATGGGTGGGTCTCAATTCCAATTTTCCAGAGTTGATTTTCAATGGGCGATTCCCAGTTCCAAAGTGAGAATTGCTCACTTAGACCATGCTCACCCCCATCTCCACAACAAAATTTGTCAAGATATGAGAAACTTTGGCTTGGTTTCTTACGTTTCTATTTTTCTATCATTTTGTTCCTTTATTCTCCGAAATAAAAGAAAAATATAAATTCATTTGGCAACATTAGTTAATTTTTCTATTAATAAAAAGGAGGATGAATAAAAAAGTGGTGAGGGAATAAATTTGTAATAGAAACAATGAATAAAAAAAGGTTGCTACTTGTTTCTAGAAACAATTTCTAGAATAAGTCATTTTATTTTATTTTATTTCTTTTTCTTTTCTTCTTCTTCCTCTTCTAATTAGTATGTTACTGCCCATTGGTCACCGGCAATCATTACCCCCGCCGCTCGACGACCGACTAAAGGAGGAAGAAGAAGAGAGGAAATAAAAGAAAAGAAAAAAAGAAAAATCTCAAAAAAAAAATTATAAATTAAAAGAAAATTTATGTGTCAAGAAAATTTGTAAGTCATACTAAATGCATTCATGTTCTTTTTAATTTTGAGAATAGAAATTTTGTTACTAAGCGTGTTATTTTACTCAAAAACTATTTTAGAGAATAGATTTAAAAATATATTTTTGAAAAGCGGAAACAAAAATATTGTCAAACACAGTCTATATTTTGACCCCCTTAAATTTAAAAAGTTTTGTTTCTCATCCCTATATTTTGTTTTCTTGCAATTTTTATCCCCAATATAGAAGATAATTAATTATATCCTTTTGTCCAATTTTTTATTTAAAGTACGGCGAAAATTACTATGCACACCGACGATCAACACTAGAAAGCTTATTTGGACATGTGTCCAAATGAGATTACTCATAGTCCTCCACTTTTATAAGCATTAAATTTAACTACCTTTCGTTTTCACAAAAATCCTAATTCATATATTAGTCTTCCATGAAATTGACATATTTGTCATCATATATTTGCTCGACTCGATGGAAATCCCAAGTGATTATATCAGGTGGTCAATACACATGGCGTGCATGTGCCTGAGGCTTATTTAGTCTACTCGAAATATCTGATGAGTTGTCCGTCATAATATGAATGCCATAACCTTAAAGAAATTAATCTTAATTCGATTGTCAATATGATTTTAATGAGCTTACGCACGTAGCCATCACCTATTCATGACCTTGATTAATTTGTATAGGGATAATTTTTGTCAGTGAAGCAAGATGCGTCGTATCGGGGGCAAAAATGAAGTAATTTTCACGTAGATACCCATTCACATTGGCCCCCACGACCGCATGTCAATGGCCGGCATCGACTAAATTATCTGTTCTCGGGTCGTCTATCAAGAAAGGAAGCGAGTGGCTATAGAACTCGAACTGGCGCCAAAGAACAATTTGATTCAGGATGACAAAATAGACCAAAAGTCAACTTCTGAGAAATTAAGGTAAATCCGTTTTGGGGCTAAGCCAATTTACCTCATCACTCGAGCTAATGAAATCCCCACACGTGGAAGTTCCCATTACGTCAGACCGCAGGCCATCGATCCTCAAATCGCTTTCTTTCAATTCTCACGCCAAAAAAAAAGGGGAGATAGACAGAGACAGGGGAAGAGGGAGAGCCCTTCGCTTGTCAAGGTGCCCTCCAAAACTGGCAGGCCTTCGCCTTTTAAATTCACGTTCGACGCCACCACCTTGAGAGAAAGAGCGAGAGCGAGAGATATAGAGATGGGCATCGAAGGAGAGGAGACGGCGGTGGAGCGGCGGCGGCCCAGGATCCTCTGCCTCCACGGCTTCCGGACCAGCGGGGAGATCCTGAAGAAGCAGGTCCTCAAGTGGCCCGACTCCGTCCTCAGCCGCGTCGACCTCGTCTTCCCCGACGGCCCTTTCCCGGCGGAGGGCAAGTCCGACGTCGAGGGCATCTTCGACCCTCCCTACTTCGAGTGGTTCCAGTTCAACAAGGTCCCCTCCTCCTCGATCTTCCCCTGTTTCCCGAAACCGCGCTCTGTCTCTCTGTTTCGAATTTTACGAATCGTCATACGGTCTCTCAAAGTTCGTTTATTTTTCTCGGCAGGAGTTCACGGAATACACCAACTTCGACGAGTGCCTCGCCTACATCGAAGATGTCATGATCAAGCAAGGACCTTTCGACGGCCTCCTGGGTTTCTCACAGGTGCCGTCCATTCTCCTCTTAGATAGAACGGGTTTTACCATCTTAAAAACCGAAACTTGACGATGTTGGATTTCTAATTTCTATGCGTACGCGGTTCGTTGTACCTCCATCAGTCAAAAGAAACGAACGCAGAATAGCGAAGCGAGAAAGAACACGCAAGCTCTGTCTCTCGCCCTGTATATCTCGCGTTCGTCGACCCAATGCAACAGTTTTCTCCCTTTTGGTATATCTTATTTGGCGTGAATTCTGACCGAAACGAATGCACGAACAATGCAGGGGGCGATATTGTCGGCGGGGCTTCCGGGGCTACAAGCGAAGGTGGGTCGATGTTGCCTGCGGGAATCTTCTTTCCTCGTTCCTTCTCTCAAACAAGAAAACCCAAAAGAAAAAAAGAAGTAATCAATTACGTTCCCGGAAATTGATTTTATTCATTTATTGCGGGGGATCTGCAGGGAGTGGCGCTGACCAAGGTGCCGAAGATCAAATTCCTGATAATCATCGGAGGGGCCAAGTTCAAGTCTCCATCGGTGGCTGACAACGCGTACGCTTCTCCAATACAATGCCCGTCCCTCCACTTTTTTGGTACCAATCATCCGTCCGTCTCGTCTCTTTTCTTTGGTTTCGTCTCCTGACTCTTTTAGACATCTGGGAGGGAATCCAGCGATTATTAATGCGCTCTGTCGTGAATCCAGCGATCCCCGTAGAACGCCAAGAGCATACATTCACAACTAGACACTGCCATTCTGTGGACCATTCGAACTTTAATGGGTCGTAGCAGTAATTCTTTGTAACGATCTGGTCGGACCTGGTCTCGTTCTGGACGTGTCTGGGTTTGACATTTTCTTTTAAGTCGATCTGGTTGCGATCGAAAACGATGGTGGATCCAACTTAATATGTACCGTTCCGTGACTACTAACTGATTAGTAATTGATTGAACCGCTTCTTGTTGCAGGAGAGACTGATTTTTGAAGCCGTACGGGTTAGAACTGTTGGAGTCGTGTGCAGATCCCTTCATAGTTCATCATCCCAAAGGCCACACCATTCCCAGGCTTGGTAACGCATACCCCTCCTTCTCCTGTCTCTGTTCCCGTCTTTCTTTCACTGTACCGATTACGTGTGTGCCTGCTTATTTCAGATGAAAAGGCATTGGAAACGGCAGAGAGGTTCCTCGACAGGATTCGGGACGTGTTGGCAGAGGATGAAGAACACTAAATCGATCACCATTCAGCGATAGGGCGTTTCTTTAGAGACCTGATAAGAGTCTTGTTTGCTTTACTGGAATGCATTATAGTTTCAGCTTTCTATTCGCGATGCAGTCTTTGGTCATTTCATAAGTTCTGTACGTTTGACATTCAAATATAGCTTGATAGGTCGGATCGAGGTTCAGACTTCAGAGCCTAAAGTACATGTATGCACTTCGACCGATAGACGGTCGTGGCATTCAGGTTCTGAACCTTGAATGACCTAGCGAGTAATGCTAGTTATAATTCTCCATAAGCTGATTTTCTAGTGTTAATTCGGATCGACAATAAATCCAAAGTCGTTACGTATCCGCTTCAATGTGGATTATATTCCATTACTTCGATTTTGTAAGATGAAAATTTCAAGACTTAATGCTTTAGATTATAAGAAACAAGTACAAAAGAAGCTGACTTAATGAGAGACTAATCCCACTCTTATAGATTTTGATAGCTTGGGTATTATATCTAACTAAAATGTTAATGCTCCTTAAACAATAACTCGTAACGAGATAAGAATGCATGAGCGCATGCAAATACAAACTTCTCGAGGGTAATTTTACCTAGGGAGGCAGTTATCTTGATGACTTTATCTTTTCTCGGAAAGCAAGGGGTTAAAGGTTCGAATCCTTGAACTCCTGGAGGGCAACACAGAGGAAGTGATTATTACGAAAATCACCAGCCCTTGTGTTTTCTAGGGAAGACAAGAGGCTTCACTTGAGGTCATTATGAGATCAACGACATTTTATTGCAATTGTGAATTACGTTCATATTCCTTGCTCGAAATCTGCATTCAAGTTGCTACATTTGGTTAATTTTCTTCGAATCGCCTCAACAATTAAGAGCGCACACACTCACATAACTCTAGCAATTACATGGTGTGCATAGGACAAAAGGACTACAGATCTCAATTGAGATTAACTACGGGGTAAAAAGAGTCTCAAGCACTCCATTATATGCCAGAGAAGGAAAAAAGCATTTGTAGCTATGTAGTCTGAAGTATTACAAACAAGGTTGTGTTAACATGAGCTGTCAATTAGGGCCTCAATAGGAGAGTTTTTCTATTTAAGGTCTTTCTATATATGGATCTTCTGATTTGTAGGAGATCTCTTGATTTGTAGGAGATTCTAGGGCGGCTTACGTCGGTGTATATATGTGTGGTTATATTCTTGTAAAAAGAGTAGAACACAGAAGAAAAGAAATTGTTTACTGTTCAACATGGTATCAGAGCAAATGATCTAGGGACTCTGTGTTCTGATCACCATCCGAATTCCTTGCTGTGGCGTAGCCACGCGGTGGTTTCGTGCGAATTGCCACGTTGACTGCACCCTTTATCGGGATTCATGGTGGATGACAATCCACCCATCAAGATAGTTCCTCCGGCTCCAGCAGAAGGCACTACAAAGTCTCTGGGCACTATAGTCCCGCATCAGGCTCCAGGAGGGACTTCCACTACTGATGCACTCCTTGAAACCTTGACGTCCAAGTTGACACAAATCTTGACTCACCATCAGGCCTCACATTCTCATGCTGAAAACTCCGCCCCACCAATTAGAGTCAAGTTGGATGGCCGTAATTATGGCCTTTGGTCCCAAGTTGTCGAGATGTATATCTCCGAGAAGGACAAATTGGGATATATCAATGGGGATCTCCTCCCCACACTTCCGACTAACCCTAATTTTCGAAAGTGGAAGACTGACAACGGTACAGTTAAAGGATGGCTCATCAATTCCATGGACCCGGCGTTGATTGGAAATTTTATCCGTTTCTCAACAGCAAAGGCAGTATAGGATTCAGTGGCTACTACGTTCTTTGATGGCACCGATGTCTCCCAAGTGTATGATCTAAAGCAACGTTTGTCTTGACTGAAGCAAGCAAGGCGGCCCGATTGAAAAGTATTATAATGATCTTCAGGGTTTATGGCGGGAGGTTGATTTTCGACGGCCTAATCCCATGACTTGTCCTCGTGATATCGAGCGCTACAACGCTCTTGTGCAAGAAGACCGTGTATATCTTTACCTTGACGGGCTCGATGACCACCTTGACAAAGTCAAGGCTAATGTTCTACAGATGCATCCCTTCCTGACGGTGGAGCAAGCCTATGCTAGGGTGAGGCGGGAGGATGTACGCCAAGCTGTTATGTTATCTTCAATTGAACCATCTAACACGACGGCAGCCCTGGTATCGCGTGGTGGAAAGGTTATCTCACACTTTCTTGAGGCCAACAATGAGTCCAAAGCTCTCTAGATGGTCCCTTCTAATACTACGTCTGGTGGAGGGAGGACCAACAAAAGTTCGAAGGCTAAACCACAACACCTAGGAGGTTGTACTCATTGTGGTAATACTAAACATACAAAATATACCTGTTTTAAATTGCACGGTTATCCGGATTGGTGGAAGGAATTGCAGAACAAGAAAAAGACAGAAAATGCTATAGGACGGGGGTAGGCATCATTGGCTATCGGGACCTCACCCTTTCTTTGGTACCATAGGTAGACACTACCAATACTTTTAATGCGGCTCCTAAAGGTAACACTAGGTGTGCACTTGTTAGTAATTCTCAGTGTGGCGGGGAGGGGTGGATTGTTGATTCTGGGGCAATGGATCACATGAAACAATCCGCCCAATCGTAACGATATTATATGCTACACCACTCCGAGGAGATAAAGTATCTATAATGCGAATGGTACTAGTTATCCTGTCACTGGGGCTGACAATGTTGATCTTACACCTTCTTTATCATTGTCTCACACTTTATTAGTGTCCTCTCTGTCTAACCGTTTACTCTCTGTTGGCCAACTCACTGATGCTTTGAAGTGTTGTGTTCTTATGTATCCGTCTTTTTGCTTATTTCAGGATATCCTCACGAAGGAGATTATTGGTCGTGGTACTAAAGGGGGAAGGGGGGGGCTGTACTATGTTGATGACTTTCATGCAGGCCGAGCACATCACACAAGTAGTGAGTCTACTAATAAAGAGAAAGCGATTTGGTTATGGCATTATCGTTTATTTCCAGACTTGTTTCATAATTTGTCAGATACTGAATTCCAATGTGAGACATGTATTTTGGCAAAAATTCATCGTGCCTCTTTTCCTTTGAGTTTTAATAAGAGCACCGGGTCATTTTCTTTGGTTCATTCGGACGTGTGGGGTGCTTCACCACTTACTACTCTATCTGGGATTCGTTGGTTTGTAACATTTGTGGATGATTGTACCCGGATGTCCTAGGTTTATTTAATGAAGCATAAAGATGAAGTGGCAACAATATTCCGCATGTTTCATCCGATGATTGCAACGTAGTTTGGGACTTAAATTCGAGTCCTTCGTAGCAACAATGGTGGGGAATATATTAACTAGCATCTTGCAGCTTACTTTCAGGACCACGGGCTTATACACGAAACGTCTTGCACTAGGACACCCCAACAAAATGGTATCGCTGAGAGGAAGAACCGCCATATCCTCGAGACGGCACGGGCACTCCTCATAGGTGGTCAGGTTCCATCTCGTTTTTGGGATGCCGCCGTGGTTACAACGGTACATTTAATGAATAGAATGCCCTCTCATGTGTTAAACTTTCAGACCCCACTTCAAGCACTTGCATCCTATGTTCCTCTTCCTTCCATCATGACACGACCTCCCAAAGTGTTTAGGTGTGTGGCATACGTCCATCTCCACAAGAACCAACGAACAAAACTTGATCCGTGTGCGGTAAAGTGTGTTTTCATTGGTTATGGCACTCATCAAAAAGGATACCGTTGTTACAATCCAGCTACCAAGAAAACCCACATCACAATGGACGTCACCTTCATCGAGTCCGAATTATTTTTTCCCACACCCAATTGTACCTTTCAAGGGGAGACTTCTAGTGAAAGGATAAATTGGTGGGAAGATGGTGTGATGGTAGGGGTTGCGGCTGATTTTACTTTAAAAAAAATAATAATAATGACCCTGTAGTGCCAACACCTGGTGACACAAGGACTAGTAACACACAAGCTAAGGTGCAAGTTAACAAGCGGGTTCACATGATGTGGCAGGCAGCGTTGGCCAGCAATGGTGTGGTCACGGATCATGGTGGGACACCGGAAAATGAGCAGTAGTACACTAAGGAATCTAATCATCAGGTTGATTTGGTGCAAGAGACACACGAACAATCTCAAGAACAGCTCCCTCCATTTCAAAATACCCCCTCTTTAGTACTTGACAATTCTCCTGAGGATACTCCTGAGGTAAGTTCTCCTACCACACAGAATTTGTTTGTTGATACTGATGTAGCTGTTTGTTATAAATTGCCCGACAGACATAATCGTGGCAAGGCTCCTAATAGGTACTCACCAGATGTGGAAGAACGAAGGTCGAAGTATCCGATCACCAATTATGTTTCGACAAAGCAGTTGTCGGGACCTTTAAAGGCATTTGTCTCGAATGTCTCTGCAAGTAGAGTTCCTAGTGGAGTATAGAGGCATTGAGGGATCCCAAGTGGGTTCAAGCAATGCAAGAAGAGATGGAGGCTTTACGTAAAAAATAAGACTTGGAGACTTGTCGAGTTACCGAAGGGAAAGAAGGCAGTAGGATGTAAATGGGTCTTCACCATCAAATATAAAGCATATGGTTTTGTTGAAAGGTACAAGTTACGTCCAGTAGCAAAGGGATATACCCAGACCTATGGCATGGACTACCAAGAAACATTCTCTCCAATTGCAAAACTGAACACTGTGCAGGTATTGTTATCATTTGCAACAAATTTGGACTGGCCCTTACATCAATTTGATGTAAAGAATGCGTTCTTACATGGAGATTTGGAAGAAGAGATCTACATGGAAATCCCACTAGGATATGCGTGTGCTGATAAATCGGAAGTGGTATGTAAACTCGAGTGGTCGTTGTACGAATTAAAGCAATCACCACGGGCTTGGTTTGGTCGCTTTAGCTCTGCAATGAAAAGGTATGGGTACACTCAAAGTAATTCGGACCATACGTTGTTCCTGAAACGGCAGCGTGACAAAGTGATAGCATTGATTATATACGTTAATGATATGATCATCACAGGGGATGACCTTGAGGAGATCACAGAACTTCAAAGGAAACTGGCAAATGAGTTCGAGATGAAGAGCTTGGGGGGCTTGAAATATTTTTTGGGTATTGAAGTGGCCAGATCAAAGGATGGTATATTCTTATCTCAACAAAAGTATGTGTTGGACTTGTTGGCTGAGGTGGGAATGTTGGATTGCAAACCTGCTAATACCCCTATAGTGCAGAATCATAAACTTGGAGTTTTTCCTAATCGGGTATCGACCAACAAGGACCGATATCAAAGGTTGGTAGGAGATTAATTTATCTATGCACACTCGGCCTGACATTACATATGTTGTAGGAGTTGTAAGTCAATTTATGCACGCTCCTAGTGAAGATCATATGAATGATGTAGTTCGGATTTTACACTACTTGAAGTCAGCACTAGGGAAAGGACTATTCTTTGCGAAGAATAATCACCATGAGGTGGAAGGATTTACGGATGCTGATTGGGCTGGCAATACCTTGGATAGGAGATCGACGTTAGGCTACTTCACATTTGTGGGAGGAAGCTTGGTTACATGGAGGAGCAAGAAACAGAAAGTAGTAGCTTTGTCAAATGTTGAAGTCGAGTTTCGAGAGATGGCTAAAGGACTATCTGAGCTTTTGTGGCTAAAGAAGTTGTTGACAAAACTTGGTTTTCCACCTAAGTCAGGAATGCAACTGTTTTATGATAATAAGGCCATGATTCAAATTTCCCACAACCCGGTTCAACATGACCGCACTAAACATGTTGAAGTTGATAGGCATTTTATCAAGCAAAATCTGGATGATAGGGTGGTGAGTTTTCCATTTATCAAATCTAAAGACCAGTTGGCAAACATACTTACAAAGGCTATATCGAGTCAAGCTTTCCATAGCTCACTTGTCAAGCTGGGTATCAGAGATATTTTCTCACCAGTTTGAGGGGGAGTGTTAACATGAGCTGTCAATTAGGGCCTCAATAGGAGAGTTTTTCTATTTAAGGTCTTTGTATATATGGATCTTCTGATTTGTAGGAGATCTCCTAATTTGTAGTGATCTGTAGGAGATTCTAGAGCGGCTTACGTCGGTGTATATATGTGTGGTTATATTCTTGTAAAAAGAGTAGAACACAGAAGAAAAAGAAATTATTTACTATTCAACAGGTTGTACGAGAAAGGAGAGAACGGCAACAACAATCAGATACAGCTTTGCCTCCGACGGTTGTTCAAGACTCTTATCAAATACATAAAGATAGGTTGACAAAGAACAAACACCAACTCCCCTTGGTTTTCCCAGTTATTATTATGATCCCAAGAAACAAGGAAGCTGAGTTAAACAATGTGATCGGCAAGCATGGCAGATGGTGATTGTTTGTGAGGAAGGTTAAGTTCGGACCCAACCATCTCAAAGGGCTCACAGTCGAGGCAATGCCGGCTCCGATTACTGCAACAATCCACTCTATCGCTAGTAAGTATTTCATATACTTGTCTACTTTGCATGTGTTTTTGTAACATGTATACAACAAGATGAGTGTTTTGTCCAATGCTATAGAGTTTAGAGAATGAGAATGTTATTCGCGATCATGACATTGAACACATGTGGACTCGCGTGAATTATAGAAAGATGGACAGGGCAAAGGATGTCCTTAGAAAAATGGGGCAAAAGGTGGTCGGAAGCTGCCAAGAAGGCCGAGGATCTCGCCAGAGACACATGGCAACACTGTTAAGTCTTCTTGTTCTTAAGAGTGCTTCAGCAATTCTTCTCATGAAATAGAGGGACACTTCCACTCATTTAGTTCTAGGTGGCTACAGCACTAATCAAATCCCTATCAATGCCTCTGGTAGGAATTTGTAGTTGCGTTTGCAGATAAATCAGCTAATGTCTTTCTCTATCAGTTTGTTCAAAGACTTCTCACCCTTTAGCGACAATATCTAAGACTTAAGTTATTGAAGAACCGAACTTTTAATGGTAATGCTTGATTTCCAATTATGCACACATCTTTTCTGACAACATTGTGCTTTAATTAGTCAAAACAAGTCCAAGTATTGCTGATGTCACCATAGGTAGAATCGCTCAGGGAACGAAGGTCTTGGCAGAAGGAGGCAGGGATAAGATTTTCTAGCTTACTTTTGAGACTATTCCCAAGGAGAAATTGTTAAAGTCGTACCCTTGCTTGTCCACATCTGCCGGCCTAGTTATGGGAGTCATATACCTCTCGATGGTGAAGCTTGTGTTCTGTAGTGACGATCCTATAGCTTGCCAAGCCGGCGAACACATTGACTATAGTTACTACAAGGTATGCATTGCTAACATGGGCACTGAATGCTTATAATCACCAAGTATATGCAGAAAGCGGATAAACATGAAATTATTGGATAGGCTTGTGCAATAGCTAGCGAAAATGGTCAACATAGTTGGCAGGTGATGTAATTGGTTACTTAGATCTCTAGGAATTGAACTGATTCCACAGGAAAATGGGACCTTGCTAAACATCATAAGCAATTACGTTGATCTTAATTTCTTGTCACAATAAGAACTATGCTCAAACGATGAAGAGTGCTTTTTGGCGTGCGATTGACAACTTTACACTTGCCAATGCTGAAATTGATGTTCAGACACATTCAACAAGCAGATGTTTTTTTAGAGGCGATCTGTTTCTTTTATGTTATGTGTGTAGGTGGTCATTTAACGGCATCAGTTAAAGGCGATCGTCCCTTAAACAGGCATAGTCAAGCCAGCTGAAAAGTACATCCAAGTTATTTCTATCGACAACCATGAATTCTGGTTCATGGGATTTCTTCACTATGAGAGCGCTGTGAAGAATCTCCAAGGAGCAGTTCCAACACCAGTGCCGGCAGCCCTAAACTCGTATTTGTAGTCGAGCAATATAGAATTCTAATGCAACATACTATGGGAGAGTAAATGGTGGTCCAAACGTTCACGATTCCTTTTCCTCTACTATGTCGTCACGAATGCAAAGTTTTGCCGATTCGCATAGGCACGCCATGTGGTTCTGATTCGTATGTTCGTAATTATCCTGGCACAGTTTGGCTACCCTACGCCTAGTCAACTCATTCAGATAGAAGCATTCTTTGATTCCTGATTTACTATCTAATTTTTGAGTCTTCTTCCTGATAGAACTAGTATGAGCACCTAGAGGGGGGTGAAGAGGTGATCAAGATGATTTTTATAAATCGTAACAGAATAGATTAATTTTTAACGAATGATAGACTAAGAGATTGAAAACAATAATAGACGTATGAAGATGCAATGTAAAGTAAAAGGATTAGGGATAGAGAATCAAGACTCTAAGTTTATAGTGGTTCGGCTTAGACCAAGCCTACGTCCATTCTCCCGCACGGACAGCCCACTGGCTGGATTTCACTAAGAATCAAAAGAGAATTTATAGTCTCACGTTCTTGATTCCACAGTGTAGAGACTCTACTACACTTCCTCAAGGTCTCACCAAAATTCAGTCTCTTTTTTATTACAAGTATAGCTCGAAAAATAAGATTGCAAAAGAACAAAGAGATTCAGACTTTGAAATTTTTCTATCGGGCACTCTTGAACAACTTGAGCGTCTCTCTTATATACTTCTTCATGCCTTCAATACCGTTGGCACCTTCCAAAGAAGTTCTTCCAATCAACTCATTGGACAGAATCAATTAGAGAGATCTCGAGCTCTTCAAGGAAAATGACGATAGCCCATCAATCCTGCTTGCCTATACAATCAGGATCTCGGTTTCTATAAGTAGAACCTTCCAAGTATAATTTGCGGATCTAAAGGATCTAGATTACTCGAATACGAATAAAAGATCTTGAAGTGCTAATTCTAATCGTGATATATTCCTTAACCATACGAATCAAAACCATACTTGAATTTATCTGAATAGAACTTTAACTTCGTCGATCTGGAAACTGTCCATGAGAGTAGACTTTGAATCTTGAGTCTGGAGGTCTTCGATTTTTGTCAAAAGAGTGCAAGTCTTCGACTGGGATCGATGGAAACGTTTTGTCGATTTCAAAACACCTTAAGAAGATTTCTCTAACACTTCCACCGATTAGTAATTTGGTGTTTCTACTGCTTCCCAAATCAAACTACTTGTTCTTGAGCTTGCACTTACTCGGAAGATTATGTTCCGTACTCGTTGTGATTCAAGCTGCGAATTTTTTTTTTTTTTTTTTGGTATAGCAACTGTTCAAGGTTTCTAGAGATCAATATGGCGTACCAACGAGCGAATAATTAGAACTTGGTATTTGCGCATCGAAGTAAATCTATGGAAAATATCCTTCGGGCACGATTGGCACAGTGTAGAAATAAAGCATAATCTCTTGAAATGCGGTGCTGACATGTAATCACAACTCAGACGAAAGCAGCTCGAAAGGGATCCAATTCCCGAGCGGCCCAAACACATTGGATCCATGCTGATTTCATGGCATGGGCCGCGGCTCATTAGTTGGAAGATGAGAATCATTCTAGTGAATAAAGCCAACTTTGAAGCTGTTGTCAAGCCCAATTGCGAGTGGGTCAGGTCGGATCACGCCAGACCATTCTAGTTAGGAATTGAGCTATCTCCCTTGACGACCCCAAGAAATGGTCTGACCAAGGACTCGGGCCGGATTCACCACGTCGCCGGCTTTATTTTCCGTCGCTCTAGCATCGGGCCAGCAAAAATCACCAAACCGGCGAACAAAGGAACCGTCATGAGGAAGCATCTAAATTCCCTGAATTTTTATAAGACACGGGTCATATTTGTTATATGCCTCCAAGGACCTCATTTGGGACCAACCTACGAACGCTGGACAAAACCCCAAAATCTTAGAAATTAGATCTTGTGTGGGTAAAACTACAAAACCCCTACCGGAGTCAATTGCAATCGAGTGGCAAGGCATGGCGGCAGGAGCTGAGTGCTTTGTTTCCTACCTCCTACGAAGCTCAATGGCTAGGGGGCTATGCCGATCAGCGCCTCTGCTCAGTCAACCTTTGGAGCATGCTTGCCTCTAAAATGGCGTATCATTGGGTGGATTCCAACGCTGATCAAGCCTCAAACCTCCCCCGTCCCCCTACATCAATTTGCCATTATCATATCCCCCAAAATGAATGGGGAAAAAAGCAGCTTTCTGTCTGACCAGTTTTCACTCACACGTAAAGGAGAAGAGGAGAGAGAGAGATAGGTGGCAATATATCACATGGGTTTTGTTTTACACAATTGTTAAATGAGCTTTAATCATAAGAGTTCAATTTTCATGGCACTGATGATCTATGATAGAGATCAATTAGTACATTAGAAATTATAGAAAATTTTCAGTTAATTACTTCACAAGTTTTTTTAGAGCACTTAACAAACATGATTGAAGCATTCATTTTGTTTTATGTACTTATTACATGGCCATTTCGATCCATATGGATTATGAAATTTACCTAAGAGGAAGCTGGGGCAGGGAGTGAGAAAGGCTTTGGTTTCTTTAATTTTGAGTCATTTTCCGCACTTTTGCATGTACTTGAGATGCTTTTGTTTAATTCAATGCATCATTCCCTGCTAAAGCAAAAGCAAAAGAGCTAAAAATATTTAAAAAGAAAAAACTTGACAAAAGGGATCAAAAAGTGTGCTCCGTTTTTGAAGGGGTAAAAATACAGGCCACGGCAACAGCCATCCAACTCTTGGGGTCATACTTGTGTTGAATGTGACATCAATTAATTGAGCTAATCCTATAAAAAAAAATTTCCAAATTTAGGTTCAATCTCAATTCTATCTTGAATATTTTTTTTTTATCTTAAACAAATCACCAACTTTCACTATAATCATAAATCTGACCACACATCCAAAAATTGCCATTGGTTTCTTCAAGATTATCAATCTCGAGAGATTGTCAGTGTTCCTTATGAAGATGAGAGTGTTGATAAAGATTTGGAGCTAATTCGAAATAAGAAGATCCGCCAATTTGTACGGCATTTCATTTGAATGATGAGTGCAGCAAAGATAGTGTCTATCACATCCTAGCTGCCCTAATAAGCAAATCTTTTATTTAGATTTCGCAATTGGTCGTGCCATCATTGTACACACAAACTGCTCCAAATTCAATTGCTCGCTCTTTTGTTTTTTTCCATGCCAGAAGAATATCTCGAGGGTTCAGTATGTTCATAAGTTCAGCTGTAAAAGCGAGGAAAGGCTGCTTTGAATTTCGTTGTTTGCAATCAAGTACCTTGTAGAATTAACATCAAATATGTCTCCAACCGATGATTTCGTACTACTCAACCTGAGAAAATTCAGCACAAGCAAATAAAGCTGATGTGATGTCGACAACGTCTTCTATGTTGCTGTAGTTCTTACATATTTGTCTTCGACTGTGATTCCTCATTTTATGATGAATTCGCCAGACAACTTTATCGATTCATGAGATGTTGAAGACAAGTTCGAACGCCTCCGATTTCTAATTTGTTTGCATGGCCAAATCAAGCTAGAAAGTCCATCCCATTTTCTAATAGCGATGCAAAAAAATAGATGTCAAGATGGGATTGATGAACTTCTTTTTTTTGCTCATACACTGTCTGCTTGCTTTTTGGACCAAGTGGGCAGGAAAGAGCATAGCTATTAAAAATAGCTATTTGTTTTTTTCTGTCTACATGCTTTTTTTTTTTTTTAATCAATTACTTCAAATAAAGGTAAGTTTGCAATGAATTTGCTTTTATAGGTTGACTGTTGCAATTTGCTTGGTGACCATTTATTTGTGCAATCATAAAGGTAACGAGAATTGGGAAATTGTCCAAGAAATCCTAAACTAATCATACTTCTATTAATTTAGTCATAAATTCTTTAAATTTTACCAATTGAATCTTAAACCTTTCATATTTTGCCAATTAAGTCCATTCGGTCAAATGGTCGAAAATTACTGACTTGGAAAAAAAATAAAAATATATATAAATTTTTTGAAAAAGTATCAAAACATTATTAAAAAATATCCATGTAAATATTGAACCAATTGTGTCACATAGAATGGTCAACGCTCACGTAAGCGATTTATGGTCAAAATTGGCCAGATGAACCCAACTGGTAAATGTAAAAAGATTTATAACTTAATTGGTAAAATTGAAAGGTTTGTGGCTAAAATGATAAAAGTGTAATAAGTTTAAGATTTTTTAGACAATTTTCCCAAGATGAACAAAAGCTATCTAGAATTACCAACTTGTTTAGATGATTGTGTTTGGCCATAGATGATAATAGCTTTTCGTCATGTATAGTGTTAGAATTTCTAATCAAAAGTTTAAATTTATAGATAGAGAAAGAATACATTATATAAGACTCATTAAAATTCCTATAAACAATCAATGCGTGATCAAGAACATAACCGCGGTAGACAATCATGACCAATTTCAAAGGGATCTCACTAAGTAGATGGTGACCATGTGTATAGTGTGGAAGCGTGTAATAGGAGCCCAATACTTTGATTTGAGGAGATCGCTAAGAGGGAACCCAAGTCCGAGCATATCAACATAGCCAGTTGGACTCAACTTCATTCAAAAGCGTAAACCAATGAGTTATGAGTCAATTAGAATATATTAATTGCTACACACCACATCACTTATCTAATGTAGGATTCTCTACAACTCATATGTGCATCCTAACAATTTCTCCCTTACATGCGAGTTTAGTGTTGGATCCACTCCCTCTTAATCTAGGTATTCGTCCACATCAACTTATCTCAAGTTGAATCTCCATTAGTGTCCAACTTCATCCCTAGTCTTTTTCTCCAGACCAGAGCATGAAGTCTGCCATCAAGCCCGTATTGCTACACCATAGTGTCCACTAGCCCAAAAGCCACACTAATCACCAAATTCCTTCCTTGAGATATTCACCAAACATTGGTATACATTCGGAGTGATCCACCAATCAATCATCGGCTCCGATACCATTTATTGGGAGCACCCAGCAAAAGCTCAATACCTTCATCCAAGGAGATAACCAAGAGGGGCCCAAGTCGGAGCATGTTAACATATCTAGTTAGGCTCACATCTACTTCAAAAGTTCAGCTGCATACCACACTACTTATCCAATGTAGGATTCTCTAATCAATTCGCACATGCGTCCTAACATATAGTGGCTACGTTGACAACTTATTGTTTGGCCACTATACTTTAAATAATCTTCAATTTAGAGATGTTTGCTATCTACCACAGTAAATTGATAATATGGTTTACTTAGAACCATCATGATTGTTAGAATGTATAGGTGAGTTATGTTAAAAAAGTTCCTTATCGAAGAAATGATTTGGTTTAAAGTAGTTAATTTATCAACTTAAGTTTTTGCACAAAAGTGGATCGAACTGGATATGTTGATGGTGTCAAACTTGTGCTCTCATTTGTCAATATCCCATGGTACATTATGGAGAAAAAGACTAGGGATGAAGTGCAGAACGACACTTGAATTAAAGGGCCACATTAGAATTGACTATATATTATTGTTAGTAATATATATTCACTGATGTTTTGATTAACACTGAATTCATAGCTTCGATCTCATGTCAAATGACAATTTATGCCAAGATCTTTTCTTGGGATAACGGCTTCATAGCATGCATCTCTACGCATATTGATCACATGACATAACCCAAATCATTCTCTTAACGTCTTTTGTAATAGAGAGTTTGACGAGGTAACAGTAAGTCTATAGTCCTTACGCTTACTACATTACCACGGCACAAAAAGCCTACCAAAGATGAAAGCAAATCATCCCCCCCACCCTTCCAAGTGGCGTGGGAGACCAACTCAATTTCCTTTATTCTACAAACTCAGAAATCTGCCTACCCGCTTGTCACAGTTTACCTCGCCTGCAAGGCTTTAAATGGCATCCTCGCTAATCTCAAGGTCGCGCTTCAGAAATGCATCCGACACCCTAGATCCTACGTATGCATGAGATTTTCGTCTCGAACGAGAGGCGCGGTCGGTTCAAGTTAAAAGAAAAGTATGCGCGGCCAATGGGGACAGGGGATATAAATGCAGTCTGAGTTCGAAAACGAGATAAGAGGAGGAGGAGCGTTGATGATCACGATGAATGTGGCCACAAGGCAGAGAGGGTTTTTTTATCCACGAGGGAGGGGGAGGGTGTGGGGATATCGATCGCGGTTTAATTCAGACAAGGCCCCCAAAAAGACGAGAGCTAAGAAAAGGGAAGCTGTATGTGCTGTAGTGTCAGTCCATTCAGCTTGTTTCTTTTCCCTTGCCTTCTCCTCCTCCTCTCCTTCAATGGAGCCCCACATGTCCTTCCCCTCGAATCCCATACACATACACCCACACATGTCAAAGCATGTAAACACATGACCGATAGGATGAGACCGAGGTCGAGCTTGAAGATGATTTCCCCGACAAGCCCTCCCGAGTCTCGACTTTCTCCAACATCCTCATTCCGTGTCAACTCCCTCACATGCTCCTCTCTCAGTCTCTTCCTTTTATTTATCTCCTTCTTTTTCCCTCTCTTTTTTCTTTTCATTTTCTCCTCGGAGAAGAAGAAAAGGGTTTGTTAGTATTATAATAATATCACGAGTGGCGAGTGCACACCAAACGCGATAAACACTTTTTTTTTTTTGTTTAATTATTCATATGGAATACTACATTTATTGTCGCTTCTACTAAAATTAGACCTCACTTTTTGGTCCTCCCAAATTTACCCTTAAATAATACTAACGACTCTAATATGACTTTTCGTTTCCCTGAGTAGGAATTGTTTTATCAGGTGCGCTGATACGGCGTAGTAGCTTCACCTTCTCTGTAGAGTTCGTATAGGTTGCTAGCTAGGTGGGGGCCTCATTTGTTCTTTTTGTCATTTTGGGACTGCTTGCTACCCATGCTTTCCTTTACAAGCAATGCCCAAAAATGAACTTCAAATGTCGTCATCGAGGACTGACCAAAAAAAAAAGTCGTCGTCGAGATCAGCCGTTTCGATTTTCCTCTCCGTACCCTAACTAAAGTACAAGGTACCTGATTGATTCCGGTGCACCTAACGACCATCTTAGTTACCGTCTGGTCGTTAATTGATTCATGTCGGCTCATTCGATGTGGTTTGTGGAACAATAAACCTGTGTTCTTCGGCATAATCTTGCATAGAAGTTTGAAATTGATAAGAAGTGCTTGAGTAATGAACTAATGCATACAGGCTTGGGTCAAGAAGCAAGATATTTAACACCGGCATATGTATTCTGCGCATATGGGCGCATTGTATACGCACGTATGAGATTCGATAAGCTCACTTTCATTGCTCAAGATTCGTCCTTGAGTCAAATAGATTGCATTCGATGTTCTTGATCTATAGGAACTGTTGCGTGGAGCTTCTGAATATATGCGCACGTACTCAATCTGCAATTGAATAGATGCGCATGCACTCAATCTGCAATTGAATTTCATTCATGTGGAGATACTTGCCAATTAGGAATTGGCCTGATGAATGCTTTGTCGCAGAGGTACAAGCGACTGGGAATACCTTTGGGACTTTCTTCCGTGTCACCACATTTGGCGAGTCTCACGGGGGTGGTGTTGGTTGTGTCGTCGATGGGTGTCCCCCTAGAATGCGGCTTTCGGAAGCAGACATCCAGGCCGAACTGGACAGAAGGTTCTTGCCCTTTTGATAGCTGGCTGTGTCCTAATCGTTTATATAGATCAAATTGTTTCCAATTGCATTCTTATCTACATAACATAACCTTTTCACATTGTTCCATAATTAGTGAAAATGCATGGTTCAGTTACTTTTATCAATGCTTAAAAGGATCCCTAACGTTTGACTGTCCACTTACCTGTATACAGGATACCGATACATGTAAAATATACTCAGGAGTCTCTGAAGGTTCGGTTCTCCTGATCCTCTTAATGCTGTTTTTTCAGTTCCTTCCTGCTTGAAATTCGCCACTTGTGGCCTTTTCAAATTAAGGTAACGTTCTATTTTAGTACAGGGTTGACTATTGGGACACCGATCATGATATCTGTTCCTAATACTGATCAGAGAGCACATGTAAGTATCTCCTATGGGAACTACTGAACAGAATTGATGACAAAACACGATCTCAGAAACGACAGTTTTTGTGTCTATTTGATCAGTCTTGTTAAATTAGATAGGGGTAAATTTTATGCCATCACATTGTGAAGCTAGGATATGTTTGGACAGATATAATTAGCGTCCAGAGGAGGTTGAAACTGCGCAGTTGGGTCGGCTGTATTAATTATGTCGAAACAGTCTTCTGAGAACTTCCTTCCATGGAGTTGTTGTTTCCTTATCGTCCACAGTGGTTTGAAACAAGTGCTTCCAGATTGGAATTTGCAGGACTACAAGGAATTGTCATTAGCTTACAGACCTTCTCATGCCGATGCGACTTACGATATGAAGTACGGTGTCCGAGCAATAGGGGTAATTTTGTGCCACTGCCATAGCAGATGCTTGAAAATGCTTGGATTTTATGAGGACAGAAGATTCTGACCAAGTTTCTATTGAACTCATTATCAACTTTAGGGTGGTGGTAGATCTTCAGAAAGAGAAACCATCGGTCGAGTTGCATCTGGAGCTATTGCTAAGAAACTTCTGAAAGAATTTTGCAGGACTGAGGTACCGTAATCTTTTAAGCTGGATTTGCGCTTCTGGTGTCAAGTCTTGCATTTATGTACCACTTGTTGCCCTTTTATTTATGTTCTGGCTTGACATATTTGTTTTCATTCATGATCTGTTGTCTATCTGAGTAAAGAGAACCTTCATCAGAGGAAGACGGTACTTGCTTAGACTATCTCTAGCTCGGGAAACAGAACAAAACCATTGAAGAGATGGAGGGCGAGGAGGGAAAGTGGGAAAAATAATAGCAAACGAGGAAGTCAAGGATAAGAAAGATATCAGCCAGACAGAGGCTGGATGGAGAAGTAAAATCGTGAGTGAAAACAAGGGTAATTTATGTAAGGAAAAACTGTAACAAGGGCTTTGATGCAATTGACGCAGCTGGTGAAGGAAAAGATGGCAAAAAAAAAGGCTGAATTAGAGTTGAATTATAGCTGAAATAGAGAAAAGATATTTAAAGGTTTATTAAAGACCAATGATATTCACAAATAGTTCTTGAACTTTAGGTCAATGTGCAATGTGGTTTATGAACTTTTGATTCATTCAATGTAGTCCTTAAACTTTAACCTAATGCGCATTATTGTCCCTAAACTTTTAGTAAGTATTCAAATTATTTTCAAAACTATATCAAAATTTCCAATGTTATCATTCAATTAATTTAAATTCAGAAACAACATTAAACATTTTCATATAGTCTGGGGAGTAGTTTGAATTTTTGCCAAAAGTTCAAGGATCATATTGAACAAATTAAAATTTCAGATGCCACATTGCATATTGAATCAAAGTTTAATAACCATTTATGTCATTCTTTTATTGAATGAAGAAAAAATAACGACAAAAAAGACTTAGAAAGATATCTATATTATGTTGGCCTCAGTTGCCTCTTCCATGACCTCTTCTACATTAAACCATCGTAATTAAACAAGGACCCTAATCAGCTAATCGCAAGTTAGGACCTCTTCTCGCTTTGATGCCAAATTGATGCAACAAGAACTGTAACAAGGGCTTCGATCGGAGGAAAGACAGCCAAAAGAAAAAAAAAAGATGGTTATAATAGAGTTGAATTTAAACTTTAATAAAGAAAAGATATTCTAGGGTTTATGCAAAACCGATGATGTTCATTGAATGAAAAAAAAAATTATGAGTGAAAAATACCTATTAATACTACGGTTACAAAAATAAGATAATCTCAGCTCTTGATCTAATATAACGACTTCTAATTTCAAATATTGGAGCTCATTTAAAGTCACGTGACTGGCACATGACTGTTAATTAACCTCTTAACATAAATAAACTACACAAAAAAGAAGACATTTAGGCCCATTTGTTTCATAGAAAATGTTTTCCAAAAAGTTGTATTCCGAGAAAATTATAATATTTTCCAATATTTGGCTGAACCTAGAAATAAGTTGGAAAATATTTTTCACTATATGGTAAGAAAAAACTAATATGATTTTCTTAAATAGAGATACATTATTGCGGCACTAGTGACTTGCACATAAACAACCAAGGAGCAAGGGGCAAACACCAGGGTACCAAGTTTGGCCTCGATGGACCCCAATCCAAGCACTAGGGAACAAGGCACAAGTCTCGATCATGGCCTTGATGAACTAGAGCGTGGATGTTGGAGACCCAAGCTCGGGCACCAAAGTCCTAGGCCCTACCTCGATGGACCTAGGCGTAGTCGTCAAGATCTCAAGCCTAGCATTGATTGACCCAGGTGGGCATGTGCATGTTGGACCCAGCCTTGATGAACCAAGGACCTAGGCATATTCGCCGAGAACCTAGGCCCAAGCCTCAATGGACACAAGCATGAGAAATAGGGACCCAAGCCCAGCCTCGATAAACCTAGGCCTAGGCACCAAGGTCTCGGGCGCAACCTTAATGGACACGGGCTCAGGCATCATGGACCCGAGCACTAGCATCGAGGTAATGGTCTCAACTTTAATGGGACCAATCCAAGGCGGGATATTTCTATCCCAAGCATTATGGACTTGAGCTTGGCCTCAATGGACTTGACCTTGGATTTTAGAGAGGGCAAGAGCACAAGGGCTCGAGCTTAGCTTCTATGGACCCAAGCTGAGGCGCCAAGGAGTCGAGCAACGGTACTAGAATCCTAGGCCTGCTCATGGGCCCAAGTGTCCTAGGCCCAACCTTTATGGGGCCAAGCCCAAACATCAAGGTTCGGGCCCAATCTCTCTGGACTCAAGCTTGGCCTCAATGGACCCCAGTAGACCCAACCCTACCCAGGGCCACTGTCAAGGGCTTAAGAATCAGCATTAGGGTTTCCATGCCCAAATATAGAGTTTTTAATTCAAGCACAGATATCAAGTCATATTTTGAAAAATGATTTCTGATTTTTCAAGGAGAAAATTGTTTTCTTGAAGTTGAGCATAAATTTTCCATTGACTAGGAAAATCTTTTCCTATAACTTATTTTTCCACCGAAATATGAGGAAGATATATTCCCAGAAAATGATTTTTATGAGACAAATGAAACCTTAGATACAGAAAAAACCTAGAACCATTGCTTCTTGAGTAGTGACTGTTTAACAAAGAATTGATGTTTGATTAAGAAAGGGAATTGTCGAGTCGAGCACTACAAGGCTCAAACTAAACCGAGCGTGAGAAAAGACCAAACCTGAATATGAGTGAGTGAGCAGGAGCTGGCTCGAGTAGCCTATGAGTAGCTTGACTCGCTTACACTACATCAGCACGCGACATTTCTAATGGTTGCATGCGTTTCTATATTTTCTTTGGGGTATCCAGCTTAATGGATTCGACTCCCTCACCACATCGCTATGCTATACTTGTCGCTGGAGAGAGCTTGCCTTGTGGTTGTGGGTCTCATCTTTAATGTATAGGAGTTTGTAATTTTTAATGTATGTCTCTTATGTTTGGAGGGCAAATTCTGCAAACCTTAACTCAATGTGTCGCCTGCATACGCTCATTCGTGTGTGTTTGCACACGTTTTAGAGCGCACCCTTATGTTAATTTCTCTGTTGCCTGTAGGTTCTTGCTTATGTCTCTCAAGCCCATTTGGTAGTACTTCCAGAACATTTGGTAGATCAAGAATCTGTGACGCTTGAGCAGGTACATCTGTCATGGAATTCTGTATATTCTCCATCGAATTCGTTTCGATGGCCTGGGCATCTTGTGTTTCCAACATGGAGTGTCTGAATTATCACGTCTTTTAGTAGGAGAGAGTATAGTACAAAGCTACAACCGCACTGGTATGTTGAATACTATTCCCCCCTGGAAATAGCATGCGGAGTTTTCACGGGTTGGAGGATTCATCTTAATGCAGCTTAGGACAAAGCATGAGTCATGATACTTGTCCCCTTTGAATTGGCTCTCATTCTCTAAATTGCTTCTAAGAATATGTTGTCATTGAGGAAGCCAGGGAGATTTCACATAGCTCTTTGTAACACTGCTATACAAATGAGCTATTACCGTCGGTGAAACATGTCATCAATGTTGAAAGTAGTGTGTCTGTTGAAATTTAGCAGGTTTGAGAGGGTTGGAACTAGCACATGTTGTCCTCTCCAATCCATTCACAATTACTATAAGAAGAACAAAAGAGACAACTTGATAGTTGACGGGTTTAATACAAATAATTTGTATTGTTAGAGATGTAATTAGGATCACAGTTTAGGATTAGGTTAATTGTCGTGTTACCTTGTAAATTGTAATCGTCTAATCCTAAACCGTAATCCTACATATAAAATGCTTCTGGGGACACTACACCAAATGCACTGATTTTGCTTGAAAGGTCAAACAAGTTTTCGTCCTATCGCATGTGCTTCTCCTAACTTTGTGACGAGATGAGACCTACAACATCCTCTTGTAATCTGCGATACTTCTTTGCACTTGACCATATTCTTGACGTTTCATGTATGGACAGATAGAGAGCAACATTGTCAGGTGTCCAGATGCTGACTATGCAGACAAGATGATTGCTGCGATCGATGCCGCCAGGGTCACTGGGGATTCCGTTGGCGGTGTTGTCTCATGCCTAGTGAGGAATGCTCCACGTTTGAGAAATTTTTCCCTAACTTCCTCGAGAACTCTAATATGGTCTAGTTTATCTATTGCTTTGGTAAAGAAAATGTGGGGTCATACCTTTGCCTTCCACTTTTTGATCGTCTTCAGTATCCTGACTTGTCATATTTATGAGGTAGTTCTTGATGTACATGATCTAAGACTTGGTAAGATGGATTTTCTTGTTCAGGGGCTTGGTTCACTAGTTTTTGACAAACTCGCAGCCTTGTTTGCAGGAGCTCTCTTATCTATACCCGCAACGATGGGATTCGAGTTTGGTAGCGGTTTTTCCGGTATGGAAACTCATGTAGTAGACTGCAACATTTATTTCTTTGGATGAGTACAAAGAATGAATGAATTACTTTTGTGTTGCCACAACTCTTTGTAAGGAATTAACCATCTTTGTTCTAATCTGTGAACAACCCTATCAGGTACACGTTTGACAGGAAGTCAACACAATGACGAGTTCTACTTAGACCACGAAAGAATCAGGACAAGAACAAATCGCTCGAGTGGCATTCAAGTATGATCACGAAAGAGTAATCATTGTCCACGATAGTTAATTGGCACGAAAAGTGTTTTCCTTTCTTGGATTAGAACAAGAAAGTGATAAGTCTTTTTTAGTTCTAAGCACATCTTTGTTTCATCTTGTTTATGTGGTTTATCAGGGTGGAATTTCCAATGGGGAGATCATAAACATGAGGGTAGCTTTCAAGCCAACGCCGACTATCGGGGTAATCTCTCTCTCTCTCTAGCACGCAAAACACGAATTGAGTTTGTGGCTCAAGTTCTAGCCAAATCCGATTTGGATCGAAGCCTTGAAACCAAAATAAGGTAGATACATGTTAGAAGGCATCGTGGGAAGCCATAAGAGAGGACCGGCTGCCCAGGCTGCCAGTTTAAATGACCTAGCAGCTAATTTGCTACTAGTGGCCAGGCTGCCAGCCCTGCATGGCCGGTTTCCCAACCAGGCCTTCTGGATGCTCGCTCGCTTGCCCAGATTATACAGTCACCTCTGTACATGTCCCGGGTGCCTGGCCCTACTTGGGCAGTCGCCCAAATGACACACTGACTCTCGAAAATACAAGTTTTATATTAGTTTTTATACATATTTGGAGTAAAACAGGAAATCTTTGTAACACTCAAATCAAACCAGATGTTCTGTATCATTCCTTGTTGATTTCTCTAGTAATTTCTGTCTCGCATTAGATTTAATTGCAAAATCAGGTAAATGCCATGTTATTTCAAAACAACGCCTCATCATATTTATGCAGACTTGCACTTGAACTTGTGAAGTTAATCACAAGAATGCTCGTAGAAGTTGCGAGGTTAATTCAGTTTTGATACACTTCTGCAGAGGAAGCAACACACAGTGACTAGAGATAAGAGGGAAACCGAGCTAACCACCCACATTCGGTTCGATCCGTGCGTCCCTCCTCGAGGTAAGTATACATAAGCTAGACAATGATTCATTTTCCAATTTTCTTTTCCATGCACAAGAATCATCTCTTCAATGTAGCAAAATGGTAAAAGTTAGAAATGACTGCTTTTCTGTGAAATATAGCACGAAAAGAATAGTGATCAAAACATAACACGGACACGCTTGGCTGGTTCATGCAGCGGTTCCGATCGTAGAGGCCATGGTGGCTCCGGTGCTTGTGGATCAGTTGATGTCGCAGTACGCACAATGTTATCTCTTTCCTATCAATCCCCAACTACAGGACCCGATTGAGCCGCCACAAACTTGGAAAAATGGCAAAGTGACGCAACACTCGTAACACCTTCATGGCTCCACGCAGTCATGAAGGGAAGTTCAATAAAGCCTGGTAATACAAAAATGGAACCAACTCGAGATTTTCGATTCGAGCTTCAGACCGGTTCGACTTTGGCTAATTAGCTGGCTATGTATTCCAGCTTCATGCTGAAAGGGCCTACGAGTACTCTCTGCCTTAGGTCATGGCTCCGCAACCATGTCTTTCCTTTTCATAAATGAGATTTCTATTTCAGGGAATAACAAATTAGTGTACAAATGTTCCTATTCCTCGGGCAATAATAATTTTGTCCCAACGATGTTGTAACAGCTTTGCAACGTAACAGTTGTCTCTCCTACAAATAAATTCATGGGTTCAACATTCTCGGTATCGGTTGCAGACACGGAATCCTCACTAGCCAGGGTTACGGGCATAAGAAAAAGTTGCAATACCTAGCTCGAAGAGGAGCTAAGACATGCGACTTGTGCATAAAATTCAACAGATCCTAACACTAAATTTAACGAAAATTGCATCCCAATGATTAAATCCTCAATTACTTGTAAACGTAGATGTTTCAACTAACGATTAGTCCATTCGAGTCGTCTCATCTCTTCATTTCCATCATTATCTGAAGTTCTTTGTTTTGTTTCTTTGTGTCTATACGCTTGATGGGGCCTTCCAAACTCATATGAACCGTGTATTTAATTCTTTTGAGGAAAAAAGGAAGGAGGTGATAGAAACCAAAGAATGAGTAAAGAGATAGAGTCATCATCGTTATCAATATGGTCAGTCGTGTAGGGTATAATTAGTTGTCTTCATGCTTTGTGATCCTCTCTAAAATAAGGATATGGTGAGACCACCAAAACTAGGGTTTGAATCATGGACCAAAAAAATGGTCTATAAAGATCGGGATATTCTATTCAAATATAAGGAAAAAACCGATAACCTAGTAAAGCTAAGGACCTAAAGAGGAGGGCATTTCTATGAACACCGAACAAAAACATGACTAAACTAAGACAAAAGAGATTCATGGCTAGACCCACCTCCTTTTTGCATGCAACTTGCCCTTCTGCCCTTTGCTATTTCAACCGTCTTATGCTTGTCTTTAATGGTTAATTAGGAAGTCCCACATGAACAAGGTCGGTAGGTTGTCCTTATTATTAAAAGTATTAGACAAAAGGATATTTATTAGGTTCATTATTGGTGTAAAGAGTTTTAATTGAATTCACCTTTGTATGGCTAACATGTATAATTAAAGATAGTTGTCATATAAACTAAATTTATTTGCATGTCAACATCCAACGGTGAATGTGTAAAATGAATTTAACCACTAGCAATGGTCGGAAAATATTTACTCTTTATCCGAACCCTTGATTGAACAAGGTTCATTTGCCCAAATGTTCGTCAATAACAAAAAGACAATTGACACTGTAAAAGGCATATTAGTCTGCTAGGCAGCTCCCTCGAATACCTTTTCCCCCTCTGCTTTTGTGACTAATGGGATTTTGTCATTATAATTTTCGAGATTTTGTGGCAATTCTCTCAAAAATCAGAGAAGTGAAAATCATCTAGAAAAATTAGTATTTGTAGAATGACCCACAATGGCAAGAACAGGCACCACCAATTAAGAGTTTCTTTCTTTTTTTTTTTCTTTTTCGTTTTTTTTTATGCATCCAATTGGCTTTACCTGCATTTATGAAGAAAAATTTAAAGAAAAATGTATGAGCTTTTAGAATATTTCTCATTCTTAAAGAGATTAAGAAGTTGCAGGGAAGCAAGAAATTGAAATAGTCATTCGCCTTTGGATAGTTGCAACATTAGTGCAATGAAAATCCTGGGCCACAGGGGCAAGAAACGTCTTTTTTTCTTCTTTTTTCCCCTCTTACTAGAAAGGGCAAGCTTTCTGGGAGATTGATTCCGGCGTTGGAAAACGATTAATCCATTTTAAATGGTGAGGCCATGGTTTCACTTTCTCTACCTCCGAAACAGAGAGAGAGAGAGAGAGAGAGAGAGAGAGAGAGAGAGGTTCTTAATGTGCGAGATTTTCTACCAATTATATTCTTCAAGGAGGACCAATCCATGGTTCCCTCCTGTTTGTGCACGATCTGGCCCTTCCTGTTGGGAAACAGATTCTCAAAATGCGATCCGATACTCAATCGAATATCGAAACGAACGCAGAAAACATGCCTGGAAAACACATGTTACACTGATCAAAAAAGTATATCACGTAGTCAGACATACCTTATTGTTCACAGATTAAACACCGTTGTCGCAGTCTTATGAGGAATTCTTGGAAGCCTTAATTCCGTTCGTGAAGAGGAGTGTACTATGTCTTGGGGGAAAAAACCAAGAGAGCGTAGAACAGAGAAAACGTATTCTCTCTTTTTTTTCAAAAACGCTACTTATCCAATAACCAATTAATCAGATAACTTAACTGCAGATTTCACAACTGCTCAGATTTTCCCTTTTCTTTTATTTTATTTTACAGTAACTGCACTCTTCTATGGGCCCTTCATTTACAGGCCGAATTTTGGCCCAACATGGGCGGACGGGCTTAATTAAACCCATCAAATATATAAACCCATCATCTCCCACTCGCACATGGTGGGCCAAACAGAATCATCTTTACTTCTCTGTAACATTCATACCAGTGAATAATCCGTGCAACCAGCATACTTTAAGAGCTCGTTACCATACATCTATTAGGAATATATAACAGCTCATAATGGGCATCACATTTTTTAGTAGATTAAGTATGCAGTACCCTAGATTGATCGATCACATTTATATCTCTCTTGATCTCTTTTTAACAATGATATATATTATATTCACAATTATGATTATCCCAAAAACAATCATAATTGGTCGACCACTGAATACAAAACTATAATGTGATTCTACAAATTTGATCTTCCTCTTTTCTTGAAACTCTCAATTTCAATTCAACTTGCTTTTCTATAATTGTCACATTAGATCGAATCAATTTATGATCATTTGTAACATTCTAAGATAGCAAACACTGAATAGAAATCTTGAGAATAAGTAAGAGTCATGAAGGAATTTAATTGAGGAACTCTTTTCCTCAAGAGTCTCACACGACATAAAAGTTGAGATCAAAACTTTTGCCACTCTTATTGGTCGTCTCATGTATACGTAGTATGAAATACGTATTACGGTATTAACTCATTTCTCATGGAGCGTATGTCTACACCTTCAATACCGTACAAATGATAGTTTAGACATACCTAATATCTAACTTGAGTTCACATATCTACTCTTTCACAAAATCAGAACTCACATCTAGCATCATAGACAGATAAAGTAAAATATGTGGGTTATTTTACTTTCGGACATAGTAAATATTATGTCCTCATCTTAACACTTAGTTAATGTGACATATATATTTTAAGCTTGAGCTCTCGATTATCACCTAGATAATAAGCTTAAAAACCGTCCCATCTCTATTTATCACATAGTAAATAAAGGCAAATACCCGTGTGAGTGGGCTAATCTTTTATCTGTCCGACATACTTTCTCAATTTTATATAACGCACTAAGCATTAAGATGCATAAACGTTAAACAAAGATTCATAAACATTAATAATGAAAACACGAATTCATTAAATGTGAACACTTAAGGGAAATTACAATATTCAGTACATCAACCTCTACGCAATCCTAGAGATTTCACATGGTCACAAAACACATCTCTAGATATTGGTTTTGTCATAGGATTCGCTACCATTCTATGCGTAGATATGTACTGTAAGTTCACATCTTTTCGTGCAACCATATCTTTGACAAAAATATACTTTGTATCTATATGTTTGGTCTTGTCATGATATTTTGGATCTTTGGTGTACGCTATTGCTGCTTAGTTATCACAGTTAACTAACAATGAGTCTGCATCATTCTCAATAACACCTAAATAATCCAAAAATCTCTTAGGCCAAACACCTTCTTGTATTGCTGCTAATAATGCCACGAACTTAGCTTCCATTGTGGACAATGCTATACACGTTTGTTTCTTACTGCTCCAAGATATGGCACTATTATTCAATAAGAAAACAAATCCAGAAATAGATTTCCTTTCATATAAATCTCCTCCCCAATCAATATGTGAGTCACAGATTCTTTCCTTGGTAACTTAGTGTATAATCAGCAGTTCCTTTCAGATATCTTAGTATTCTTTTAACTGTTTTCCAATATACTTGACCTGGATTAGATTGGTATCTACTCACCATACCAACTGCAAGACATATGTCAAGTTTTGTACACATCATAGCATACATTAAGTTTCCAACGGCACTAGCATAAGGAACATGTTGCATTTGTTCCTTCTCTTGTGGAGTATTTGGACATATTCTATTGCTCAATCCTTCACTTTTTGCAATAGGAGTATCTATGGGTTTACAATCTTGCATACAAAATCGTTCAAAAACATTATTTATGTATGTTTCTTGCGAAAGAGAAAATGATTTCTTCGAACAATTTCTTGAAATCTTAACTCCAAGAATATATGCAGCCTCACCCATGTCTTTCATCTCAAAGTTGGAAGATAACCAACTCTTGACAATATTAACAAACTCCATATTGCTTCCAACAATTAGTATATCATCAACATATAATGATATGATCACAAATTAATTTTTGGATCTTTTGATATATACACAATGATCCTCATCAATCATTATAAAATTATATGCCATTGTGGCATTATGAAAACGTATATACCATTGTCTCGATGACTGCTTAAGGTCATATATTGATCTTAAAAGTCGACACACCTTTTGTTCTTGGCCTTTCTTAATGAAACCAACAGGTTGTTCCATATATATTTTTTCCTCTAATTCTCCATTGAGAAAATTGGTATTTACATCCATTTGATGTAACTGAAGATCCATATTAGTTACTATTGTCAGAATAATGCAAACCGAGGTAAATCTCATCACAGGAGAAAATGTTTCCTTATAATCAATTCATTCCTGTTGATTATACCCCTTCGTCACAAGACAAGCCTTATACCTGATTTTGAAAACCCACTTATTTCCAATGGCTTTGCGTCCTTTTGGAAGATCAACTAGTTTCTAAACATTGTTTAACTTCATTGACTCTATTTCATCTTCCATTGCATGCATCCATTTTTCCTTACTAAAGTAATTTAGAGCCTCATTTACATTTCTTGGCTCATCTTCATCTTGTGAAGCAACCATAAAAGTTTCCCCTTCAATGTCAAAACGTCAACGAATAATACTTTTGCGACTAGTTCGCCATATGAGAGATTGTACACTTTGTACATCATTCCTCATTATGCTCCCACTCGGATTAGATAATAACAATATTATTTCATCATGTGGTTGTAATTGAGAGTGGGTTGAATTAAATTCATCACTTCTCATGTTACTCCCACTTGGACGAACTCCACTAAGTTCATTATCTTGATCCAAGGTTTCAAATAGAGAATAATCCTCACATATTTCGCCCTTCTTAGAAAATTCATTCTCTAAGAATGTGACATCCCGTGATTTGAATTCAGTTATACTCCAACTTTCCTGCTCACCTATAAACACATACCCTTTTGAGTGTTCTGAGTATCTTATGAAAAATACTCTTATTGCCTTTAGGACCCAATTTCCAAAATTTGTGAGAGAGCTTATGAGCATAGGCAGCACAACCCCACAGTTTAAGAAAACTTAAGTCCGGTTTTCTACATGTCCAAAACTCATATGGAGTGGAAGTAACTGATTTGAAAGACACACGGTTAAGTATATAGGCAGCAGTTAATAAAACATCACTCAAAAAGGTGATAGGTAAGTTAGCATGCGACATCATTGACCTAACCATTTCCAGTAGGGTTCTGTTTCTTCTTTCCGCAACATCATTTTGTTAAGGAGTGTAGGGAATAAACAACTGTCTTTCTATTCCTTTTTCATCACATAAATTTCTCAACTCATCAAATAAATATTCTCGACCTCGGTCGGATCTCAATGCTTTTATTTTCTTATCTAATTGATTTTCTACCAAACTCATAAACTTTTTAAAACAACTTAATATTTCAGATTTATGAAAAATTAAATAGACATATCCGAATAGAGTATAATCATCTATAAATGTGATGAAATAAACAGTCCAATTGCTTCCTCTCACATTCATTAGACCACAGATGTCAGAATAAATTAAATGCAAAAGAAATTCAACTATTTTACCTTTTCGAAATGGTTTCCCGTCATTTTCCCTACTAGGCAATACTCACATATAGGCAAATCGACTTTTTCAATGTTGCCCAACAAGCCCTCTTTGGCTAGCCTATTCATACATTGTTGGCCAATATGACCAATTCTAGCATGCCACACATTCACATCATTATCATATAAATTAGAATACATGAAAATGGAATAACAAATATTGACATTACCATAGTCAACATTCAATACAATAAAATCATCTAGAAAATAACCACAACCATAGTAGTTTGTATTCAAATACAAATTCACACCATTATTATGGAAGTTCATACTAAAACCAAGCTTTACCAACACTAAAACAGCCACTAAATTTCGATGAATGTCTGAAGCATATAATACATCATGTTTGAACAAAGTGCGTCTACCACGCATATTTAATTAGTAAGAGTCAATCCCTTTTACTTCAACTCTAGAGTTGTTTCCTACATAGATCCATTTAGTTCCAGTCAGTTCTCGTCAAAATTCCACAAAGAATTATCTATCCATCGCTACATAGTCTGTTACTCTCAAATCTATAGTCTACAAAGGATTAGATTCAGTTAAGAATACAAAACTTGATACATAAGCAAAGTTCTTAAGAGCACAAAGGGTATCTACCTTTTTTTGCTCACGACAGTCGCGAGCATAGTAACCCTTCTAATCACAATTATAACATTTCGCCCTTAAAATTCTCTTCACTCAAAGGCATTTTTCTCTCTTATGTTGGTTAACTCTTAGTTTCTTACTAGAAGGACTTGATCCCTTGCATTTCCATCTTTTGAACAAATCAATGCGCTTATGCTTAGAGCTCGAAGCCCCTTCTGAGCTAGGACCAGCACAGCAAATATTTGTTTCCTGCTCAAATGCTTTTAGGCGGTCCTCTACTAGCTTAAGATAGCACCCAACATCCTCAAGTTCTTCCATAACATGATTAAGAGCTTTTAGTACTTCTTGCTTTTCAAGCACATATTGAATTTTCATATTCAATATTTCACAATTCTCGTCGTTCAATTTATCACCTTTGCTCAATTCAGCGACCATGCTCTTAGTGGTTGAAGGCATCGATCTGAACATATCAAACACATATGCACGCATTATTAATGTCTATTATTTATGCATCTATTTTGCACAAACTCATTATATTAATAAATAATTTCAAATAAGGTTTCAGAATCAAAAAGTCACTATGTTTCCAATCATCATCCAAAATTTCTAACTTGAAATTATCATTAACATAATTATTCATGCAAAAAAATAAGTTCAGCAAAGTCACAAAAACTTTCTTGAATTTCCCACAAAAAATTGTAAATTAACATACTAATTTATAACAATAGATAACATTGAACTTTCAATGATTAAATATGCTTGTTCGTAAAATTCTAAATGCAAGCGAACGTGTTGAACAAGTAATATAATGATGAGAAAAAATATCATCTCACGAAGATCGATGGTTAATAAACTAATTAATTACTAAAATAGATTAATTCTAAAATTTATCTAATTGAGAATAAATTAAAAACAAAATTTGTAGACTAAATGCAGTAAATCAATCGATAAATATGTTAGAGTATCCAATTTCACTATAACCACTAGATATGAATTTCATATTATTGTGAATACAAAAACGATATCAAACATATGATAGCGGAATTTCCTAACCTATTTACTATCCTATCTCTAGGTATAGCAAACCTACTCAATTAATTAATCCACTATATCTCTATGTGAATTAAAATAAACATGAGTACATTAAAAACTATGAATATTCCCGGCTTACAATGAGTCTTTTGGATCACCTTATCACAGAAAGCTACACAAATAACGCGGTATATCTCTATCCACGTTTAATTCATGGTTATATATTATAATAAGCAATTGCATATTATCACTTCTCAGTCTTAAACATGCACATCAAATCATTCAAGTGGTGGCCAGTCACTCAAAAGCATTATTCACAATAATATATAACTCACATGAATGAAATCAATTGCAAAACATAAAAATCATGAAATTCACATCATCATGGTTAGGCTACATCGTAGCCTTGACAAAAGAAAATTAGAACATAGTAGAAGAATAAATAAAAATATAAATTAAACTCAGCATCTTGAATAAAAAAACAAGAATTCTGTCACCACTTTTGTCTTCTCTTCAAAATACTTGAAAAAAACTCGTAACAATGAAAAACGATCTAACAAAAACCTACCTGCTCTCTCTCAATGTTCTCCTCTTCATAGGATATATCAAAGATCCTTATCTCCAAGTAATTGCGCACAAAATCAGGGAGTAAATCAGAGGGTTTTGATTTGATATCTATCTCCCACTGCTGCTTGATTTAAATTCCTGAGTTTTGCCATTTTTTTTCTTATCTTCTCCATATATCATTATTCTGCATAAATAAGGAAAATTCAAATAATCAGAATGAAATCCAAATATTTTCTCATAGATATTGCATTAATTATTACTTAAAATAGGTAAAATAACTCTATTTTTATAGAGTTATCAATGTCATTTATACTAAGTAATATATTCAAAGGAAATATATCAGCATAGAAAGAGAAATTTACACCTAAAACATCTCAAACTAATCTAAGAAAAATAAATAATTAAACCCAAATATTTTCATTTATCTCATAAATTGGGAAAGTCTCTTCTAATCTCTTAGTAAAATTCTTTAAGAATTTTGAAGGCACATTGATCAATCACAGAAAAATCTTTAAAGAGCCCTCATGCCACCTCTAAGGCGCATTCATTCTGCGCCATGTGACACTCAACCCAAGGGTTGAAGTTTTGGTTAACTCGATTCTATAGTACTCTCTTACAAAAGTTATTGCAAGCCTACTATAATCCGGGACCATGTTGACCTCCCATAGGTGACCTAACACTACTTGCCATTCAGGTGGAAGAGTGTCGATTAAGGCCAGTACTTTCTCAAAATCTGGCATAGGATAACCAATGATTTCTTGTATCATCTTATTGACCCTGACCACGTGTGATACTACATCACTGTCATTCTACCGATAATTAGCTAATTCTGTTTTTAGCCCTTCAAGTCCCGCATTTTCTTCGTCCGTTCTTGGAAATATAAGCATGCATACAAAATCGGAAAAACATAAAATGGATTACTTATAATCCACAACGAACAAAATCGGAAAAACATAATTTTCCTTTGTTTTTGTTTTGTTTTGTTTTGTTGGTTTTTTTTTTTTTTTGCGCCGGTCAACGATGGTCAACTCAAGTCAATAGTCAATGGATGACCGGGTCAAGTCAACGGATCAATGGATCAGGTCAATGGGTCGGGTCGGGTCAAAAACGACCGACCCGACTAGGTGACGTCACTGGCAAGTGCGCGGGCAACCGCCGACTGACGTCACAATGACGTCAGCTAGCGCGTGTGCGCACGCGCTAGCGGTTGCTGCACGCGTGCCACGCACGCACCTGCGATTTGCCCTAAGGGTGTCAATGGGTCAGGTCGGGTCCGATTTTGATGTTACCCGACTTGAACCGACCCGAAACACATTAGACCCTCATCGAAAATTCAAGTCGAGTAAGGTCTCTAGGTTTTCCTTTCTTTTTTTCTTTTTTTTTTTTTTTCTTTCTAGGGTTAGGTCATTCATTAGGCCAAAACCTGAAAATGAACAACTCTTTATTCAATCTACTTGTCAACAAAAATCATGCCAGCTGTATTTAGGATGCCAATACAGAAACTCAAAGCAAATACTTAAACCAGCTGCAGATGCAACATTACATGACATGCTATAACATGTTGAACCTAATAATAGAAGAATATAATTTCATGTCCTAAGAAATTCAATACCCTGAGCAAAGGGCAGTGCAGAAAAGACTTATGTTGCTTCTATCTGCATGATTGAATGGAGATCCATTCACATATAGCACTCAAAAAGGGACACATTAATCAAATTCTCCATGATTTGGAACATTTAAAAGAATTTAACCTTGGTGAATGTTTCCCCCTGATTCAGCAAATAGAGTAGCTTCGTGATGACCTGCAATCAAGCGAATAAACACTAGAAAACTCAGTCATCAATGAAAGAACTTAGCGCAAAATGTAGGTTCGAAATTGGCTACCATGAAGTGAGACCTGAGAGCATCGCCTAGGATCAAGCTGAGGGTCGTTGAAAACTTTAGCTTCCTGAAGAACTGCCCCCTTGTGACAGCCTAAACTTTCAGAATTTGTTTTCGATTAAATAAATTGGGCATTTCATCGACGCGCCGAAAGTGCCATTCTCTAAACTGATCACTCATGAGATAACTAGACTATCTGAGGAAGTCAGTAAGCGATTTTAACGCAATGGACTTGAGAATTCGACCAAGAATCGACTGCTCGACTGTGTCGATTTGCAAGGGTCAATAAGGCACCGTCAAAAATTGATCAAAGACCAAAGATAGGTCGATTCGATTGAGATATGTAACTAGTGTGTGGGTGATTCCACCTAATTGCAAAATTCTCATCGAACGGCACTAGACCGATTTTTCCGTCGTTTCGTACTGGTGTCCGTATTTGAAATCTCGAGATTTTCACGACAAGCGAGAGTCGCCAATGTGTCGAAGATGTACGTTGTGACCCGAGATTAATCGATCACGGGTCAATTGCACCAAAAATTCCTAAAAGCTACCCGATAGACTAGATCACGTTAAAGTCGCGTCGGATTAAAATTAACCACGAATTTGAACCCGATTTCAGAAATTGAAAGTTCTATCATGTCACGATTTATTTTAGGAACGTCAACTCATCCTCCGAAAATTTTTTGGAGATTCTGAGATTTTTACGGAAAATCGATTCGAACGTCGCGGAAAAATTAACGGGAATTCGGATGGGATAAGTTGAAGGAAATTGGGCCTCCTTACCGAGCCTTTAAGTGTTTGGGACTTGCAGAAAATTGTACGGGATTTTTCTTCATTGAAATTGGACCTCGATTTGGAGAATGGGTGAGGAAATTGAAGTTTAATTTGAAGAATTTGAAGCTAAGCAAAGGGCTGGAAATTTTGCATCAAAATTGGATTTAATTGGTGGGAATTTTGGTTGGAAAGTAATAGGGGACAAGGGTTTAATGGATTGGCTAATGTTTCTTGACTTTATGCCCCTCCATGGCTTCTTCAACACGGTTGAACAGCTGCCATCCATCTTCAAGTGTCGGTCTTCCCTTTCCACAGAACTGGAACAACCTGCCTTGCTTTCATTTTTATTTCAACCGAAGCTTAGCCCTCAACCCCTCTTGCTTTTATTTCACTTTCATTTCCCTCGCCTCTTTCTCTCCTTCGTGCGGCGCCCATCTCCACCAATCTTTCTTCTTCTGCCACGAAGACCCCAAGCTGCCCCAATTTTGTTGATCTTCTCTCAACCGAAGAAAGCCCCACCTCTTCTCCAATCCCACACCACTTGTTCACGTCCCCTCTTGCTTGGTCAACCTTGATGTCCCTCTAGTGGTTGTTGACCAAAGCAACCCATCCTCACCCAAAACAGCTTATGTTCATCCGCTGAGTTTTGCCTGCCACCTTCAATTGTTTCCCCAACCGAAGCCCCACGTTCACGTAGCTCTCCATCGGATTTCTCTGCCACACGTCCAGCAAGTTTCGAGCTCATTCCACCAAAGACCAAAGCCCACGCTCTCCATCTTCACTTGTTCCAACGTCCATCGAAGCTTTCATTTTTTTCCTATTCCGCTCACGCTACCCGCCCATCATGTCTTCATCAATTCCTTCACTGCTCATGCCTCCATCTTGCCGTGTGAAATCAACCGAAGTTCAGCCCAGCGAAATAGTTTCACGAGCCCAAGAAGCTAGCCCATCTTCTCTTCAGCCTTTGAAGCCCACAATTCGACCAAGTTTTGGCCTAGCAACCCGCTCAGTTCAGACCATCTTCAATTGCATCTCAGCCCATTCGAAGCCCGTGAAGGAGGCCCAACCACAGCCAAGCCCAAGCCCAGACCAAGCCTAGTAATTTTCTGTGGGCTTGCAAGACCTTGAGCCCGGCCCAAGTATCCATCGACGCCATCGAAAATTCGGGTTTCGGCCGCCGTCGCGGTAAACCGGTTCTCGTTTTTTCACCGGTGAGTTTATGCACTAAACTCTTCTTAGTAGGCTAATGACGTTTAATGGGTGTTTATTTCAATTTAATTAGGGATTAGGTGGTTAGTTAAATTTGATTAGTGATTTAATTAGTTAATTATGCATGTTAGATGGTTAGAATAAATTATTTAAGGCCTAGATAGGATGTACAATTTATCTAGAGTGGTTCGGAATTTTCCGGACCCGTTTCGGTATTTAATTTATCATTTCCGGCCTAGGTTTGTATTTTTGGCATTTATCATAATTTAATGAATTAATTTTAATAATTATTTATTTAATTAATTATTATTTTCCGAAAATTAGACCAGGATAGCCGGTGACCGAAATTTTGTACTAATTGCAATGGTGTGATTGATTTATTTAATTGAGTTCTATATTGTGCCAATTGAATTTAGGTTGTAATTTTGGGTAATCATCCAAAAATTGTATAATTTCAGTAATTAATTATAAATTACCGAAGTGTCAGTTTACAATGCCAAAAATATTTTCAGACACTATATAAATAGTGGGATTTTCTAAAAGAAATATATTATATTTTTGGCGTAGACCGACCGTATACCCACACACGATTATTTTTTTGTCGGGTATTTTTAACACGAAGGAAATAGGCCAGGACATCATTTTAATTGTGTGATGGTTTATAATTAGGGCATGTTGACTATTGGGAGTTGGCGTGATGTGTGTCGTGTTGGACCATGAGCATGTAAAGGATTAAGTACTACACGAGTAGAAGACTTCTTGTAAGTCAACTCTAGTGCCTTATATCATTGCTTATTGTAGTCAAGGGCTAAGTGTTACATGGCGACCTAAGTCACATAGGAATTACCTCCAGTGCCTTGTAGTATTGTTATGCATAGTAAAGAGCTAAGTACCACACGAGGATGAAACTTCGTGTGAGTCACATCTAGTGCCTTATACTATTGCCTAGTGCAATAAAGGACTAAGTACTACACAAGGATTAGATTTCGTGTGAGTTACTTCTAGTACCTTATGTTATTGTTTTTAGTAGTGAATGGCTAAGTGCTACACGATAGCGAGATTTCGTGTGAGTTACCTCTAGTGCCTTATACTATTGTTATTTGTGGTCAAGGACTAAGTATCGCATGATGACAAGACTTCGTGTAGGGTCACCTCTAGAGCCTTGAGTTTGATTTTGAGTTGGAATGTCGAGAGTAAATATCGGGTGTAGATAGAACCCCAATGAGATTTATCGTGCCTGATTATGGGACGAAATTGTGTGACACGGAATGGGGCGTGTCATAACGATTTGGCCTTATAATCGGGACTCTTGTGGATTGTTTGATTGAATAATAGATTAATGATGTTGATTCAATTGATTGATTGACTAAGATTGAATGAGATATTCCAAAGGCTCGGGTGTTGTTACTGCACGTATGTGATATATGAATTGTGCTAACATGCAAGAGGGAACTGAGGCGAGGTAAGTCCTCTGTTCTAATTGTGTGGTTGTGTGATTGCGTGGTTAGGATACTTCTAGGCGTATTTCCCTCCTAATCGGGGTTTAGAGCGTGAACTCACTGAGATTTATATCTCACCCCGTCGTGGGCTAAATTTTCAGGGCCGTAGAGTGGAGGACTCGAAGCCGAACTGTGGTGACTTGAGGAGTAGGTCAGTTAGGTCAGCTTCATTTTGGAGAACCGTCTTTTGTAAACTCTTGGTTGATGACCTTTGTAAATAACTCAGTTGGTTTATAAAAGCATGTTTGTTGGTGAAATTGTTGTCCTGCTTTTCTATCCCGAGATGGTTACTATTAGAGGATTTATAATTCACTTCCGCATGTGCAAATATATAAAAAGGATCGGCGACTCGTCCTGAGAAATCGCAAATTTTATTAACCGAAGAGGGATGGGCACGCGCTCGGGGTCCGGGGCGTGACACCTCTTCTCGATCCCGAGAAACGGAGAGTACTTGGCTGCACAGCATTCAAATCGCAAAAATTAGGTAAATCAAAAGACCCACATATGGGAGCTCCATCCCATCACATTTCACACAAGAAGAACCAAAAGTCAGCAATCACTAGCAGCCGACGAACATTAAAACGGCAACACCGAAAGGAGAAAAACCCAAATCACGTCCATCGACACCGAGTAGATTTGCGCAATTCAACATCCCCATTGCTCGTAGTAGCCAAATTCACAATTATCTCTGCTGATACTACAAAAAAGCATGGGAACCCCCTCGGATCGAGCGAGTGGTTAGCTTGTGTTTCCATCCCGAAAGCGACGGAAGACGGCAGTAGCTCCACGGTCGAGCATACCCATTTGCAGAGAAACAAATTTGAGCTAAATTCAGGTCCAAAGATGCCATACCGACCGAGCAGATCTAAGCATGCCTCTTAAACTAGAAACCCAACAACTGTAGAGGTCCAATGACCACTTAGTATAGATCCTTTTGAAGCTCAAGAAAATTAGAGCCAAAGACAACCACATGCATCCCCAACCCAGATCAAGTTCATACTTAATTCAGCCGAAGCAACTAAAATTAACCAGAAAGACGAAATCAACAGCCGATCAGAACACACACACGAAGGCAAAAAAATCGATTCTTTCATTGAACGACCGCGAAGAAGGAACAAGACGAAGCGACCCATCGATCAGCACCCACGAGCGGAGACAAAGGAGGAGGCGTCCTTACCGGCGGCGGGGATGTGCTTGAGGGTGATGCCGGTGCTGGAGAGCGGCGACAACAACGAACCGAGAGAGGTAATAGCTCCAGCTCCAATCCTTCACTGACGAGATTAGATCGAGAGGAACCTTAGAATGCGAAGAGCAAAAAGAGGGTGGTGGCGGAATTGACGAGACGGTGTACTCATCTACGGTGGCGGCGGTGGCGGCGGTAGAGTCGACGGCCAGAGAAGTGAAGAGTCTTGTTTCATGTTTGGGTTTGGATGAAGACTGAAGAGTGAAGAGTGTTTGTGTCACGCCCCGAACCCCGAGCGCGCCAACATCCCACCATGGTCATTCAAATGCGACGTTCCCAGGTTAAGTCGCCGACCCAATCCTTTTCTTTAATGCGCATGCGGAAGCATATTATAAAACCCCTGACAATAAAATATGGGATAGAAAAGCAGGAAGCAATACCACAACATAACACTTTCATAATTCAACAGAATTACAAACAAAGGCCTACAGCCAAAAGTCTACGAAAGACCGGCTCTTAAAAAGGAACTGTCCTACGACCTACAAGTCGAACACGTTCTCCAATCCTTATGACTTCACCTCTGCAACTCCTCAGAGCCAACCAAAGCTATCTAGCCGCTCCATCCACCAGGGACCTGAAATTGTAATCCCCAAACCGGGATGAGACGATGTCTCAGCAAGATCAACCCCCTAAACCCCTATTAGAAAGAAAATACACCCCGGGTGGCCTAGCCACATCACACAGACGACTTACCTCGTCTTAATCCCTTCCTGCAGGTTAGCACAATTTATATCACATGAACTCAGGTAATAATAATTCAAACAATTGGAACGCCAACACTTTCATAGAAACCATAAATGCACTCGACACGCATTCCAATTATTATTCACTGCCACACAAGGGCATAGCCTACTCGCATTCAGCTATCTTCGACATTAATGCCGGCATCGCCTCCCCCTTGGAGCGCGGCTTCGTCACTACGTCGACGGCATTCCCGAAGGAGCATCGCCTCCCCCCATGGAGCGCGGCTTCGTCACTACGTCGACGGCAATCCCGAAGGAGCATGGATCCAGTTGGCCTAGCCTCCACTGCTATCCGAACCACGTCACTACACTGACGGCAATCCACAAAGAATACAGGTCCAGTCGGCCTAGCCACTACTGCGACCCGAGTCTATCAACCAGCACACGACAAATCATTATTGACTTCCGGACATTCCACATTTCATTCACATACTTCAATTTCAATAGTAAACCATAACAATCAAATTTCGCATCAAAATCCAACACTTGGGTTTTTATAGCTAAAAACCCTACTTATCACAAGTCAACACTCAATTTGCCACAATCGATCATCAAATTCAAATTCTAAATACACAAAGCAGCGATCGGCACGAAATTCTCGAGAGTTTAGGGTCGACAAAATTTTCGGAATTTAATAAATAATTAAATTTATTCCGAAAATAATTAAATAATAATATCCATATTTTTCACGATCCACACTCAATTTATAATATCCAATCATCAATTTCAAAATCTGACTACACAGCAGCGATCAAGACGAAATTACGAGCAAATAAGGTCAAAAATAATTTTTCGAGTTTTTTTTTTTAATAATAATAATATTTTAATGATTTTCGGAATATAATATATTATTTAATTCCAGAATTTCGAAACAATTAAATAAATCAAAAATAAAACCCATTATGTCACATCAAGGCTTATATTAAAAATAAACCTACTTAACTTTAAACTAAACACCATTTAACTTAATTAAACACACTAATCTAATCCTCAATCAAATAAACTAATCAACCCACATAGACTCACTTAACTTAGACTAAGCACACTTAGGGCATCATTAACCGTCTAATCAAGATTTAGTGAGCTAAACTCACCGGATTAGCGAGCCAAGCACGCCAAAACGACGGGGCCGAAGCGAGGATCGACTTTCCTCAAGGCGGGCCGAGCAACCGGGGCCGGGAAGCCGGCCAAAACGGGCCCCGAAGTTCCAGATCTGGGCTAGAACTTCAAGCCCCGTCCATGGCCGAACGGAAGGGGGAAAGGGGCGGCTAGGGCGCGGGACGGCGGAGGAGGGCGACGGCGTGCTGGCGGCGAGCTCCCGGCGGCGGCGGCAGCGAATGGGCGGCGAAGGGCGGCCGGGCACGACGGGCTGGTGCGGACGAGGGGCGAAGGGCCGAGAACCGGCGGGCGGAGCGCGCGCACGAGCCTCCACGCGAACGCACGGCGGCGGCGGCGACCGGGGCGGCTCCGGCGACGGTGGCGAGCGGACGGCGAGCAGCTGGGCTCCGACCCAAGGCTCCTCCGATTGCTGGTTTTTGAAGCTCCAAGAAGAAAAGAAATGGAGGAGGAAGACCTACGGGGAAGAAGAAGAAGAAGAAGGAAGGAGAGAGAGAAGGGGGCCATTTCGGGTGCGTTTGGTAACATTTGTTTAAAAATTGTTCTAGGGGCGAGAAATAGAAAAAAGTGTTTTACGTTTAACAATTTTGAACAAAAAGACGCGTTTGGTAAACTTGTTTGGGAATAAAAAATGAACGAAACACGTTTGGTAAATTTGTATAATTTTTTTATTTCTTTTAATTTTTTAATATTTTTATTTTATTTTTTCTATTTTCTTATTTATTTTTCCTTTTTTTCTTTTTTTTTTTTCTTCTTTTGGCCGGTCGCCGGCCTCGGCCATGGCCGGCGGCCGGCCGAGGGGCCGGCGGCCTCGCCCGGCCACGGCGAGGCTCGCCGGCCCGGCGAGGCCGAGCCATAGCCGGGCGAGGCTCGGCCTCGCCGACTGGCGGTGGCCCGGCGAGGCCGAGCCTCGCCGACCGGGGCGAGCTCGGCCTCGCCGGACTGGCGAGCTCGAGCTCGCCCGGCCAAGGCGAGGCCGAGCCTCGCCGGGCCGGCGACGCCGGCCTCGCCGGGGCCGGCGACGCCGGCAAGGTCGCCGGCCCTCGACGGCCTGTCGCCGGCCATGGCTGAGGTCGGCGACCGGCCAAAGAAAAAAGAAAGAAAAAAGAAGAAGAAAAGAAGTGTTTCTACATTTTGTTTCTGTTCCAAATGTGTTTTAACAAAAAAACAATTTTGGAACAAAACGCACACAAACGTTTGCTGCTCTTTTTTTGTTTGAGAACAAAAACAAAAAGTTGTTTAAAAACAAAAAAAAAGAAACGAAAACAAACGGGCCCTTCCTTTTCTTTTTTCTTTCTTTAATTCCACAAACATGGCCCACCATGACCTCACATGAGGTCATCTTCCACTCACACCAAGCTTCCACAACAATCCTCCAATGGGTCCATTTCATTTTCCGCCGGGGCCTAAAATCTTGTACATTAATTTCTTCTATTCCTTCAATTCTCTTCCAATTGAGTCCAATTGAAGTCCATAAAATTAATCCAATGTCACCACACTTCAATTCACATCTTCACTTATCCGTAGAACCAACTTAAGTCCCAAAAGCGCAACCAAAGGCGGGCCTACTAATTTCTCGAGCTAAATTAGCCATTCTCCGATTATTTTGCTGAAAAACTCGGCTTGCATGAAAAATCTTTCGAAGATGAATCAATGATCCTAAAATGATTTGTGACACACCACGACTTCCAATTTCTGAATTCGATCTCAATTTCACGGTTAATTTCACTCTGGCACGATATTAGCGCGTCCTGATCTACCGGGTAGCTTTTAGAAATTTTCGTGCATTCGACCTGTGGTTGATCAATCTCAAGCCACAATGTACATCTTTGACACATTGGCGACCCTCGGTTGTCGTGGAAATCTCAAGGTTTCAAATACGGACACAGGGGACCCAATCGACAGAAAAGCCGGCCTAGTGCCGATCGACAAGAATTGTGCGATCTGGTGGAATCACCCACACTCGATCACATGCCTCTATCGAGTCGACCTATCTCCGGTCTCTAATCGATTTTTAACTGTGCCGTAATGATCCTTGCAGATCAACTCGGTCGAAAGGTCGTTTCCTGGTCAAATTCTCGAGTCCGATGCCTTAGAATTTCTTAATGGCTTCACCCGATAGACTAGTTATCCCATGAGTGATCAGTTCAGGGAAGAGAACTATATGCGTGCAGATGAAATGCCCATTTCAATTTATTGAAAATAGAATTGGAAATTCGGGATGTCACAGTTTGGGTTTGGAACTTTAGGTGAGAGCTTTGTTTTGTTTGTGTTCGAGCCGAACAATGTTTTGACCCTAACCCAACCCAAAACATATTTTTTTTTCTTGTTTCATAATAATTACCCGAACAATTTTAAGGCCCGAAACATGTACTCAACTTATTTCGTGTTTGGTTCGTGTTTGGGTCAGGTCGGGTCGGGTTTTTGCACACCCCTAGTTTGCCCCGCTTGCACATGCGTTGCACGCACCTGAGAACACACGCCAACGACGCTGGACATTCTAGCCGCGTGTGGCGGCGTGTTCGGCAAACCCCAGCGGTGAGCCACCAGTCAATTTTCTCGTATCGACGAGAGCTACAACCCTACGCTATCAGAAATGAGATTCGATTTACAAAAAATCATAAACAGGGGGTGAACAGTACGCAGTGTTGGGATTTCCATCCCCAAGCGACCAACGATGGCATTTCACGAAAAATTCAACCAAAAACAATTTATTAACATGAACAGTAATCAGGAAACATGAACAACATCACTCTAATACTAATGTTGGGAAACAAATTCCCAAAATGCGATCCGATACTCAATTGAACATCGAAAACGAATGCGGAAAACGTTCCTAGAAAACACATGTTGCACCGATCAAAAAAGTATATAACGTATTTTGACATACCTTATTGTTCAAATATTAAACACCGTCGTCGCAGTCTTATGAGGAATTCTTGGAAGCCTTGATTCTGTTCGTGAATAGGAGCATACTGTATCTTGGGGGAAAAACTGAGAGAGCATAGGACAAAGAAAATGTATTCTTTTTTTTTTTTTCAAAAACACTACTTATCCGATAACCAACTGATCAAATAACTTAACTATAGATTTCACAACTGCTCAGATTTTCCCTTTTCTTTTATTTTATTTTACAGTAACTGCACTCTTCTATGGGCCCTTCATTTACAGGCCGAGTTTTGGCCCAACATGGGCGAACGGGCTTAATTAAACCCACCAAACATAAAAACCCATCACTTCCAAATCCGGCAAAGCTTCCACCCAAAAAGTGACTCACGCACATGAACACGGGTTAGGGCGTCCGAGCTTTTGCCCCACCGATGCTTAAGTTAGTATATGTAAGAGAGAATGTAATTCAAGTTTTGAAGAGGAAGAAGACAGCCTAACAAGCTCTACCAAAGTCTAGAGTTTGCTATTTATAGGCAAAATTATACTTTACCAAACAGATGATTGTAAACGGCTCATGACATAATTTGAACAAGTAGTAAGTTGTCATGACAAGTGGTTATAGGAATCAAGGATCAATAAAAACTCAGTCTTCATGTGACGGAAACACCACTAACTGCTCTAATTAGACAAAGTTTAAGTGGAGGTCTTGTCAATGAACCACCAGTCATATAGGTCCAACTCAATCGTCATTTGAGAGTCACTTTTCCTTAATCACACCTATCAATCATTTTGTCAAACCAGATAAGTACATGTGGCATGTGCCTCGTGGCTAGCCAAGTCTATGCTTACTCCTCATTAGAGGTGAATGGTTCTAAGTTCCGTCCAAATTCCATCTGTAACCTACCTTTCAGAACAAGTTTTCTAATTTTTGGAATCTAGAACCTACTATACATACTCAGTATACTAGAATTTACCTTGTCATAAGTTCCAAGGTCACTTTTAAAGTCTATCTAGATTCCACCTATAATCTTAATTGGACAATTACAATGAATTATCATTTTTAATAACCATAATTTGTTACAATCCACTTATCATTATTCATATTTAGACTTATGAAAATTAACAAAATAAAAGTTATAGTCATAGATATCGTCAAAAATGGAAGCTCAAATTGTTGATTTCAAATTATACACTCATCATTAGACATTATGGAATACTGCAGAATCACATAAAGACAAAGAACAAAAAAAAAAACACATTGACTTGTTTCAAGTTCTAGATTTCAAGTTTCCTTATTCCACTTAGAACCTATCCATCGGAAATAAGTTCCCCAATTTTTAGAACCTAGAACATAATCTACATGTCCTAGAACCGAGAACTGGCCCTACCGATCTGGCTCTTGGGTTCCTAGTTCTACCCTAGCACTATACTCACCATTACTCCTCACTCTTAGGCTCATCATGCATCACCCTAAGGGCTTCATAGTATACATATGTATATATTTAGAATTTATATTTATTTAATAAAATTTTTATTAAGAAATGATGGAAAAGAATAAAACATAAATTAAAAAAGAGAGGAAAAGTGATAATAAAAGTTAATAAAAAAGGAGCATAAGAATTTAGATTTTAAATAAACAAATTTAACTTGAAAATGATTTTTCTAATTCTCAAAGAATGAGGTGCAATGAGATTTCTGAAAAAAGAAAACATACTCTCTTCGTCTTCTCCTCCTTAGTATCTCTGGTTCATGTCAAAACTCCACAACTCCTCCATAGTTCTTTGGTTCATGACAAAACTCCACGAAAATAGGAAGAAAGTTTAAGCTCTTTCTCTTTTGTAACTATCTCCGCTCACATCAAAAGTCCACGAAAATAGTAAGAGAGTCAAAGCTCATTCTCCTTTGTAACTCTGTGATTCACGTTGAAACTTCATGAAAGAAGCGAAAGTGGAAAAACACTATACTTTTCGCAATTACAAAGGTGAATTATTATGTTTCTCTCTCTTACTAATATAGTATTCGCTAGTTGATCTACCCTATCGATGTTACTGGAGCTTCTTTACAATCCTTGTCATAGTCAAACTTATGAATTTACAATACTTTAATAAGCTCTTTTACTGTTTAAGATTTAGACCGTACGATAATGATTGAGGGAGGTTATCTCCATTTGTGCATTTGTGGTTTCTTTACCAACAAATTGTTATTTTGATCATTTTTATATTGCATTTTTAGATTCATTTAACTATTATGCTGTTATAACAACTAATGGACTAGATAGGCTATGAAAATATTATGTATTATTATTATTATTATTGTAATTCACCAAACAATAAATTGAATATAACAAAATTCATGGATTTATTATTTTATCTTGACTAAAAATCTAAACGATCAAACGTAGCAAATATGATTTATATCCTATTGCCCCCAATACCTAGGAATGAACCTACTCTTCAAGGCTTGATCTACAAGGAACACCTCGTTTCAAGGTTGGGCTTCCCATCTTAAGGCTACTAGGGGAGTTTTCCATTGTTTAGGCTCCCACCAAGTTAGTCAACCCCTAATGCCATTACATTTATTGGACATCTGGACCCTTGAAGTAGCAAAACTTGGTATGATGAGACACTTAAATGCCAAAAGTTAGGAAATGTATACTTAAGTGCCAAAATCATATCAAAATTGATCAGTTAAGTGCCAATAGTAAGAAAATCCGATCAAAATATTGACATGACATTTTTTCAGTGAGACAAGTGCCAAATGATATCGTTTTGCATGTTGACGTGGAAAGAAAAACCAAAAACAATATCATTTTATCTCGAATTTGAAACTTTTAAATAAATATTAATTTAATTAATTTTTTTTTTAAAAGATTTGATTGCAAAACGGCGAGAGCTCAACCCTTGCCACCATCTCCGCCGACGGCGATCAAGGGAGGGTCGGCCGGAGTCGCTGGGCCTCGACCAAGGGTCGGCGACCCTAGCCAATCAACAGTGAGGACTTGCAAGCCCTCGCCCAAATCTTGGGGAGGGTCGCAAGCCTCCCCGAATCTAACGAGGTCGTCAACCATCTCCCAAATCCGGCAAGGGTCATTGGCCCTCGACCAGCCCGAGCTAAGGGTCACCGCTGGTTGGGGGACCTCCAACGAGCGGCGACCCTTGGCCCAGCTGGGCGAAGGCCGACAACCCTCGTTGGATCGGGGAAGGGGGGCGCAACTCTCATCGTAACCCTCATCCCAGATCTGGGCGAGGGTTTGCAAGCCCTCGCCACCGACCGGCCAGGGTCACTGACCCCTGGTTGATGCCTAGCGACTCCGCCGACCCTCCCCACACCATTGTCAGCCTTTCTTGGCAACGATGGGGAGGCGGTGGGGAGGGCTCGCCCTCGCCATTCTATAATCAAGTATTTTTAAAATTTTTGATTTTAAATTTAATTTAATTAATATTTATATTAAAATTCAAATGCGAGACAAAATGATGTCATTTTGACTTGGATTTGCTAACTCAGCTCTCTAGTGAGCTACGTAGGCGAGCAATATTAATAAAAAAAAATTGCCACGTAAAATTTTCGATAGGGTTCGTCGAATTTGGTACTTAGGTTGTCCCAATTTTTTTAAAAAAAGTGGAACTTAATATACATTTTGTAACTTTTGATACTTAAGTGTCCTCTCGTCAAGTTTTGACACTTGCATTGTACTTATACCAAATTTATAGCAAGTACCATTCTTGCTTTTTGCGAAGCGAGGCAGCGCCATTCAGTAGTCATCTTCTAGCCATACACAAGGTCACGAGGGCAGCCAACAAGAGGGATTGATGGTGTTTTAACCCGTGATCATGGTGTGCCCTGTTTGATAAAGGCCTACGATTTTTCTAGAGCGGGTAGAAAAAGTTAGTGGCTTGAGTGTTCCAATGGAGTGGATTGTCCGTCTCAACAACTTCTATAGAAACATGTGCATTACAAATAAAGATCATTGAGGAGGAGGCAGCTTTGAAGGTCATCGGCAAGGGGATTGATGGGAATGTCTAGGTTTTCATCAATGAGTGACGTCTAATTAATGTGTTGGGAAAACATCCCTATGCGATTTTGATGATACCAAAACTATATATTTGAATATTTATTTGATAAATGCATATGTTTCTCAATAACGGGTAATAATGATATCAAGAAGACCGCAATTGCATCGTTGATTTCCTAAGGACATCTACAAAGGTTGAAGACCTTGATAAATGGTGAACAAGGCACTAGGAGCAAAGGTGATTGCAAGCTGGATGGACCTAATAAAGGATGAACAACTCAAGAAGAACAAAGATGTTCGTGAAGACTTAGAGATATCATAAATGTTAGAATAATATAAGATTGATCGTTGAAGATGTGAGCATGTTGTTTATGAGCTCTAGATTTAGTTGTTAGTGTTCTTCAAAATGCTTCCACTTATGATGGGTGTGAAAAGAAGAACGAAAATGAATCAATAAAGCATGATTCATAATAGGCGCTTGAAAAGATTGAATAGAAAAATGCTACAAGCATTTAATGAAGGAAACTTTCGGCAGCATGAAGACAAAGAAGGCTAGAAAAGCTCATTGAAGAGTTCTTCACGCCTATTTTCATGTATTTATTGTGTGTCTTCTCATTTGACTATATTTGTCTGCTTGTATCACTTTGTGGACTTTCGTGTTTTCCTCATTTAACGTTTGTCAAGCTATGTTACCATGTACGTGTCCAATCACTTTAAAAAAGTTGTGGACTTCAGATTTGTAGTTACACCAAAGCAAAAAGCATTTGCATTTCCATTACTTCTCCCTCCCGTCTTCATTTGTGCCTCATTCCAAATTTTAGAGTTATCATTTTTTTGTTCCAATAATAAATAGTTGAATCAGTGGGTAGAGCCATAATCGCAAATATGCTTAAATGGACCATGAAAAGGTGATTATCTAAGTAGAGTCATTGTTGGAGATTCGAGTGTAATTGTAATCTCTATAGAGCAGGGTCCAATGTTACTCGCTCGTAATCATAAGTTACACCAACCAAACCAATTTGATATTTACCACAACTGAAGCACTTATGGAACTTTAAAAACAACATGAGAAGAGAAACCAAAGGTCATGAGTTTCCCGGATTACAATTTCCTTTGTATGGCTTTATACATGCATGAATTGGCGTTCAAAACTCAAAGAACAGCTCCACAAGACTGAAAGATGCGAAATCAAATGTATCTAGCAACTTGTAAAACTTGTTTTCCGTTGATCAAAATGAAATTCCCAATATTACTGTCGATCTCGTTACGGTTAGTGCTGAGACGAAGTTTCCTCAAAAAATCTGCAATCTCTTTTGATCAGCACCTAGATCTAGATAGTGATTATAACGGGAAACAAGTTCCCTTTCTTTTGGAACGATCCTCACAAATTCTTGGGACCACAGCTTAGGTGGGATTCAGAACGGCTTGCCTGAGAGGAGCGGCGACGGCGGTGGCGGCGGTGGCAGCAAGAGCGATTCCGCAGCTCCTCCTCTGATGCTCCTGCACGAGCTCGCCCGCGAACCAATCCAGTTTCTCGTAGTTGCTCTGCTCCGATAGCCTCTTGCCCCCGAAGAGCACCGACTCGACACTCTTCTGTTTCAGCATGTCGTCCGCCATAGCCGTCGCCACCTTCACATCCTTAGGGCTCGGGTCCATATCCATGCCGTGCCCTTGCCGGCCGAGGCTGGAGCCGTTCGCCTGCATCACCCGATTCTATCATGACGCATGGTCAACCAAATCCGCAGAAAAATAAACATGTAATTACCTGAATCCTTAGATAATTACTGCTCCTCCACGGACCGAACGCCAAGGCCACGGCCTGGTCGACCATGTCCGCCGACGCATCCCCGGCGATCCGCGCCACAGGCCGAGCCCACTCCTTGGCCCTCCACTTCCTCACCTTCTCATACTCAAACCCGGCCTCCGCCGCCGGCCCCGTCCCTATCGACAGCACCAGCAAGTCCTCCATCCCCTGCACGTGCACGAAATCCCGCTTGTTGTGCAGCACGTGCGTGATCGCCGCCGCGGTCGGGTTGCTCATCGCCAGCCCCCCGTCCACAGCCACGCACCGCGTCCTACCGTCTGTAGACCGTATCTCCACCGGCCCGAACGACCCCGGCTCCGCCAATGTGGCCCGGCACACCTCCCAGAGCCTGAAGTCGTAGCTCTCGGCCCGGAGCGCGTCGGCCCGCGAGAACAGGAACGGGGAGGCCGTCGACAGGTCGTAGCACGGGATCAGGACCGGCTTCACCGTGTCCTTCAACGTCAGAAACCTCCTGACCCTCCCGTCCCTGGTGCTGAACACCTCTTTCATCGCCTTCTCCATGGCAGCCGTTGCCGCCGCCTGACCACCGGAGCCGCCGCGGAGCACCCGCCTGAAAAATCCGCCACCGCCGTTTGAGGGAAGCGCCCAACCCCGACTCCCCTTGTCCGCGAGGAACCGCCATGTGTCCTCGGCCTCGGAGATGGGACGTCGTGCCGGGCCTGGGCCTCGGTCCCTGGTCGCGAAAAGCATGGCGGCCAAGACGCCACCTACGCCAGAGCCGGCGGCGATGTCGAAATAGTCGGCGATTCGGGCGTCGGGATTGCCGGACTTGGCCTTGATCGCGCCCTCCAGATAGGCCAGGGCCTTGCCAAAGACGAGACCTCGCATGCCGCCTCCGCCACCATCGATCGCGAGCACGCAGATTTTCCCTCGACGGTCCGCGACCGCAGCGTCGACCTCGTGACGATTCTGCGGGAGATCTTCACGAGGCTTCGGCTCTTGCGGTTGTGCGTCGGGCACGCGTTTCGGGACGAAGAGCTTCTTCTGGTCGGGATCGTCGCAGCCGAAGAGGAATTTGGTCTCGAGGATCGAGAATATCTCGTAGCTGAGCTTGTCCGTCTCGATGCTCGGCTCCTCCTGCAATTGGGCCGAACTGCATGCCATTTCTCGGATTCGATCGAGCGACGAATCAATCCGAATTTCATCACGCAGCCCCCATCTCCGAACACCCTTTTGGTCACCGATCAAAGTCCCCACTCGAATTCCACCGATTCGACAACAGTTCCCGCCCTCCAATTCTCTCCGCACGCGACGGACAAGAACAAGAAACAGAGGAAACAGAGGAAACAGAGGAAACAGAGGAACCGTCCTCAAGCTCTGTCTCTCCCTGCCATCTCCTCTCTTTCCATATCCTCCCCCTCTGCGAATCGCCTTTCTCTAGGCGGAGTACGCGAAAGCCATCGTTTTTATATCAAGCGTACGTAGACGCGGAGATGGAAAGATCCGACGCTCCGATGTTTGAACAAGAAGACAAGGATGGCGAAGAACAAAGTAGTTGCAGAGCATGTCCGTTTACGGGCTTTTCTTAAAAATGGTGGAGGATGAAAGCCACGAGACGGCGACGTCGCAGAGCAGGACCCCCGCCCTCCCTCTCTCTCTCTCTCTCTCTCTCTCTCTCTCTGCATTTTCCTTGTGACATCATCACTGGGTTCGGTCGCTTTCGTCGGTTGAGTGTCGATTCCGTTCGGGTCAGTCCGTCAGTCGTGTCCGTTCCTGATCCGACGGTTGTTATCGTTTCGTTATTCGGTTGTCCGTGATGAACGGTCGAATTGGCGACGTTTTCCTTCCGTTCTTTCCATCGTTTCGCCCCCGCCCGGGTGTTGGGGCGGCCGCGTGTGGGGCCCGAAGCTGAGGAATGTGGAGGCCCACTTATTCTTGCGGATTAGCGGGGCTCCGTTTACTTTCGCTCCGTTTTGTACTCAGGATAAAATCAAAATTTATCATTTTCTATATTTAGCCGTTGTCTAAAATAAGATAAAATCAGATATAAAATGGACATAATTTAAGAAGATAATTTCATATGTATAATGTAATAAAAGTGAATATAATATATCTGTTATCTGATACCAATCATTCATAATTGCCGGTCATAATCTTTGTCGTTCATAACATTTGCCACCACCTGTAGCCGCTAGCCATGGTTTTGAGCTTGACAGGACCTTGGTCAAAGAGGAGCTCCATGGCCAGGTCTGTAGCACCAACCATCATCACCTTCTGTTGTCATTTCCGTCCATGGCCAAATCTGGAGCAAGAAATGTCAACCCCTTCCGTATCATGAACCTTTGTCATACAAGTAGCCGGCTAGCCGCAACTTCGTTCACTGAGCCTCGACCTTGGCATTGACCATGAGCAAACGGGTGGTGACGGGACTAGTGGTTGTTGAAGATTTTGCACAGTGGCAGTGCCTTGGCAGCCTAAACATCCACAATTACATTTTATATTTTATCGATAGGCCTCATGTAGAAAAATAATTGCGTTCGAGGTAATTTCGGACATAATACAATTATTATTTTTATTTTATTTTTTGTGAACTTTTCTTTGACGAAGACTGAACCTGGGAAAATGGGATTTTGAGATATTCGGCTTTCTAGGACTATCAGAAAATTGTTAGAAGTCAGAGTGGGCAAAGTAGTGGTCCATTCCATTTGATACGTTCTGGCCAATATGGTCGGTCGATGTTAGATAAAATTGTGTCCTTCTCTTCTCCATTCCATCTCAATTTACGGAAAATGCTCATTGAAAAAAGAAAGACTGCAAAAATATTTTAAAAATATATATTTCGCTTCTTACTCCATTATCAATTTCATACCCCCATTTTCGGAAACACAATTTTACTTCCTGAGTTTTGCCTTTAGTAGACCACCTTTACTTCCTAAGCTCGGCCGCTACCTAGCTCAACATCACTAAAGGGAGCTCGTCGGTGAGTCCCCTTCTTTCGTGACCCAGCCTCGGCCACGATTGCATCATGGCAATGCTGGTCTCGGATCCTCCCTTAGTCATGGGAGACCTCGGATCGAAGTAGCAAGCAACATTGTAGCTTGGACAATCTCGATTGATGATGTCCATGGTCGCTAGCAACCTTTAATTGAGGTCGTGAGCCACTACACTAGCCACGACAGATTGATCTCATCCATGGAGGTTAGAGAGAGATACGCAATTAATAAAGAGGCGAGAGTAGAGACAGTGACGGTACTTAGGGCAGTCGATCATGGCATAGGCCTTGACGGTAACGACTATCTGGGTTGCTAGATATCAAGCACCACTTATCTGGTCGCACTACCACGGTGACAAATCTCAATCGGGTTGCTCGATCCAAGCAAGATTTCCATCGCCTAGGGTTGCATGACCCCGCATCACCATCAACCCTAACAAATGACCAATTGCCATAGTGCCGCTGAGACCTCATGCTAACTCTTTTAGCACGTCTTCAGATTCATGATCACGCCTGGTCAAAATGGACGATGAACACATTTCACGAACGAACGATAGGTGATGATGGAGCCAACAGTTCATCAGCACCTCTCTAAGCCCACCTCGGCCTGCCAAAGCTAGCTGAAGCGAGCAGGGTCCTGCTTGCATCTTCAACCATGCCCGCCAATCACGCCCGGCCACCGTCCGGGTTTTTGGGGCACGACCTCAACCCGCATATTCATCTAAAAAAATCAACCAATTATGAATACATGGCTTGACCTTACAATCACCTCTAAAAGGGTACGCAATTCCGCGCCATAAATGTACCGAAAGAAAAATGGGGGCGTTTGGTGCGAGCACCTCAATCAACTTTTGACATTCCCCTCCCAACTTACTTGAGTTCGGAATCGATCCTCTTTCAACGTCGAGCACTCCCGCCATTCGAAAACATACAAACGACGTCAGCTCAAGTCACTTCCAACCTTTTTTTGGCAAGAGAAGAAGCTCTCTCTCTCTCTCTCTCTCTCTCTCTCTCACGCAAATCGCCAAACGTGCTGATCACCATCTCCTCCAATTCTATATTCGGCTTACCAAACGCGCAGAATAGATCGTTGATATCGCGGATATGGGGATGACAATAAAGTATTCTAGGTTTTGTTTGGGGTGGTCTTCCCCATGTCCCGAAGCTTTCTAGTAGTCCCCGTCAAGATCCAACCCCCCGACGTGACGTTGCTTTCCGAATATATATCTTTGGACTTTTACTGATATAGTTTCTTGGAAAATATTCCAACTCCTTTATTAATCACTCTGCATGACTTGCCAAATTATCACTCAATTGGATATGCAAGCCGATAACGAGAGGTTCGGTTTTTGGGAGTGCTTCTACGTAAGAAATAGCTTTCTTTTTCTAAAGGGACTTTGGCTTTTACGAAGCATTTAGCTCGACGGTGAAGTCACGATACTCGATGAGTTACTTAGAGAGTGCCTTATGTATGTTTTTTACATATTTTTTTATTCTATTTAGAAACAAGGACCAACATTATCATAATCATTGATCTATCGGGTCTACAATGAAAATGCATAACCTCATTCTTTTCGCAAAATCACTAGACTGTGGTGGGAGTTGCGTTACTTTATGTGATGACAGGACTCTCACATAAGTCGGTGCCTCCATGAGCGGAAACATGTGGATGCTCAATAATTATCTGGCGCGTGTGGGATGAGAGGACTATCATACCTAGTGTGAAGGAAATAAGTCGAGTGCTCAAAAAGTCTTGAACACTCTTCATTGATGTGATAAAAAGAAACTGGACTACTCCATAGTGTTTTTCTAATAAACTTAACCCTCCTTCCTTGAAAGGACAACTTTTAAAAGGCATTTAGCGAGCTTAAAAATATGTCATGTATAGTAATTAAGTTTCAAGGGATTGACCGAGCGATTAAATGCTTAATTTGAATCCAATAAGTCTTGTATTCAAATCACAATATCGCCTACTCACATTACTATATGTCCATCATCCTATAAGTCAAACATTATTAGATGCCCAAAGACGAGATGATTATCGGGTCTCGTAAGAAATAATCGAACTCCAAATTTGGGATATTGCATATTCTTAATAAAAGAAACGAGCTATAAAATGCATAGCTGTTCCAAAGTAGGTTTCCATCGTGTCCACCAGTGCTATTGCAGCTTATACTTCTTTTAGTGTTAATGGTGCGATGTTCATACTACACCCGAACCCTCTTTTTTCCGAAACGGAGTTAGCCCGAATGCCTATTTGAAATTTACCGTCATGGTACATCGCCGCCTTTGGCAAAGTATCAACACTACAATAGCTCCAAACGTACCCTCGATCAGGTATGCAATTAATAGGATTTTCATTCGCATTAGTCACCTGGTTCTAGGGTGTGCATGAGATCTCGAAAGCCCCAGAAATGCCAGTGGCCGACCGACAAAAGAGGAGGAGAAACTAATGCGTTGTTTCCCCATGCAGCATCCAGGAAGTTGCCCCCTTCAAATTGCACAACCTGTCGTCACGAAATCGTGAGGCACATGTAGATGCAATACAAGGGTCACAAGACAAAAGGCATGACTCGCATTCTTCCAAATTATGTAGCAGAACGTATGACAACAAATTTCATCAAAGAAAAAAAGATTGTACAACCGGATGTGCAAGAGACTAGAAGTCCTTTTTCTTTTGAACGTCGAGGGATTGATTGAATGTTTAAATAATTATTTTATGCAGCTAAACCTATAACAACAAATCCCATCATAGAAAAAAGATTTTACAACCAAATGTGTAAAAGACTAGAAGTCTTTTTTCTTTTGAACATTGAGAGATTGATTGAGTGGTTAAGAAATTATTTTTAAGCAACCGATCATATAACAATAAACCCCATCACGGAAAACAGATTGTATAGCCGAATGTGCAAAAGAATAAAAGTCATTTCTCTTTTGAACATCGAGAGCTTAATTGAGTGGTTAAGCAATTGTTTTAGATGTGAAAGATCCGGTATTTTGAAGGTCATTCCCGGAACTCTGTGCATAGTCTTATTTAATGCGTGTGGATAAGGCAATTTGCATGCGTTCATGAAATTAATTCAGCTGAAAATTCGAATGCTTCGAAGATTCGAAAATGATTAAAAGAAAAAAGTAGAAAGTAAAAGCTTTTGCCTTTTGGGCCTTTAGAGGTTCAAGCCCAAACACTTTCGTCCACTCAACTAAACTTCAGTGGCGACTGAATTGATTGAAGGAAAGTATCAGAGAGAATTTTGGTTAGTGGTTAGGAATTGATTGAAAGATCTAGGGTGCCCATCCCCTCATTTGGCCTCTTCTATTTGATTGAAATATCCTTTAGGATGACCATTATCCTCTCTTTTCTGGTTGCAATTGGCTCATTAGTCACTTCACTAGTGATGTGGCCTTTCTTTGCCATGGTCCTTTCTCATCATTAGCTTGCTCTACAACAAGTGAGTGACTTGCGCCACTACATATGCTAATGACTTGGTAATTTTCCACCTTTCTCTCAATCATTTCAATGACTAGAACAATTATTAATGTGAGCCAATCGAAGTGGTAAGCTGTATATTGTGTTGTTGGAAAGAGATTAACCACCGGTCCACCATAGTACAACGAAGTAATCTTTTGAGGGGAGAAAACTTTGTCAAAAGCTTTAAATTTTACACTCATACATATAATAGAGTCCTAAAACTTCTTTCAATACAAAATCCTAAGTTAGTTTTAAAGGTTTGGATTGTACTAATTGTAAGGAATTAATTGCATTTTCTGATGAAACTCGCCTAATGTTCATTGCTATTTGAGTCTCATGCAAAATCATATTTGCTAAAGATTTCATTATCCCTCCACTCACGAGGTATTAAGCTATTCCACTGAAAAAGTGAGGGACACGTTATATCAAAGGGGGCGAAAAAAAGAACTTATAATTGCAGCCGCCACTTCTGTGGTTATCTTTCGGCAAACTAATATTCTTGTGATATCCTTTTCATTCAACTTTCGTGTATAACTTTAATGGCTAGTGGGATGTCTTATATCATTATAAATCACGACAAGTTGTCGTATTATCTTGTTGCATCATCATCAGTCTGAATCAAAATGTTGAAATAAAAATAGATTAAAACCAAAATATTTAAAATAGAAGTGGATAGAATATGATAGGATAATAAATGTGGGAGAATTTGTTATATCCTATTTTTTTGTTGGGTGAAATACAGATATCACAGTGTATAGGACTTGTAAAAAAAGAAAATAAATACAGAAAATACAGAAAAACAAAGTTTCTTTTTTGGTCGGAACGGAAAAATAAATATAAGAAGTAAAAAAATAATTAAAAGAAAGGAAAAACAAAAAGGACGGCTTTATTTCCACCCCCATTTATACTAAAAAGACAACATTATTCTCAATCTTTCAATTGCAATCTATAATGATGGCCCCATTTTTTTTTATTAAGAATAATTATCATAATCAAACATTTCACATATTTTGTTTTTTAGCATATTAAAGAAAAATGTATTATAAGATATTCCTATAACGTTTTATATACTCCATGTAAAATTATCTCGCTAATAGTAAAGACCTTTTTTAATATAGTATAAAACTGAAAAGTCTCTTCTTCATCATTGATCTTATAATAATTTACTTATTTTTCGACCCTTTTATCTTAAAAGCCTCACTTTCTTTGTGAACTTTTTATTAATTTTATAAGTCTAATATATTTATCAAGTCTCTCTATTTACTATATCAAAGAATTTATTTTTTTTCCTTATTATATTGGCAAAATACTTTTATAGAGAGCATGTAAAACTTATAAGATTATCTATGCACAATGAGGTATCTTGATGTTTTTTCATAAACAGTTCATAGGTTATATTGATTTTTGTCAATACAATATAATGAAATTTCATTAGCATTTTCAAAACAAAATTCTTAATTTATGGAATGTTTGGGTTTAATAAAATTTACATGGATATAGAAATACTTAAAAAAGGAAAGTAAATAAATTTGGGACCACCACTTTAAATTGCAATTGAATTAGGGCAATTTTGCCTTTTTGGTTCAAACTGGACCGATTTCATATTGGGGTGGAAATAGCGCTGCCCAACAAAATCTAACTTTTGATCTTGTTGCAATTTTTTTTTAAAATAAAGTAATCTCGAATGGAACTTCTTGCATTTTCTTCTCTTTCCATTTTTACCTCCAACTTTCTCTATTAATTCATTTGATCCCCAACGACTCCCCAAGTTGCATTAAGCCTTGTCATAAAATCAAGACATCAAGATTATATATGCCTACCATCATGTAGAAATTGGCCAAGATAAGATTGCTATAATTCTGTCAATCAGCAAACTGGGAATTTGAAGCACCCAAGATTATGATTCGGTTGACTTAGGAATTTGAAGATTTTAAGGAAAGGGCTGCTGATTTAGCAAGTACTAAGGTCACTAATCGTGCCGATGCAAGTCTCCAAGATCCATCATTTGCATTTTAGGGTCAGTGCCTCGTCCCCTTCAATAGTGGCGATTGATGGATCAGTCCTGATCTTCGCAGATTTTTTTTTCATTTTTCTAAGTGGTGATTCTGACAACTAGGTAATGTGACGATATGATAGGAGATTAAGATTTGATTATCATTCAGATTATCGTGGAAAAAGGTACTTGGAATTTCTAATGTCATTTGCAACATCCCTATGACCATTTCTAAGTCGTACACGAGGAAAGCGATTAACAATTATCTTGATAACTCTTTAAAAAATTAGAATAAAAAATATGTTGCTTATAACATACTGATAATCATCATCTATAAGTCATGGAGGCGAGATGGCTTCGCGATCACACAGAAGGGACGAAAGTTTCAAGTCCGGATTGCTTAACTGAACTTATAACAATCTACAGGAGATATGATTGTTTTGAACACTCGACAAATACCCTGCTAATAAGGAATGGAGTTTTTTCAATATTATAGGAACAATAGTTAAAATAGATAATACAGATGATAATCTTGTATCATCATGTAATTTTTGCACTATCATTTCATTCACGATTACTTAGGGCGCGAATAATAACCATTACGGTCGAAATTGATTTACGGAAGAAAAATAGATTTTCTATTTCTATTTCAGATGAGTTTAAGCAAAAATAATCGTTTAATAACGATATAAAATTTCTACTCCAAAAAATAGAAATTCGTTTGATAATGACAAAAATTTCTTCCTTTCGAACGGCGGTGGACCGGCGATCGGTAACGATGGACGGTGGCGGCGGCGGCGGCCGGCGATGACGATGACCAAAGAACGACCGACGGCGGGAAAGAAGCGGCCGGCCCGGCGGCGGCAACGGGGTGGCGGGTGGTGAGCGGGGTGGTAGGCGGCGAGCGGCAACCCGCGACCGGCGACGGTGGCCGGCGACCGACTACGGCGGTGGTGGCGGTGGCGTCCGGCGAATGATGGTCGGCCGGCAATGAACGATGAGAAGAATTTTTATTTCGATCTCTATTCCGTAAATAGAGAAATAGAAAATTTTACTTCGATTTTTATTCCAAACCTAATTCTGGAATCAAAATCTATTTCAGAAATAGAAAAATGAAATAATTTTATCAAACAGATTTCTATTCCCGAAACAAGTCTAGAATGGAAAAATTATTTTTAGAACAGAAACAACTAGTTATTATGCACCCCTTAGTATTGTTCTTCGCCCACAGCCTATATAACATCGATTTGAAAAGACGAAAGGTGCGACGCTGCCCGACAAGCTCCGTAGGACCCTGCCTCATGCAAGCCGCATGGATATCCAGACTTACCATTTGGTTCATTGCCGGCAAAAATGTCGCTTCATACAAGCACCAAAACTCTCTTCTTATTTGCCTGGATTTCGACTCAGCTCGACCAGACTCGCCTAAACTCGAACTTTCTTAAGGAAAAAACTGTCCCGAGTCACTCGTGCGATGACGGGTCGAGCAAGGTTTACCAGCTTCGTATTGGGCCAGATCCTGCCCTGCCTTCCCGTTGAGCCTAGAAACTCGAACCCGCCCCCATTCATTGATTTGGCCCGGTATAGTCTATACAGACAAAAATGGCTCTAGTTTAGACCTCAATAGATGATTCATAATGCTCTGATTTGGTTCATATGCGTGTATAACCAGTGATCATTTGTAGTATCGGCCCCAAAGAATATGCTTTTAATAAAGTTGCGCCAGAGCTGGACCAAGCTCATGTGGATTAGACAAAGGACATGCAACCGAAGCTTCAAAACTGACATCTCCACAGAAGCGTATGAAACTTTTCTTTGGACAAACAACAAACAAAGAGTAATGACTTCTTAGGCGGGACATGACTTCACCAATCGAATCAATAAACAGCTAAATTCACAGCAGCACGTAGGACTAATTACACCCCTCAGGAGAAAAAAAGAAAAGAAATCGTAATACCCAGCAAGAAAGCACCCATAGAATCATGCAAACGCGGAAAAGGCGCCCTCGAGCAATTTCGCGCCTTTCACTTACATGACACCCCTAGTTCTTCACAGTGGTCACATGCTTCAACAGCATCTGCACGACGTCCTGAGCTATTCTTGTGGCCTCCGTCTTCAGGTGTGCAATCTTTGCTTCCGTTTCTTGCTCGAGCCGCTTGACATTAGCACCGGAATCTCCACTACTCTGCTTGATCGGCACACATGGAGATGGAGACAGACTTAATTAATCAGTACGGACTAGCCTACTGCAAGCAATTATAATGAGAAGACAATACAAGCTCCAAATTCTAAAGATGATATAATTCTAAGTTTAATTTATGCTGTATCACTATGGTTGTAATGTGCATCGGCAAAGCTGCAGAGCTTGTCAAATGTGGGGCATGAGATCTGCACAAGCATTGAGTACACAAGCAGTTCGCTGCTATTATTTGGTTCCAACTGAAGTTCCCTTCAAGACAACAGCACTAAGTGCTTAACAAGTTTAGTGAACAGATTCCGGAAAATCAACCCAAGTATTGCTCTCATCAGTAAATATTCTTGCAATCCCATTTATTATGGACGTATATTTACATAAGTACTATCCATCAGAGTCCTTGTGGCCACAGAATAGTCATCAGATAGAACAACATGACAAACATCATAAATTTATCAAGTATGAAGACTTGCTGAATTTATAGAAAGCAACTAATCCCAATTGAACTTCGCTTTCCAAGTATTACAAGAGCTGCAAAGTTTTGTCATTTTGAACTTCCAATTACATGCATTTCTCCTTCACAAACAGAAATACCAAATTACATACTAGATGGAGTCAAAACAACTATTTTTCCTCAAATGTAGTTCGACTGCTTTCCTATTCTTACCTCCGCAACCTTTCTCTGATACTCAGCCTCCATTTGGGCACGAAATGCAACAATCTCCTTCTCTGCCTCTTCTTTGGCTTGCCTTAGCCGAGCCATTTTCGCTGTAAAGAACCAATTGAGAGTCTATTTATAACAATCTAGCAACAAGCTATTACTAAGAGCAAGTAACAGCTTATGAAGTGATGGACGTGTTTATTATGTTAAACCAAAGTCCAGTGCATGATAAGTAACATTCAGAGTATACTACAAACTAATTTACTGCTCCAGAGACAATCATTGTGGGGGCACAGGGGTACTGTCTGTTTAACAACTAGTAGGTGAGTGTGAATTAGGAGCCAAGATAGGTTCGAATCCTCACATCATGAAGTTACAAAACTCCATATTTGCACCACCACTTGGAATTTGCTCATGTTTCCCCTTGTCCAAGAGGTTAGTGGGGCATTTATAGCCCAGTGGTTTACCTACCTAAAATAGGCTTCCTCTTTATAAAGAAAGGGATTAGATGTGTCTATGATTAGTCTTGTATCTGGTTAACCATTATATAACCTATCCTAACTTCTCCTATTATGTCCATTCTCAAGATCTTAACTACCATACGGAACGTCAGCATACTAATTCTCCAAACAGAAAAGATCATGCTAGTCAAACAAAAGTAAACACAATGGTATAAGTCTGTGATAGATGGCAGATCTAAAATGTAATAATAGTATGTAGACAAACTTTGTTCCAGTAAAAAAATGGAAATGCTATGCAACTAAAAAACTGATAAACAGATTTAGAGACATGTTACCCTCTCTGGCAGCATTGACAATGCGCTGTGCCTCTTGTTCTGCAGCAAGAAGCAATTGAATTCCATTTGGTTGTCCCCTGTTGGCTTCCATGGGTGCTGAAGTTTTCACAAAAAGTAAGTAAAAAGGAACAGCTATAAATTACTATGAATTAGCACTCACCGTTATTAAAAGAGTTTTGTTTCTTACAGCAGCAAACTCAGGACTTCAGTTAGCCATTCTAAGAATGAACTTCAAATTGCATAGATAAAGATTCCAGCAAGCACATAGTTTTGGGGGAAACTTAATTCAAGGATAGAGATTGAAAAGAACATTGTATCACTCAACAGGAGAATTTGAAGTGAGTAAACTCTGCACCATACTAGTGGCAGGAAACAATGAATTAAAATTGCCAACTCAGATGCGAAAACTTTGAAACCGTTCAGAAAAAACAACTAGTCACTATGACTGAAGAAGCAAATACAAATAGCAACATCACAATTTAGGAAACCAAAACGAAATAATTAAAAGAGAGGCAAAGAAATATAATAAAAGGTCAAGGATAAAACCACATCACGATTGACACAATGAATTGACAAATTGTCTCTCCATTCATGAATCTCTTCAATATTGTTTTGCTCAAAACCCAAATCTATTTTATCATCAAACGCAGTGGAAAGGGGGACCAAAAATGGGGACTCCCTGGGCGTTACTGCTCGTTTTGAGCAAGTTTGTCACCGTCAACCTAGCACGGTGCTAGTTTGAGTAGAACTGGGATTATCCTATGCCATGGCACTGCCCAACCTACGCCACAGACCAACCAAGGCTTCTCCAAACCAATGACCAGGGGCCCCAAACAAGGAAAAAGTTATGGGTTTGTTATTTCCAGAGCAAAATCATCATTTATTTCCTGTAAATTTCCTCAAGCCACCATATACCAGAATTGCAGATTGATACCGCCCAAACCAATAACTAAAACAGAAAACGTCAACACAATTGCAATGGGACGGATCAGCGAGGAGAGGCCGGGAAGTTTTGCTGACACATAACTGAAAAAGAACCTCTAGAGCATTGAGCACCCCCTAGGGGACAGATCACAAGCACAGATCCAACCCCCACAGCCTTCAATAAGCAGACCAGCGAAAGCACCCAGTTCAGTTACCAACATCGTCTGGCTAATATTATGCAGAAAGACAGTTCAAAGAACCGCTTTTCCAACCAAAACAGAGCAAACCCAACAGATGAATTAACTCATAACGGATGTACTTCGATGCGAATCGTGTGTTCAAGCATGAAGCAACCCCTGATCCAGAGTTTACCAAAGATCTAAGGCTGGACGGTTGATGAACAGACGGTTAACCAGGAACAGTGACGGGATTGGGTACGTTCTTCACCAGCAGACGCGACTGAGAAACGGAAGATGCATAGAGAGAGAGAGAGAGAGAGAGAGAGAGTACCTGCAGAATCGGCTTCGGTCAAGATTCGATTCAAAGACTGATCACGACGCTTTGAGAAACTTCAGAGAGAACTTATTAACTAAAGTAACATATATATATATATATATATATATATATATATATATTCAATTCCTTAATAATTTCGACCCAAAAAAATCCTTTATAGTGACTTGTATATTTTCGTTTTTCCATTTTTTTTAATATTACTATTCATGAAATGAAATTTATTTAATATGAGCTCTCCAACGTCTTTTAAAATATAGCAACGAAGATGCGCACTTATTGCGTTTATCCAGGAAAAAGACATTTCAAAATTACGTAAAATCACACTATTGAGAAATATTTTAATCAAGGAAATTGACAAAAATACATAATGAAATACTGAAATTGTACACATATATAGAAACAGAAAATTGTTTTGAGGTTCGAAATTTTTCAAAGGGATTTTATTATAAAGAAATTATAGAATTCAAATTTTATAATGGGAGTGATAACATAATATGAAAATTTTACACATTTTTCCATGAATGTGATATTTTTAAAATAAGTAAAATGAGGATATTTGAGAAAGCAAGAACCAATAGATGTCCCATAAAAATAGAAAACACCTCTTTTTTTATTTTATATAACAGTATAGATTATATAGATTAATTATATCATCGAATTAAACCTTAAAAAGAGTGAATTCAAACCCACTTACATCATTACATGAGAAAGATCAATAATCCGTGACTTAACTATAATGTGATAAGGACACTCATCATAAGTTAATTTATAGATCACTCTCTATATGCCCAAAAATATAATTACACTTACATCATTTATAAGGTGTGATTTCGATTGATTTTTTTTATCTAAAAATCATGACATTGTTTAACTTATTTTTAGTTTATTAAACATTTCTCAAAAAAAAAAATTGTTTGGTAATGCCAAATATTCAAATAATAAGCTTTGTTTAACATCATTTTTATTAATACATAATCATTGTCATATCTAAGTACTAATTTTTTTTTTTAACTATATTGCCTATTGATTTAGTCGTAAGTAGCCCAATTTGAAACTCTACCATTAGTGTATATTAGACATAAGCAAATTACAATTATCAAAGGGTGAACAAAAATGTCAAATGCATGAATAACTCTTATTACGTTATATGAGAGGGACCACTACGACCGGTAATGATATGCAACTATGATTTGAATTTATTATTTTATCCCGCACAACAAAAATTTGAGTACCAATAGCTTTTATTTATTTTGTGGCAAAAAAGAAGAAAATACTGGTTCTGAAATAGCATAATGCTTCGGCCTAAAGAACTTCTTTCCATTAAGTTTAAACTAGATAAGCTAAGAATTGCTTTCGTGATCATGAAAAGCACAAATGGCTACTTTTAAAACACTGGTTTTTATTTTTGAAATAATCGCCTATATACATAATCAATTAAACGGTTTTTTTTTTTTTTTGGTCGAAAAAACGATTGATATTAATTACTTAACCAAGTTCATTGAATACATATCAACAGCATCAAAACATAATAAGTTGAAAAGACCAAGAGGGCGATTGGCAACCCAATTACTAAATAGACTCTTCATCCGTTTGGCTTTGGCTAGCCAATTTGCTATTTTATTTGTTTCTTTGCAGCAATGGGCCAAAGTGAGGCTCGAAAATTAGTTCAGCATGGTTATGGACTGGTCCACTAGCGGTTGTACTTCCCAGTTCAGCAAGTCAGAAGTGAGAACACTTCTCACAAGTACGCTATAGTGAGATTCCACTTGCATCCTTGAGTTAGATCTGGGCAAGAGGAAAGCCAGGGTTTCAACAAGCGCTAAGGCTTCCGCTTGTTCTGCCAAGTTGGCTTCCACCAGTTTGGAGAAGTCATCAATCAATTTGCCCAAGGAATCTCGACAAACACAGGTGATTGCTCCAATGTTTGTGGTGGCTGCAAAGAAGCAAAATAGGCATCAATGTTGATCTTCAACGTTCTAGGGTTCGGAGGTCGCCATTTCTAAGGTGGGTCTTCGCATCTCACCTTTCCATTTGATTTCCCATTCCAAGTCGCAAAATTTTCATGTAAAGCCATGACTCTGTACACTGTTTGTTGCAGGTTCGAGGGCTATCTCCTGAATATAGAGTGGTTTCGATCCTTCCAGATGCACCAAAAGGTCGTCACAATTAGGTCGAATTTATGTGAGCTTCATAAGTCTTCTTTTAATTTAACCACCACTCATCAAACCGAATTAATCTCATTCTTGTTATGCTGATTTGCAGGGGATCCTCATGCGACATCTAGGTGTTCGAGGACAAAGCTACAAAGTGTGCTTGAACGTTGTTTTTTCTTGTTTGCATACAGGGCACACGGGTTTAGATACGATCTTTCTCTTATAAGGTTGTCTAGTGTAGCCAGGGCATTTTGGCAAGCATTTCATAGGAAAATTTTGACTTTGGGGGTTGTTCCTGATTGCCAAATATATTTCCATTGTTCTGGTTTGGCCTAGTATGATGTTGTTGTTTTTGTTGTGTGTGAGCTAACTGTTGAATCTCTACCACTTTTCACCGTATATGACCCCGACTTGTTGTTTATCCAAACCAGCTTATCCTATGTAGTTGGGAGGCCTATAGGAATAGCAAGAATTTCCATTACTCTCTCGTCATCAAACATGGTTTTTGACAAAGATTCATTCCATTTTGCCACCTCCATATCTATTAAGTCGGCCACTTTAAGTGGCTCATTCCTTATCACCGAACCACCAATAGGTCCATTCTTCATCCATTTATCTTCTCTAATATAGATTTTCTTACCATTTCCAACCGTCCATATAACTTTAGGGGATATAACATCTCTTCCTACTATAAGGCTTTGGCAACCCCACAAAAGACAAGAACTTTTTTGGCTTGCCAAAAGTCATATTGTGGAAAATAGAATCCCTTCATAACTTGACTCTAAAGAGTCTCAGGCTGCTGGGAAATTTGCCATGCTTATTTCCCTAACATAGCTTTGTTAAATGCTAATAGATCTTTGAAGCCAAGACCCCTTCATCCTTTCTAAGCTTTAAAACTTCCCATTTTCTCCAGTGTAAACTGGTTGTTTTGTTGTTATTCCCCCACCAAAAGTTGGCTATTTTCTTCTCAATGGATTTGCAAATTGAAACTAAGATTTTAAATATGGATATCACATACTGAGGAAGCGTATGCACCATTGCCTTTATTAATATTTCATTCTCGGCTTTTGACAAAAAAATTTCCTTCCAACTTTCTAATTTCATATTAACTCTAACAAGGATCCAAGCAAATATTTCTTTCTTCGAGGCACCCCAATCTGAAGGAACTCTTAGATATTTTCTAGTTTTGTCGATTTTCGGAACTCTCAACTCCAAAGTCATATTTCTCCTCAAACTTTCTAGACAACCTTTATTGAAATATATTTTTGATTTGTTTAGATTTATAGCTTGGTCTGATGCAAAATAGTATTGATGTAGGATAGCTACCAGATTTTGACATTCCACTATAACATCATCCCGGAAGAAAATAAAGTCATCCACAAATAATAGATGTGAAAGAGTATGGTAATTACTATTCAATTTAATTCCTTGAATTGTACCTGCTGAAATTGCTTACTTCATCGAGGAAAAGAGTACATTGCCTCTAGAATGAAGAGATAAGGAGATAGCGGGTCGCCTTGGCAAATACCTTGTGTTGGCTCAAAGAATGACATAGGTTCCCCGTTGAATTTGGTATTAAAAGATACGGTCGAAGCACATTGCATCACTCAATGCACCCACTTTTCATAGAAACCCATCTTGATCAAGCACTCTTAGAGAAAATCACACTCTATTTGATCATAAGCCTTATGTGTATCTAACTTCAAAATAGTTTGGAACTTTCTTTTTCTCTCTTGTGTTCTCAATCTATGAAGAACTTCCTGCATGATCAAAATATTATCTTGAATTTGTCTGCCACCCACAAACGCGCTTTGTTCTACTGTAATTAGATTTGGTAGTAATGGTTTCAGCCTGTTTGTTAGTATCTTGGAGATGATCTTGTAAACAAAGTTACATAGGCTTATAAGGCAAAATTGTTCTAACTTTTCTGGGTTAGGGATTTTGGGGATGAGAGTGATTAAGGTTCTATTCTTATCGGGATTTAACTATCCAGTGTCAAAGAATTTATGTACCTCCCTCAAAATATCCTGATGTATATCCTGCCAATGATATTGAAAGAACAATCCATTTAATCCATTCAGCTCAGGAGCCTTGGTAGCTCCCAATTGATGTGTTGCAAAAGTGATTACCTCCAAAATGACAAGTTATATCATCTTTTGATTCATAATTGCATCGATCATAAATGGAAATTGATTGAAGATAGGCTGAAAGTTTCTACACTCCACTAACTTATAAAGATTTCTACAATAATTCCCTATCATCTTCTTAAGATTCTTTTCATCTCCCATCCAATCCCCTTCCGTATTCTTTAGCATGGTAATTCTATTTCAAGTTCTTGTTTGTATAGCTGTTGTGTGGAAAAATTTTGTGTTCCTTCGCCCCATTTAAGCTAACTAATTCTAAATTGCATTCTCCAATACATCTCCTCTAAATGCCGTAACATCTCGATTTCTTAGTTTATCTTTTATACTTTCTCAATATCATTATGCACTTCGGGACTATTCATTAATGCTTGAAGTTCATTTCTTAGCCAAGATATTCTCTTTTATGTGTTGGAGAATCTATTTTTACTTCATTTAGCCAACTGTTGTACCACTAAATGTAGTTTTTCCACAATGTTCATCCTTTGGGAATCTATTGAAGACCATATGCGCACATTCATTATCCTTCAACAAGAAAGCTTCATATCTAAACTCTCTTCTCCTACGTTCAGTCTCTAGGGATAATTACAAAATAAGTGGACTATGATCGGTCAATGACTAGCAAGACTAGGCATTCCGCATTTATATAGGTTATTCTCCAGACCATTGGACATAATGCTATATCTAGTCTTTTCTTAACAAAGACATCTCCCCTTCTATTGTTTGCCCAAGTAAACGCACATCCCTTACATTCCAAATCGATTAAGAGCAAGCATGCAAAAAATCTCTAAAAGCTATGAGACAGTAATGTTTTGTTATCCTTCTATCTACTTTCTCCCAATGATACAATATATCATTAATATCGGCCATGCATATCCGGGTAGATGATTTGCAACACTCACTTTATGAATATCCTACCATAACAAAACTCTTTCTTTGAACTCATTAGGGGCATACCGAAATGTAATTCTCATAAGCTATCTACTCTCTTGAAGTTGGCATTGAACATTAATGAAAATATCTAGATACAACTCAATCGATAATGTTACTTGATCATCCTAAAAAATGGCCAAACCCCCCATAAGCCCCTTTGGATTCACCAGGAAACTCCTTTGAAAATTTAGCCGCCTTCTCAAACATTACACCACTTATTTTTTATTTTTAGTTTCTATTAAAAACACAATACTAGGCCTTTCCTAAGTCACTAGGACTCTCAAAACTTGACTTGTCAGGGTGTGCCCAACCCTAACAATTCCAACTTAAGAACTTCATGGGTAACCCAATGGCTTATTAGGGTTAGCCACCAAAATCCATTGAGTTGACTTCTCTACTGCTACAACAGAGGTCTCCACAAGCTATGTTTTATCAATTGATAATGCCTTCGAAGATTGAACTTTATACAGACAAAACCTCTTCCCTTTCTTGGTTGAGGGAAGCTTGGTGCCTCTAGTCTTGCACCTTACTAGCCCTTGTTCAGCTTCTAGTATTTTCATTATATCAGTTTCCAAGTCCTTTAGTTGTTCTTTATAAAGCACCAAAGTAGATTCATCATCTAGGCAACTACTTCCTCTCTTTTGTGTTCCTTTGTCTTCTATAATCATTAGGGCTAAAAAAGAGGTAAAGGGTTGCCCGTCTAACGAGATTCCTCATCCTCATGCTATTGTCCATAGATGGGCAAAATTGTCTCCTTATTTTTCTCATTCAGCTTCCTATTTTCCTAAAGTTTAGAAGAAATAAGGGCTTCTAGCACCATATCACCTTCTTCTTAAATAATAACTTCTTTACCATAGAAAATTTTCCCATGCGAACTAAGTTCTCTCACTTCTGCTTTTAGCCATTGCCCAAATTTGCCTGGCAAATTCTCCTCAAGCCCAGATTCTTCATACAGTATCTCTTTGTAGAAGGTAGCATAGTGCCTAATTCTTCCATAATAATTACAATAATATGGAAGTCTTTCATATTTGAATTCTACCCAAAGCCTCGATAATTACACCGGTCTTAAGTGGGATAGCTAGGTTCAGATTTACCCTTGCTTAGTCTACCAAAATCTAGAACTTTCTATTTTTCAACTTCTGAGCTAAAAGAAAAGGAGAAAAATCTTGGCTCTAATAGGGTGTAGGCAATATTTTCATTCTTCCATGCCCTTTTCATCGCGTTTAGGAAAGCATGAAAGTTCACATTTGGTTTAGAATAAAGCTTCCCAAATAAAGTTAGTCTGCATTATTTCAATTTCTCTTTAGAAAGGCCTTCTTTAACATCCACAATATCATCTTTGGACCATAAATTGCCAAGGCTTCTACAAAGTGCTGCAAGTCTTCTATTCTCATTGTACTCACTATCCATCTCTAAATTTCAATGATGCAAGGCTAAAAGGGATTAAAAGAATGACAAACCTCAGAGACAAATATGTTAGAACTAAAATCAGAAGACTACCCAGAGGAGAAGAAGACTTTGCTAATAAAAACACTGGTTGTTTACCTCCTCAAAGACTAGACTGGATCGCTTCATACAAGTTGAAGTTTTGCGTTGCATCTTCTGGATGATTGAAGGGAGCTCTTGACATAACCTGTGATAAACACAGCTGAATCTACAGGGGTCAGGACTATAGATGGGATTTGTACTAGGAACAAGCAAACATTCACGGTACTAGGGAGGGAGATGGAATATGGTTCGACAAGTTGGGAAGTGAAGACCCGAGATGAGAGTTGGGTGAGAGTGGGAATCATGGGTTTGTGCAGAGGATGGTCAAAAGGGAGATGGCAGCCATGGATAAAGAGATGGGTACTGAGATCTAGAATTTAGGGTCTAACGGAGGAGCTGCAATATGGGAAAGAGGGTCAAGTCTGAGGAAGAGAAGAATCAACAAATGGAGAAGTCAGCTCATGGCGGGGGTTGAGGGTTTCGGTAGGGGGTGGATTAGGGTTTAAGATTGAGGAAGAAGCCACAGCTACCCAGGTGGTAGAGAGAAGCTAGCTACCCATTCGGTAGAAAGAAGATTATCTTCTAGGGTTTTTGTTTTTATTAAATGGTTTTTAGATGGGATTTTTTTTTTTTTTTTTTTTTTTTTTTTTTTTTTTTTTTTGCTTTGGAAAACAAAAGAGTTGTTTACATAAACATAACCAAGCCACCTCAAATACGCCTTGGACCAAAGATTATTCTTCTTTTTCTATTATTCATATTGAACGATCAGGTAGTGTCCAAGCTAATTTTTGTGCACCTTGATAAATTCACCTCCGCATATGATCTTAAGGATGCACCCTTACAGCAAAATGGTGTACTCATGATAGCAAAGCAATGCAAGCCTTATTTTTTTCACCGTGTTTTTCATATAAATGTATCATTTCTATGTGTGTCCTACATTATTTCTAAAAAAACTAAGAGATATGTAAAATTGGACTATTTTTATAGGTAATTGTCTTAATAGTCCTAAACCTATTGTACGACGGTCAATTTAGTCATAAACTTTTCAATTGCGCCAATACAACCCTAAAGATTTTGATGATCTAAACATTTCAATTTGTCAATTTAGTCCTAAACATTTTGAATATTTGCCAATGCACTCATAATTCTTCGAAAATTTGCCAATTCAGTCCTAAACCTATTATTTGCATAATTGATCGGAATGACCACATTGACAAACTTCAAAAAGTTTATCATTAAATTGGCAAATCGTCAAAATGTTTAAAAGTAGATTGACACAATTAAAATAATTAGAACTAAATTAATTGCCATCTAATAGGTTTAGGAATTTTTAGATAATTTTTCCATTTTTTATAACCACAGACTATTACGATAACAAGGTAAATTGAAATTGAACTACGAACAACAATATCATCCCAACCAAGATCCACGTGAAGCAAAAAAAAAAAAAAAAAAAAAATGACAAACAAAATATTACAATAGTTGATGATCGGTGATTAGGAGCATAAGGGAAAAAAAAAAACATATAGAGAACTCCCAAATAGGAAAATGTTAAAAGAGTGCCCCCTAAAACGCTGGTCAAGAGCCATTAATTATGCTTTAAGTATACGAACAATTCTAATCGCATCTCAGTCGCAGACCCAAAAAAAAAAACCCTAAGGAACTCAATAAACTATATAATATATATATGCCATACCAAAATTACTAATGTAATTAAGGAATTTTATTGGTAAATACCATACTCTATCCCATCCAAAACTTTCTTGGCTGACCAAGAGACCCGAACCTCCTCCTCCTCCTCCTCCTTGGGCTCCCGAGCCCAACTTTCTCCCACAACACCCACCCTCCATAAACCAAAAGGCCAGACCCGCCCAACAACATCAGCGCCGCCCCCGCCTTTTGCTTCCCATCGAATCCGCTTAAGAAGCCAATCGTCTCCACGTCTTGCTCATCGAACTCCGAAGCTGTCACCCTTTCCGCATACCCACCGCCGGAAAGTGCCCCCGGCGACGGAGCCGGTGGGGTTTGTGCGGTCGATCTCAGTGGTTCCACCGCAGATAACAGGGCCGGCGGCATCAATCCCATTGGTTCCACCACGGACGACGGAGCTGGCGGCAATTGCGAAGAAGAAGGAGCCAGCGTCGCGGCCAGAAGAATGATTGAGGAGAAGAGTATGGAGCGGAGAACTTTGGCCATGATCATCTGGTGTCAAACACAAGGCTAAGATGGGAAGTTTGGGAGACTTTACGACTGAATTTTTGAGGTGCTGTGAGAAAGACAAATGAGATGGGACAAGAACTTCGATTGATAATGAGGACGGAGAGCGAAGGCCAAAAAGAAAAGGATAGATTTCGTGGGAAAGTCCGAAGATGGAGTAAAGAGTGAGTCGGCAGGCCCTTGTAAAACGAACGAATAATCTTCATGATCTTTTATCGCATATGAGAATTTGTCAGAAAATTTGATGGCGAAGTAAGGTTTGACCGTCTGAATACCTAAATACGTATTTCTATGTCATGATTGTCTCATTTCGTAATATTTTCATTCCGATACTCAAGTATTGAACATGACATGTTTAGTGATCATGTCATGAGTTTGAAACTCGAACATGTATGAATATTTATAAAAGAGTAATCAACCATATTTCAGTATGTCTAATTGCATGCAAGCTTATTACATAGATGTGTTTAAGACATGAATATAGTTTGATCAAAACATACCTAAGTGCATTATAAGCCGTGTATTTGTTTTTTTTTTTTTTTTTTTTTAATTTTCTTTTTCTAGTTAGAGGGGTAATAATAAGTTTAAATGCTACAAAATTTAAGTGAACGAACTGAACTCGTAACTCCAGAGTTAGATAGCTTGTCTTTGATGAGCTTCAACACATATCACAATAAGCCACCATGCAATGTGCTTCCTTTATCTCCAAGTGCAAAGCTCTGTTGAGAAATTTAAAGAAATCTAGGTTATCCAACATTTAAGAGAGGCCAACTAAGTTGTAGATTAAGTCATTAAAGCCCATCGAATTGAGACCCTACCATGTAATTGGCTTTTCTGAGCCTCCTTGGATTTTGTGGTACATCTTATGTTCGGAGACCTATTTGTCATGTTATCTAGGTTTGTTGCAAAGAAAAATGAAAACTAGTTTTTACTAATAAAAAAGAACTACTACATAGACATACACATAATATTTATGTAACTAAAAGATTGCTACCTAATTAAGCATGGATGGTACGTCAACTACCTTGGACCAGAGGATTAGGTTTAACCAAGAACTACTAAATAGACATACACATAATATTTATGAAACTAAAAGATTGCCACCTAATTAAGCATGGATGGTACGTCAACTACCTATTATATTCAAATTGTCGATTATATATCCACAATCTTACTGTGCTACGTGAAGATAAAATATTGGAATTAACATTATAAAACATAACATAAAGTTTTGAGGCGTATTTCAATTTAGCACCTATGATTTCAATGTATAAAGATAGCGGTTCTTTTACTTTTTCCTGATTATTTTCAGCCAATTCCGAGCACAAAATTGGCAGAAAAATGCTCGATCAAGTTAAGAACTCAATCGACATCTCTGACTTATCGACTGATTGAGGTGCAATTAACATTTGCCTTAAGAGATTACTTATACTGTTTATCTATAAGGATGAGCCGTTTGTGCAAGCAGTTTGGCTGATAGTTTAGACTGGAATTGTTTTGGACTGAAGGCCCAGCTTTTCATGGGCCTGTTGGCCCAATCACATTTTTGCTTCATTTTCGTGTGGAAACTATCGTGTCAGCACTCATCAGTGGAAAAGATTACTTAGGTTTTATTCGAAAAGGCCAAACGGTAATCAAATTCTTTATTATCTCCATGAGAAGTGAGTTTTCATCCAAGCCATTTAATTCAATGAACAGATAAAATGTCACCCTTTATAAAAAAAAAAAAACAACAACACAAGTTATTGGGTAATTTAGTAATTAATAATTTGAAATCAGTTATTTTAAAAGATCTTTTAAAGTAGCCATCAAACTGATCTTATATTATCTAGAGGCATATCCTTTTTCGATTTTGATACTGTTCCTGTAGTGGCAATAAAATAGTCACAAAAATATGGTGTTTTGAAAGACCATATATTTCCTAATTAAAATTATTCATCATATAGAGGCAAATGAAATAAATTGAGAGGGCATGCATAATGCATATAATAGTTTTATTCACTTCCAAAGGCAAATAATCCATTTGCCAATAAATATTCAACTCAAGTTCCCAAAATGTGTTGTAGTGGGAGCAAGATTGACTTCAGGAAAGCGATCACACACTAAAACCATACTCGCCTTTTTCTATCTCTGTCTTCTTCAAATTTCCTTAACACCTACTAACTTATCTTAGATGTCCTCGCAATTCGAGCAAGACTTCATTTAAAATAGACGATTTTACCATAAACCTTTTTGTTTATACAGGCGACACGTGCTTTGATTACTCATTTTAAGCTTTCACCATAAAAAAAAATTTGCGTTTCCGACCCTCCCAGACTTTCTCTCAAGTGTAATGCAAAAAAATCCATTAAGGACAAAAGTTCCTCCACTTTGTCGCCATAATGTGGAGTAGATACCTGACACATTTTTTTTCTTTTGGCCATAGATACCTGCCATATTGACTCAGCAAACATGTGCACAATAAGGAAAAGATTAGTCTAGAATACAAAGAGGAAGCATGCTCATCGAAGGATTTATGACACGCCATCAAAGGAAAGGAACCAGTCGCATCCCACCGTCCAAAACTTGTTTAAACCCTAGATTGCATCATCCAACAGCGGAGCACTACCTAACCTGGTTATTCTACTCGTGAAGACTTTCACAAAAATTTCCATTCGAGGCAAAAGATTAGGTCACCTTCAATAAAGTCGTCGACATATAGATGGACAGAATGGGCTCACGTTTCTAAATTAATCCTATTACCTAGAGTAGACTATATGATAGTTTTTTATAAAAACTACGGACACATGCTTGTCGTGTAAAAGAATAACCTAACATTCCATGTTCAAATGTTAGAAGCGACGTCCACATATGTATAACAAATAATGTCGCATGCAACTGTTTCGACTAAACCTTTCTTTGCTCAGAAAGTTCTCCGGCCTCCATCCTTAAAAAGGAATGAGAGCGAGAAAGAAGCTAGACAAATTCTGCCAATTTCTCGACGTGGAAGACGACCTAAAGGAGAAAAGTCCTTTTAAGGGTTTTGAACTTCCCTTTGACATTTGAAGAGACCAAAGAAGGTTAAACAAGAAGGTGAAGAATAAGGGAGAGTGCACCAACAGAAGATAGCAACGAAACAGAAGAGAGAGAATTCACATATGAATGTAGTGCATAGCATACAAAGAACAAATACACAGATACATGCTGCCCCCCCCTCACACCATAACACAAAGGATTTTCCATCTCTCTACAGTTTATGATCAAAGCAAAACCCCCCACCACCATGTGACTTTATCACAATCTCCTTCCAAGTCTCTTCTCTCTCTCTCTCTCTCTCTCTCTCTCCAAGTCTCCTCTCTCTCTCTCTCCCCCCCTCTCTTGTCTTTTTGTTATCCCTCATGAGAGAACAAAATAGAGGGAGGAGGGCAGTAATAAGCTGTGAAAATAGACTAAGGGTTGCTCCTGAATGATCCAAGGGCTTTAACTGCTCCTGCCCTCAGTATGAACTGGTGGTAGAAAGCTGCAATGGCTGCCCCAATGAATGGTCCTACCCAGAAGATCCACTGAACCGAAAACACAAAACGACATTATCAGGAAACTGTAGTGAAATGGGGGGGGAAAATAGTACATCTTTTTTTCTCTGTCATTCTGAAAAATGAAAGAAAGTGGCAACAGAGCAATGAATTAATCAACCTGATCATCCCAGGCCTTATCCTTGTTGTAGATAACAGCAGCGCCAAGACTCCTCGCTGGGTTGATACCGGTTCCGGTGATGGGAATGGTGGCCAAGTGAACCATGAACACCGCAAATCCAATTGGCAGAGGAGCCAAAACCTTTTGGCCAAGATTCATCCCAAACAAAAGACACGCATTATGAGAAACAATCGATCGTGTACAGGACAATCTTAGGATTATTATGTAATGCCGTCCGTTCCACGGAACAAGGTCAATCAATTAGGGGAAAAAACACTTGTAAGAAGATGCCATATTCGACACGGGAAGATGTGACGAATCAAAAAGTTCCCTCTCACTCTGCCCACATGGAAAACGACAACCTTTGCCCTACATAGTTAAGTTACTAGCATAAAAGAAATGGCGAGAGGCTGAAAGAAACCACTGTTCCTAGTCACGAAAGACGTCAAAAAGGCTGGTCAATTTGCCAGCGAAAAGAAAGGGCACGACCTGCTTTTTCAAAAGAAGAGGACAAAAATTAGGTGATTCTTTGCACTAGAAAAGCTCTCTTAACATCAACAACACGAGAATCGGGCACGACCCATTTTTCACTGCAGAGGCAGCGACGCTGTGGATTCTTGTCCACACACACCCAGTGGATATCACATGGTTTTCACGAGAATGGAACTGAGCAGTGATAATGCATCGGTTCATGCGTGACTCACGTAATAAGTATTACCGCAAAAGTGACTAGGAAGAAAAATAATAAAGAAAAGAGGAAAAAAAGAATGTTGTTTTTGTCGATATCACCAAAAAAATCGACTTTTTTTCATTTGCCATACCCCAGCAAGATTCAACTACAAACTTTTCCCAATAATTCCTTTGAAATGAGCATATCCTTTGTAAAAATGTATAATTAAAATAGGCAAGATAGACAAATCCGTAACTTAGGTCATCAGACTAATTGACAACGTGTATCACATATATCTTATTTTTGAGATTAGACTTAAAATCACTTTTACCTAACAACCCTTTAAATTTTCTTTCTTAGACCAATTTGCATTTCTAAACACATATCCCTCCGTTCCCGTATATTAAAATTTTTTCTTCTCTTTTTTATGCTAATACTTGCTCATGCTTGTGCTTGCTAGCAATAAGAAATAAAATCTATTGGCTTTCTCTTGTTCATGAATTATTTCCTTGCTCGTTCACCTCTTTGCGAGAAAAGATAATTTGCAACCAATTATTTCTCGCTTGAGGAGAAACGATCATATTTCATTGCCACAAATATGAATTATTGAGAGAGTATTGTATCTTGCAGCAATGTACAAATTATTTTTCTAAATCTGAAATCGTGGCCAACTCTTGTTAGTGATGCGCAACATAGCAATTCCGATGTCAACCCTAGAGAGAAAGATTTAAGGAAACGTGCTGTAGTATATATCATCCATTACCGGAACATGGGAGTCTCTGGCGCTCCTCTTGGGGTCGGTGGCCGAGAAGACGGTGTAGACCAGCACGAACGTGCCAATGATCTCCGCGCCCAGCCCGACGCTGGTCTTGTACCCGTCGGCGAGCTCGTTGGCCCCACCGCCGTACTGCTCGTAGTACGACTTCTGGAAGAGCTTCACCAGGCCAACACCACAGATGGCCCCCAGGCACTGAGACACCATGTACATTATGGCCCGCACCAGCGACACCTTCCGCGCCAGGAACAGCCCGAACGTCACCGCCGGGTTGATGTGACCACCTAACTCGTTCATCGATGGAATCAAGGTAGAGATTCCGAAGAAACTGATCAGTTGACTCGGAAGGAGGTCGAAATATGATGGGCGGGTAAGGAAAGGAATAGAGCGATGGATCACCTGAGATGCCGGCGGTGCAGTAGACGAGGACGAAGATCATGCCCCGAAGGCCCAGGCGATGCCGAGGACGCCTACGCCGCCGCAGGCGTCGGTGCCGGGCTTCTTGTCGTCGGTCTGGCTCTTGTACCCGATCACGGTCAGCACGGTGATGTAGAGGAAGAGGAGGGTGGCGATGAACTCGGCGATGAGGGCCCTGTAGAACGACCACTTGCCCAGCTCCACCGGGTCGATCAGCGGCGCCGGCGGGGGGTCTTGGTAGTCCTTGGCCGAGAACGAGCCCTGCTCCGCCGCGTGCTTCGTCATGCTGGCGTTCTTGGCGAATCGCAGAGAGAGAGAGAGAAAAGAGAGAGAGAGAGTTTTCTCTTGTCTGTGGGAAGTGAAGGTATCTATGGGAGGAAGGGGGGTTATATATGCATCGTGAAGAGCCGTTGATGACAGAATGGTTTAGAGTTTTTTCTTCTTCTTTTTTCCCTTTGTTTTCTTTTTGAGCAATTTTTAAAAAAAAAAAATTTATTAGTCAAGTAAAATAACAAATGATGTTGAATACTTAAAAAAGTTTAGTCATAATATAAAATCAATCATTTATGCCATTCCCTTTTATAATCTCGTAGAATCATTCATCCTTGTTTTTACACATGACACGCTTGTTTCTTTAAGTTTAGTCATGATATATTTCTCCTTTTGCATTATCATATGTGAATGTTGTCGTTACATTTAGAACAATTTTTAGAATCATTTGGCTGTGCATCCCAAAAACATTATAAAAATAACTATAAATGACAATCAAATTATCTAAATTTGAAGTTATTTACTTTTTGGGTTTGTGTACCACGTTTTGCGGGCAAAAGGGGATTGCTCTTTTTGCTGAATGTTGATCCCGTGAAGTGTATTTTACTGTAAATTGCGCCCCCCTGAAAACGCCAATTGACAATCTTTTCGTTGCGTTTCGCTTTCCCGCACCGACCCCTGCCGACTGACTTCTCCACGCGACCTCCCACTCATCATCATCATCATCTTTCTCCCCCACCCTTCCCCATCTCTTTCATTCTCGACCTCACAGTAGTTGCAGGTCTCTCTCGCTCTGCAATTTCTTGCTTTACTTTTTTCTGCTTACTGGACTCTCTTGTGTTCATTGGGACTCCTGGGATCTTGATCCTCTAAGTCATTAGGCAGCACTACTCCTGTGATCTTGATCCTTTGAATCAGCTTGAAATTCCTAGTTGCCCGCGTCATTAAGAGACCGGTAATAGGATCGAGTCTCATAACCTTTCTCGTCTAGTTTTTTCGTGGAAAATTTTGGGAAGGGCCACGGAAAGAAACGAAAAGCCGGCTTAGTTTGGTGCGAGATCGCTTCATCTTGCTTGCAAATTTCACTTGCTTCATCAAACTTCAGCTCACCGTTCGCCCGATCCATCTATTAGACTTGCTTATGGCAGAGATTCGGTTTTAGTTTATAATTAAAGACGAAAGTATGTTGAATTCAGTGAAAATTTACGATAAAGAATGATGACTACCCGTCAATTTAGTCGCTTCTTTAGCTAATATCAATACAAAAAGAGCTCAATAATAGATGGGTTCTCCTTTATGTGTAATTAATATTTTTGACATTGAATTTTTTTCATATAAAATAAGCTTCACAAATGTCCAAAATCACCCGTTAACATGATTAAAAATACCAGGGCATTAATTCATATTGTAAAAATGATTTCCAAAATAACCAACACATTTATTACTTTCAGGCAAACAACGAATCTAGTGTTTTCAATTAGTGAAAAAGTTACGTACATTGACTTATACGGGTAAAAAATTTACAGTTCTGAAAACAACATTTAGATAATATCCGCCCGTAATCAATCAATAATTGCAAGCGACATGGAGTCTTTTTTTATTTTTTTCCCTTTAAAAATAGTAATGTTTTGCATACGATGATTATTTTAGGTGAGCGAAAAACTCTTGTGGTCCAGAGATACTTAAAAATACCTCTATGATGTGCGATTCTTGTCTGAGGTACACCCTCATTTACATGCAGCTAGTATCCAAGAAAAGAGCCAGGAATAGTACTGGGTAAATTCAGCTCTGGTTGGCGGAGAGAAATTTACTAAAAAGAGGAACCATGTTGCACGCTCTCAAATGCTGACAAATCACAACTCCTCGATCTGCACTATTTGCACGACATTACATGTTCTAAGAACGGTGGAGCGATTCACGGTGAATCACTCGAACGGAGCAAGACTCACTGACGAATCACAGGGTTTGAAGAAAGGCATGGGAAACCGTGGGGACTTGGTCGCTGCTTCGTATTGATGATGATGATGATGATAGGCCAATCTCAACTCCTCGATCTGCACTATTTGCACGACACTGCACTGATCATCAGCAGTGGCGCTTGAAAGCAGTGGCCAAATGGCCAGTGCAGAGAGGGCCAAAGGCTAAGCCTAGAACGACCCTTCACGTGGTTTGGCTCGTGTCGACGTCGTAGACCCGTAAACTGTCCCATTAAATGATGAAAAAACATTTCTCAATCGCATTCCACAGTTTGATGACGATCTTCGCGTGGACCCTTTTACCCAGGAACTGCGGAACTTGCTCTTGTATTTTCTCCAGAAGGAATTCCCCAGGTAGTCTCTCCAACCGGAGTGTCGTGTACCGGGATGCAAGGGTTCCAATATAGTGTAAAAAAATTTAAAAATTTAAAAATTTAAAAAAAGAAGAAAGAAGAAAGAAAGTGGTTTTGAATTATGTATAAATATTAATGAAATTATAACTTTAGTGAAGAGCCAAGACGGTGGTGCTACCCCCTTTGAAAAAGGGTGTTCACCCTACAATTTTTGTTTTTCAATCGAGAAGTCTTGATGTCGGTGTTCTTAGGAGACCTGTTTTTTCTTTTGTCAGACTTAGGAGACCTGTTAGGTGGCTAAACATGGTAAGAAAGCCTCCTACCAAAAATTAAAATGAAATATTATTTTCCTATACAATACAAGAGCAAACTAAATTATTATTTGGGTTACCTTCTCGGATTATGGCTGGTTAATCCAATTATTAAGATTTTTAATGGACGTGGGAGTTATTCACTTAAGATGAGCTTCTTTGTGTAGGGAAAAAACAATATTTTCTAAACATACTTTTTAAATTATCCTCTTATAAGATTAGAAAAATTGAGTTGCTTGTGACAATGGTCCTTTAGCAGCAGCTGATTAAAAAAAATTGAATTTTTCGATACATTAACTTATTTCATATCATCATGTGCAATTGTTTTAAAGGCAAGACTTTGCAATGAGACAAAGACTTTCAGTCAAAAAGTTTTCATTGAAAGCAAATTATTTGTCATGTGTAAAATGGACACTACAAAACAATTTTCTAAATGAGAAAAAATAAATTATAACCAAGGAGATATCATCTATAAGGGGATAAGCTCATTACTACTAGAGATTGCAAGACTCGGATGAGGCAATATTGAGATCGAGTGGCCCCCCGGCGAGCTTGCCTAGGGTGTTAGCAACCCAAACGAGATCTCACTTGGATTGCACAACCACTTAGGGTCCAGCGACCCCAACGGGATCTATCTCACTCGAGTCAAATGCCATTGGTGAGCAACTTATTCAATCCAGACAAAGCAACGTCGAGGTTGTGTGATCCAAGGAACCACTTGCCCTACCACGGTGGTGGGCAAGGCTGCTAGCAACCTACCACTGTGCCTCTCTCTCTCTCTATGACAAAGAGGGTAATTTGGAATTACGGATATGTTTTTATAATTTGGCAATGATAAAATAGCTTTTAGTACAATTGCTAACAAAGATCCACATGGAACTTCTCATTCCTTCTTGGGTACGCTCTTTCAGGAGTTGCGTTTTGAAATTTCTAGACTTTTCGTTGGGGAAGAGGACGATCCGAGACGAGACGGGACGAGACGAGACGTGGCAGAATGGGTGGCCGAAGAGGGCTTGGCGGAACTGAACGTTGGGAGAGTAGGGACCGGCCACAGCCACCCCCAGAAGAAAAGTAAATAATAGGACAGAGTGCGAGGTGAAAGTGGAAATAGTGTAAATGACATCACTTTGTTGTCTACCTTTATCATCATCGTTCATTGCTAATCTGTTCAGATTCAATGGCTTCAAAGATTCACAGAGAAAGAGAGAGGGAGGTGGTATTGAGTACAAGGGAAGACTTTCTGTACATAAAGAGGTTGAAGCTGAAGTGTTGTGTAAGCAAAGCTTTTAGCACTCGGCAACTTGTCCATGTGATTTGCATTTTGCGGTGAGCTTCCACATATCATGATGAAAGGAAATAAAGTGATTACATCTGACTTCTTTTGCTCTTTTCTTCCTTCTTTTTTTCTTTCAGGATAATTCCATCTTTTTGCCTGCAACGTGCGTGAAATGCGTGATCGAGCCTGTTTACCATTAATTTTGTGTAATCAAATACTGCAATTTTATTGTTCGACAGGAGTCTTTCAGTGACTGGACATAAAAATTTCAATGAAAGCGGGGACTAAATTTGTGTATATATCTTCTATGAATACACACCGTGTTACAAGGCAAAGTAAGTACTGATGTGTAGCCAATTTGAAAAATTTACATAACTAGGCAAACAAGTTGATAAAGCAACAAGCTATGAAATCTGAGGAAGAACAAAACATTGTCAGTTTGATTGGAATTTCCAAATCTTTGGTAATTGGAGGACTACATCGAATAATAGACTTATGGGACTTCATTGCATAATCAAGAGACACGATTTTACACTATTTACGGAAGTTATAGGATCAAAAATGAGATCACCCCTTTCACTTCCATCTTCTTTTTTTTTTAATTTTTAATTTTATGTTTACAGAGTTTAAATAACACATTAATTTTGCAAACCTGTATAAAGTTATACGTGTGTGTCTATATATGTGTGTGTGTCTAATGTCATCACAGTCATTTTATAACCGTTGTCAATAAAAATATGATTTAAATTGTCGGTGATTTGATTGTCTTAAAGTTAAAGCAAACAAACGTTAGCTTCTCGCGACCAAATTAGGTCTAGAAGTCAGCATTCTTGGACTCCATCTCCATTTCTTCTGATTTCTGCCTTCATGATTTTGTTTTCCTCCACTTTCCTCTCTTCTTGAACCAAGCTTTAAGTAAACCTTTCTTTCTGCTAGAGATCTTTTATTGTTCTTATTCTTTCTAGACTAAGGTTACATCTATTTCTTGAAAAATAAATAATTTAAAAAATTATTTTCTAAGAACGATCACTTGTATTGCTTACAAAAATAAATAAATGAAAAAATTTCACCGTTCAAGAAAACTATTTAGATACAAATTGTTATCAATAATTAAAACACTTCTCCTTGACTAATTATTTCAAGCAATACAGGCGATTATTTTTAAGAAAATATTTTTCAGATAATTCATTTGTTACAAAACAAATAGAGCCTAATTACTCTCATATTATTATTAAGTAACCAAATAAAACCTATATTAATATGCAAGAGAAGTAGGGTTTATACTTCTTTATAAATCGTAAACCCTCCGCTCCAATCATCTATGGTGGAGCACACATGCTGGCATTTCAACTTGGCTACTCATTTAATAGCCTTTCATTTTCCCCTTCCTGGCAAACCCTACTGCCGTAGCCTTCGGTGCATTATATGTGTAGCCACTAGATCAGCCAATAATGAGTGGCAAGTACGTTATGAATTCGATATAGAATCCAGGTTCATATTAAAGAATTCCCACTTTCCTCCACATGCATGAATTGGCCATGGTCTTTTTACTCCACGCCAAATTGCCAAAAGATCTGCCAAAATCATAAGAATTCATGCTGTTTTACATAGAAAAGGACTCTCGTGAACTGCGGCGATGTCATTAGATCACAAGTAATAATGGGGATGAGGATGGTTGTTGAACTGCCCCCATCGCCCCGCATAGTCAAGACCAACGGACAAGTTTAAGTTCAAATGCTAACAGTGAATATCTGTATTAATTAGCATTCTAATAAGGCCAAACCCAGTCTCTCTCTCTCTCTCTCTCTCTCTCTCTCTCTCTCTCTCTCTGGCCAAAAGAACAAGAGTAGGCCCCGTGAAAAGAAAATGGCGACCAACGATGAGTCAATTTGGTCGGCCAGCCAGCAAAGAGAGACCTCAGCCACATCCTCAATCACATGAAGAGCATAGCCAGCAACCCAATCTGGGCTCGACCTCATCTTGTTTGTCCTAGTATCTTCTTGAATAATCATAAGAATAAGAATATCAGTATCTGCCCAACTAAACAATAAATAAATAAAAACAAGATGAGAATATGAACATCTCTATCTTATAATATGCAGTACCACTCATGAAAACCACGAGAGAAAGTTCTCCACTTTGTAAGTAAGGATACTCATTCACTCCCCAAATATCTACCCTCCATCAGGTTTTAGCCATCTCTTGTGCTTGTTTTAACGATCATGAGGATGGCGTCTAAGCTGAAAATGTAGCTAGTCCACGTACAAGGATCCGAGAGGAGATCTCGAATCTCACGTTCAAACGCTGCGTCGGATTAGTGTGGGTAATCATTCATGCTTTTCTCAATACCAATCACTAGAAAGTTCTCCCGATGCCTTGTGTAGATTTTTGTGGATTCGCCCCCCAATGATTGCCCGGCACTACACCCGGAGGATCGTATCCTTGTGTGAGCATGACTAATGCTTTCCATCATGATTTGTAAGTCACGTTTGTAAGAGCAAAATTCGAAGATAGTGATGCACTAAGGGAGTGTACTTTGTATTACTTAGTTGGGTTTTAGCTATAGGCCGACACACAAAGACGGATGAGCTTGCCATTCTGAAGATTTCACCCGTGATTTTGTACAGGGCGTTTATCAATCTAGCTGTAAATGACTTAAGATTGTCAATCGTATGATGTGAGATATTTACAAAACCCATCAAGTGTGCGCGCGACAAATGTTCATGTTACTAAGACATGTCGTGACTTTTATTTTGGGATTGAGCGAGTCCGTGATATAACGACAGAAGCTCGGATAGATATTGATTGTCTTGATAATCATTCATTTATTTATTATCTTTTCTTCCAATCTTGGAAGAGAGTACCTACCTATTCCACAGATTTACAGGGACGTATTGGAGACACTCATTTTTTCTATTCAATCATCATGCGAGCCGACAGTACTTAGTACTGCCCAATTTTAACTTTTGCGGTGGCTGTCACGGCGACCGCCGAACCGACCACCACCATCCGCCGCCCAAAGACCCAACTCATCCAAACCGACAGAATAAACCACGCAATGCAAATCGCAGCTTCCTCTCTCTCTCTCTCTCTCTCCTTTCTTTATTCAATTTTCACGTCTTTATTCAATTTTCACGTGGTTAAATTGGCTGCTTCACCAGCTCTTTTCCAACTTTGCTTCGTCGCCATTTTCCTGCCGCACACTTGGCAGCTCGTAGCCGCAATTCACGTTCCCTTTTGGATGCATCTCAAGCTTGCAAAACGAGGTGGATGGAATGATGGCGAATGATTCTCTAAACATGGATAGGTAGGGGGTCGTCCATTCTTAGCATGGCGTTAAATGCTGCATATGAGGCCTCGTTCTGGTCTCGGGATCTCTACAATGTAAAAATACTAAGAGGGTAAAATTGAAAACACGGTTCGGGAGCAAAGTATACAGTTGCTGACACGTTAAAACAAAGAACGCAATCGACAGTCCACCACATTAGTGAAAAAGCACAAATGATCTGTGTTGATTGGAAACAACCTCTAAAAAGGTGAATCGAATGATGGCGAATGATTCTTTCGGAATATGGATAGGAAGAGGGAGTTTGGCAACGGTCGGCAAAGGGTACGTAATGCTACAGCCAGAAGACCAAGACCTCTGGAAATGATATTGAAGCACTGGGGGACAAAACCCCAATCAGCGCTCGTGATAATGTTCGAAAAAGAGATCTTCACGGCGTGTAAAATGGACCTGTCGATGTTGGGTGGTAGGCCAACGTTATCTTTGAAATCTATGATTCTCTTCTCTGCACGCAGAGACTCGCCATTATTGAACCAGCAACGCCAACCAATCTTAGAGTTTTGGACCACGGTTTTAGGGTTTGTACGTAAGTGTAATGCAACGGTCGCGTGGAATAAAAGGCTGAACGAGCAACGCCGACCAATCTTAAAGTTTTGGACCACGGTATTAGTGTTTGTACGTAAGTGTAATGCAACGGTCACGTGGAATAAAAGGTCTATTGAAGATGGTCCTGATGGACAATGACCCGCCCCAACGGCACAGTTGGCAATTTGAAAAAAGATTTGTGAAAATCGTCCAGCCACATAAGATGGTCAGAGTTGATTAAACTGTCGTGTCAGCAATATCCAGGCAATAGTGACAGGAAGGACTATATTCAAAATTGTCAAAAGGTTTTAGGACTTAATTGACCAAATTGAAAAGTTGTATATTGAATTGACGGTCGTACAATAGAAATAAGACCTTTTTGGACAATTATCCCACGTTTCTCCTGCATATGGCATTCCCTTTCGCTTCATGTGAAGAAAAGTCAATTAACAAAGGAAACACCAGACTTTAGAACACTCGTCGTCTCCCAATTGAATGATCGAGCAGTAACAAAATTCGGATAACATGATTCCAGTATCGGCTCTTGGACAAAATGCGAACCCTTTGCGATCTTCAGCACAAGAAATCAAGCCCTCTTCACGCGTACCTCTGGCTTCCTTTTTGGGTATTAGCAGGCCCATGGACAGAGGACTGCATTCATGTTCAGATTGAAGTGCCGATCCAAGCGCGTCAGACTATACAAACTGAACGGCGATCCAATCCTCTTCTTGTTAGGATTATGCACGAAAGTATGAGAGTATGACCATGACAATACCAATGTACACTAAACTGAACGCGATCCAATCTGGCCCAATTCTGATCAGTCCAATCCAATGGAATCGGTTATTCATTTTTTTCCCACTACTTTTTTCCCATTACTTGAAACCAGATCGAGATAGTATTTAATTTGCATTTTATTAATTTTTTAAAGAAATAATAAAATAAAAAGGTATATTTAGTTGGTCTAATCCAGACAGCCTGGATCTCATTTCCACTTTTAGGAACCAGGAATGAGACCGACACTTCCGAAAACTAGACCAAACCAACCAGTCCGGGCAGTTCCCAATTTGAGCAATCCATTTTGTACACCCCTAAAATGAACAGCAGATGAGGAAAATCAGAAACATCGATGCCTTTATACAAATGCTAGCTGTACAAGACACATACATCACTAACACTCTGACAAACATCACGCCACGACAACGCCAATGTACACTAAACAGATCATGAAAGGGTTAAGAAGCGAGAACAAGCCCTACGGTGACGCGAAACTAAAAGTAGGGACACTGTCGAAAAGAGGCCTTTTTTCTCTTTTTTTTTTTTTTTTTTTCAGGAAGAGAAGCCAGCTTCCATAGCTCTTAAAATTGCCGCAGTATCAAATCTGAAGTATCGGAAACTTTTCCCAGGGCCTGAGTTAGAAGACTGAACATTAGACGCAGATTTACTCGGCTGAGGCTCTGGTATGGTGGAGCTACTTCCCGTAGAACTATTCTTTGCCTTCCAGATACAAATTCCTGGAAAAAGACAGGTCACCCCATTAGAAGCGCAGCCCAGAGAAATTAGCAGACACATAACTCTCTAGTAAAAGCCACAGGCACTGAATGACTCATCATACGAAAGTCATATCCAGATAAGAAGGATGATGGCGAGAACAGAAGTGATAGCCATCAGACCAACCAGATTGAGGTTCATTTCATGCTAGCACGCAAATGCAGTTTAAAGAAATAAGACAAATGTTTCACCAAAGTTCTTCTGTGTGACTGCCAAGATAGTGGATAAAAAGAATAATTTGCTCAGCCACCTCTGCTGTCGAGGAAAGGCAACATATAAAATGTAATATTGTAACAAAGACAAATGTAGGTCGGAAACCTGGAATCTGATGAAAACTAAAAATTCAAAAAGGATTCCCCTATTACAAGAGATTGGGAAGCCAAGACCCTGAAAAACCCAACATACAAAGCACAGGCTCATCTTCCACTTTCCCTTGTGCCATCCTTTGGAAATAATTGTCTGCATTCAAGTTACCTCATCTAATATGCAAGAATTTAAAACATGGAAATAATGTCTAGAGTAGATGTTTTTATTTGAGACCCAAAACAAATGATGTAGCCTGAACTCCGAGAATGAGGATTTCTACATGAATTTAATATGGAACACTTAGTAATAACCTAAAAATATCGATTCCCATTTGTCTTGTATTCAAAACAATCCGATACATGAAAAGAATACCCTTCATGAGTTAATTGATGGTCAAATCAACAAAAGAGTCACTGAACCATTTTTTTTCCCATCTACTCTAAAGAGAAATAAAGGGTCAAGTCACTCGACTGGCATATATTGATGCTTGGCATAGATGAAAAGAAAACACAAGACATTCTTTAATACATTATTTCCATTTAACGTGTCTCAACTGAACATCTCTGTTCCAACAAAAACATCAATGTAAACATCACAAAGCAGAAACAATTATGCGCAAGACTAGCAGAGTTCAAAAGGAGAGTAACCTTTAAGAGGTATGTGAGATCTTGCAGGAGGAGGCTGATGTGCCGAAATCCAGGCCTTCAAAGATCTGCAACAACAAATAATTATGTGGACGGTTCAGAAATGCAATTTCCAATCTTGAAACCAAATTAAATGAAGTGTTGAAGCACGCACCCCAAGAAGGGAGCCACCATATATAGCTTGAGCCCAATTATACTACGAGATATAACGGCATCATTTGCAGGCTGAAGCTCATCAAGGCGATGCCATGCAATTTCCTGCAAATAAATGAAAAAAACGATTTACACGCAACTAGAGTTCATTCCGTCCCTTAACTTTAATGCCTTCACCCTTCTCATGTCTAAACCAATACCATAGCAGGAGCAATAAATTATATACAAAAGTTGATATAGCTGACAGTGGGCATAATGCTTTTAACTCAGCGTGGCAAATTAGACTATGAATAAATGATAAATCCAAAGCTACAAAAACAGAAATACCAGGACCACAAGTTCATAAAATTGGAGACTGCAATTTAAACATTCATTCAGGAGGACAACTGGACAAATTAGCCATGTCTTCAATTTGTGGCTTCAGCAACAAAGCAGTGTTGATTTGTTCCTTGAAAAGAATGAAACTGTTCGATCTCCATTCTACATGACGTAAAATGCTAATAAATGCAGATTCAAAATTCCAGGAGGTAATTAATTGCCCAAACGGAAGACATACACTAATCTCTTTTTTAGTAAGCGGAGCAAAAGCAGTATCATCCTTCACGCCTGCAATAACATACAGCCGCACTCTCTGCTGTCCAAATATTTTCTCAATATACTCATCCTTATTGAGAAGGTTTGACACATCAAAACCTGTTTCCTCTAGGACCTGCGTTAGCCATAAAAAAGAACAAATCAAAAGCATTTCAATGTCTTGTGGCTTAGAAGTGAGAAAAGCCATTACAGATCCCCAAACTCAGCTAATGAACTTTGATGAACTTAAAGTATCTAAATGAAAACAAAATCATGTCTGAATTGTTATAACGCACAATAGCACTAAGTACCAAACAAAACAGAAATATTTGCTAAAACAGAACCGACTTCATTCACTATGTGCCAAACCCAAGATTCAGAGAAAATGTTTCCTCTTACTTTCCTGAAAGTAAAACAAAGAACAAAATCCTTTTCACTTCACTATATGAATGGTGTTTTAGTCTTTCACGATTCAAACAAAGTGGAACTATAGTACTCTATATCTTTAATAAGTGGGGCTTCAAACCCTTTCTCACACCTAGGCTATCCCTAACTGCAACTCAAGTCCGCATTTTTCAAGAACTTCTCTATTAATGAGAAACAAACTTCAAGATGAAGAGGGAAAAAAGCTCACTTCTCTAATGGCACATGCATGATCTTCCTCGTCTTTGTTCTTTTTCCCACGAGGAAAGCTCCAGCTTGTTCCTTTCCATCCCTTCACTAGCAAGCACTGCCAAGGATTATTTTTAACATTTTTACAATGTTAGAGCTTTACTTTTCATAAAATCACATAACGAAATATAAAGGGGGTAAAGGGAAAAAATCATTCTCTGAGCATCCACCAAGCAGTAAAAGGACAACTCTTCTTTTGTAATTGCAAGGCAAAGTCGAATAAAATGATAGGCTGTATCATGCAGGTATTTTGGAAAATGACTAACAAGGTCTTTTGTTTTCCTGCTCCTCAAATGACAGATTTCTCAACTTAGAAGCCCATGGTATGTTACATCAATGCCAGATATTAGAACTAGTCATCATAACTTCATTGGTTACATCAAAATCATTGAAATTTTTATTTTCCTTGCTTTCTGTCATAGACAAAGATCATATTAGAATAGATACTAGTAACTGTACATCATGATTACGCGGTCCATAAATACCACCAACATGGATCATTTACTGACTAAGCCTTCTGGAAAGAGGACCAGCAAAAGTAGAGACTCGTGAACTAACAGAATGGACAACTAGATATGCTTGCCTACCAATATAATCCCCTTGTAAACTAGTAATTCACACTTGTCGAACTTGCTACTAAGATCAAGACAACTTAAAGCAACATGGCAGGAAGGTCAAGATAATGATTGTATGAGAAGGCAAATCATCTAGAGATAACAATACTAAAAGGGGGAAATTACCCGTTCATACGTTTCATCCAAAATAATTGCACCGGTCACAGGAACTCGAACCTTGTAGGAAGTAAAATCTTTGAAAATGTCATCAATATGAGCAACATAGGGTCTCAAAACTTCACAGCTGTTAAAAACTTAGACAAATTAAGGAGAACAATCTGTTGGAATGCCAGAGTTTGCAAGCGCATATATGCATCAGTTACACACACAGACATGCATCCACAAGAGAGAGAGAGAGAGAGCTCTTATAGATGTTATGCAATATTACCATCTGCCCCAGAATCTAAAAAGATTGGCTGTAGATAACCATTAACCACAGAATACAAACTTCTATCTTCATCAATAATTATAATTTGGCAGATAATACAGATCCGACTCAGGCATTTTGCCTACTATGTCACTCACTGATAAAAACTCATCAAGAAGGCAGTATAAGTCTTCTTCCCAATAGAGATCTATAAGATTTTGTGGGACCATTGTCAACTATTTTAAAAGCTTAAATTGTTAGATAAAGGCGTGGTTTATTATTTAAATATTCTAACACTTCCCCTAATGCTTAGTCCGGTCTTTTTGCCCAGTACAAGCGTGGAAATTTAATTTGGGAGGCAAATGGGGTCTGAAAAGATTCAAACTTGAAACCTCCAGCTCTGATACTATGTGAGATTTTCGTGGAGCCACAACCGATTATTCTAAAAGCTTAAGCTGTTAGATGAATGTGTGGTTTATTAATTAAATATTCTAACAAGATCATTAACAAACATTAAAAAGGATGGCTAAACTAATGGCCAGCGTTAGTTTTACTCAGTCTTCTGTATTAGAGTCCAATTCATGAGTAGATCTAAATAAATTCTTAATGTGAAGCAAGTTCAAAAGCTCATACTCCATTCTCATTCTATCATATCTAAGATTCCAAATATCACCAGATCAGGAAAGCGGCCACTCTAAACTATTTTTATGCATCATACAGCAAGGTGAAAGAGAAAAGTAAAGCATTTTGATTTCATAAAAGGGTCCGTCACATCTCTACTGCGCCTTTCACAAGTTTGAGCCACTAAGAGCCTTCATTTGTTACTACAGGGAGAGAAATGAAACTCAAATCCTCACAATTTATGAAGCCTGAACTTGCAGCTTGAGATATTAAACAATTTCAATTCTGGCCTTTATTAATAGATTTGATAACAATATCACCCATACTACCATCTCATGAGTCTGGGCCCAAGCACTAATAAAATCTGACATATAATAAGCCAGTATGACATCAAGAAGATCATTTGTCCCCCTTGATCTATTCCGCAACAAAATCACTTGAAAAAGATCTGGTCTGAAATGAAGAACCCCTTAAAGCTTCGTCATCCATATGGATAAGTCAATTTATCTAACTTATACTTAGCGGCAAAAGCACCAATAGAGAACAATTAGCAGTCCATTTGCAAGTTATATCGGGCAAGAGTGGAGAAAAACCAAAATAAGACAAACAAGCGTCATTCACAGAAAGTTCCTGCTTGATATCTGCATGCTTCTTCCTTACTTGAACCAAAATAATGAATATGAATTCTTAATGGTCACACAGAATTAATCCCTGTACTGTCGCATTAGATAACAAGTGGCAGCATTAGTACACACAAATGACATGCAAGCAATTTCAACTGTTCCATGCAAAGGAAGTATGGACTCAGCCATGATTTGGCAGGTGAAATATGCATGAACAATGAATGTTCCGTAGGATACGTAAACCAGTGAACTCTTTCAAACTCAATGACTTCAGAGACGGATTCTTCTCCACTGAATTATCCTCATAGAACCAATGGGCATATTCCACGAGAAATAAAATTCTCTCAAATGACTGTAAGTCTTCTTTGGGCACGTTCAGAACAAATCGACTGCAAAGAAGCATTTTACAAAGAATCAGAGACAACAAAACGGGAAAAGACTTCACTGATAAGCAGTTCACGACTATGCTACCAAGTAGATTACTTGTATGCAGTCCATTCAAGCACATATATCTGCAGCTTGTTTGAGGAGAAGGAAGGATTAGGTGCAGGTTAATCAGAACTGTAAATGAGCTGCCTTAGATGAAATAACCCTAATCCAAACTGTTTGTGCACATTTAAAATCATAGATAGACTCACTAATCTCTTCATTTTCGCTTGATGGAATGAATCTCTAGAAAAGAATCACATCCATGGCTAAAATTTTCAATTTGAGACCTGATTTACAATTCAGCAGTTCCATTTCTATCAAAAGAATTGCAGCTCCTAGCTGTACATGATGATTTGAACAAAAAAATTTCAGTCACCTACAAAATGCCAACACGTTGCAGCCAAACTCCAATTTTTTTTTTTTTCTCTCCAAGTATGAACTCCTCATCACTTCCGAAATCGAAACGAGCGCTAGTCTCGCTCGCGACTGCAGACGAACAAGCTCAACCAAAACGAGCTCTCGCAGCGCTCGCGCTAGAAAAAGCAGCGCAGACCGACTTCCGGATCCCGAGGTCAACTCCTAGAAGGCTCTCGCGACGAGCTAAAATAAAGAAGAAAAATCGACAATCGAGGAGGCACGAGGGGACTGCACGCGCGCACAGCTCCGGCGACGAAGAAGAGAACGATCGATCGATCGATCGAGGACAGCACCTGCAGAGATCGTCGAGGAGCTCCTGCGAGGGGAGGCCGTTCTTGGACGGAGCGCTCGAGGATCGATGGAGAGACGACATCAGCGGATTACTCACTCAGCTGATCAGGAAGCTTTTTCTTTCCTACTTTGCGATGGGAGGAAGCATGAGACGGCTGCACCGTCTTCCTCCGCCGCCGCCGCTCCTTCGTCTTCTTCTTCCTCGCGACGGCGATCGGCGCTACCGTTCGATTTTCTTCCTCGGCTGCGACTGTCTACAGTGTCGCTGCTTCGGCGAAACTGGAGCCGCTTCAGGTGGAGCCGGTCGGGTTTTGCCCGACCCGAAAACTCGGTTCCCGAACTTGCACTCTTGGGCCCCTCTTGGGCCCTCCGCCGAAAGGTTGTACCTATCTTTCACGTTACGATTAAAAATTGTGATAATTACACAAATGATTCACCAATTTTGTCTTATTATGTAATGTCATTCTTGAATTTTAAATTTATCCAATATGATCTCTATATTTTAGCCCGATATGCAATATCGCCCATGAACTTTTAATTTGTTCAATATAATTCACCAACTTTTAGTACATCTTTAGGGGTGATATTACGCATCAAGATAAAATTCAAATAAAATTTAATTTTTAAAGACAATGTTGCATATCAAGTCAAAGTTTATAGACCATTTATATCATTATCCCTTTAAAATTCACAAATTCGAAAATGCTCACATGTTACTTATGTAATTGTCTTTCTCATTAATTTATGCTTTTGCTAGCTTTTTGGTAGGCTATGTGATTGGCTCGTGTCACGGTCAATGATTCTTTCATACCCGTGAACCCTTAGGAGTGAAACTTGAGGTTATCGAGTGACGAGTGAGGAAGTAGAGAGGATGAACACAACTGGTTCGTGAGAGTAGCATCAAAATAGTTGATACTAAGAGTTCTAGAATAGAATGATTATATTACTTAGGAGCTTTAAAGGCGGGGTTGGCTTCTCGTACACAAATTGATCGAGAGCCTATGCCACTCTTCTAGTGAGGCCATTATAGGCCAAAATCAATTGTTGAGCCTAAAGAGATCTGCTGTCTCACTTGATGGACTAGACGCCGAGTGAAACTAAGCGTGGTACAATCTCATATAAAAGAGCTATTTGCCATATTGTTTCACAAGGACAACCATAAAAGGAAGGTTGGCCTAGCAAATTTCGTTCGCTAGGCGCCGAACGTGTTATTCCACGGCCAAGGAACTGCCGACCCATGACAAAATGATATCAAAGTAGGGATCCCTCCAATTAGTGGGTGATCCGGGGAAAGCCCGTGGTCTTCCCGATCCTATGAGGGCAGAGAGTGAACGCCGAGGCCAAAGGAGCTCAGACAACGTGCGGCTCTCGTCTAGCTTTAGGATGGCAATGGGAGCATAGGAAGGAACCAAAATACTCGCTGAATGGGGATAACATTCCTAGATCAATGGGTAAATCTTAAAAGGAGGTCTGCGATCACATTTCCATCAAGGGGGACCCTCCGTTGGCTTGTAAAGATCAAGAGGAGCTTATTAGGTGAAAGAAGGTGCTGCTAAGGGGTGCAGTTGGCTAGGGGTGCTACACTTGTTGGGGAGTACAAGTAGAGATTCACGAACAGCTTTAATTGGGGGAAGCAGCCGATGGAGTTGAGGGACCTGTTCTGTTAGGTGAGCTTTGCCATCTATGTAAGCCCTAAGGAGTGGCCTTGATGGTTAGGGAAAAGTAGGAAAGCGCTAGAATAGGCCGCAACAAGGGCGTTGCGGAATTGAGTGAGGGAGTTTGTCACTGTCCGTGATTCTCCCGTACTCGTGAATGCTTGGAAGTGAAACTTGGGTTATCGAATGAAGAGTAAAGAGGCAAAGAGGATGAACACAACTGGTCCGTGAAAGTTGCGTCAAGACAGTTGGTGCTAGGAATTCTAAAATAGAATGATTATATTACTTAGAAACTTTGAAAGCGGATTTGGCCTGTGTCGGGAGTTAATGCCGCTCTCCTGATGAGGCCATAATAGGTCGAAACTAGTTGTTGAGCCTAAAGAGATCTACTGTTTTCCTCGATGGACTAGACGCTTGAGCGAAGCTAGGCGTGGTACAATCTCGTATAAAAGAGTTATTTGCCGTATTGTTTCACTGGAACAACTATAGAAAGAAGGCTGGCCTAGTGAATTTCACTCTCCAGGCATCAAACGGGTTATTCCATGACCAAGGAACTGTCGGCCCATGACACTCGCCTATCTCAAAACCTTTAAATCATGGTGATAAAAAATAATGACTCAATCTGAATATTTATAGAGGGTTTAAGACATAAAATCGCTAGCTCCAATTGTCTCTTCCCTTATAAAGAAAAGGACAAGGGAAAGTGCAATGAAATAAAATTAGAGAAGTAGGATTCAAACTGCATCAGCAAAGGTCAAAAGAAAAATAGAGATCTTTAATATTATTTTAGCAAGATTCAAATTAAGCTTTGTTGGAGTGATTATCTATAAAGAAAAAGGTTGAAGGCGAGTGCTCTCTGCCTCGATGGCTTCCTCTCTCACTGAAGGTGAGTGCTCCTCTATCCCATCTGGTGATAGCTCCTTCATTCTCCCTCCTGCACTGAATCCCATAAGGTAATGGCTGTTGATACAGTCTCCTCACCTGATTAATCAACTCTGTCACTCCATTTCAAACCTAATATGGACAAATCGATCTCTGAAAACCTAACATTGTGTTCCCCAAACATAGAACTCCCTTCACTCCCAACCAAACCTACCCTCCTCACCCAACCTTAACATCCTTGGTATTCTGTCCCATCTTCAGTGATTTCTACTTCCACAGCCGCATGGAGGATAACCAAGAAAACCACATTCGATTGCTAGCCCTTTGTAAACGAATGGGTGATCTATGGGCTGCGGATGACATTACGGAACTGAATACCCATATTCCTACGATAGATAAACGGGCTGATGAGTATCTGTTATATGGGAAATTATTTTCGAAACCAAATGTCAATTTTCAAGCATTTTGGGATACCATGAAAAGGGCTTGGAAGTTAGAAGAAGTTAGATGTGAGGTGATACAATAGGGTTTCTTCGTTTTCATATTTAAGTCAGCAGAAGATTAGAAAAGAATACTCCAGACAGGCCCCTGGTCCTTTGCAAGCAATTTGTTAGTATTACAAGAAGGAGACCCTACCGTTCCCGAGCACTGCTATGAATTCACTCACTACTCTTTATGGGTGCATTTGATGGGGCTTCCACGAGCTGCATTGTTGGAGGATTGTATTCGAATGATTGCTGGAAAAATGGGAGAGGTAGAGGAAGTTAGAATTGATGCTAGAACCAATGGGTCTCAAAAAATAGGTAAAGCTAAAGTGAGGTTAAATCTGCTGCATCCTCTTAAAACTGGCACGATTATTCATGTGGGAGATTGAAATTGGTGGATTGACTTTAAATATGAAAAACTACCACACTATTGTTATTCATGTGGTTACATTGGTCACTATGCTAACTATTGTCCGACCATTCCATATGAAGATTCTGGACTTCCCCAGGACAAACCAGGGTGTTATGGCTCTTGGTTGAAAGCAGAGGTTAAAGATCTCAGCCCTTGTTGGAACACCTTTTATGGAGAGATAGATTTTACGTTAACCAAGGATGATATGATCCCCGAGACCCCTATTATACCTTCTAGCGATGAATCGAACAGGAAAAGCTCCTTTGATGGTAGTCAAGCCCTTGTGATTTATAACCCTGCAACACAAATAACACAAGAAGTATCAGCTATAGAAAAACTTGCTGCACAGAAGAAAGGAAAAAGAATACAGCAGTGTTCGGAACAGCCAAAGGGGCATTTATTGAAAGAAGCAAGGGTAGTCAAACCTGGTTCAAAGAAACAACCACCCAAAAAATTAAAAAGATCTGCTCCTTATGAGAAAATGGTCTCACTGACGACCCTTGATGATATGGACCAGCTGCTGGACACACCAATTCAAGTGTGGGAAGGCGAATCAGCAGGGGCTTTGGTGGCTAGCCCTAATAAGCCACCAAGGAAGCCATGAAAATGTTAAGCTGGAATTGTCAAGGTTTAGGTTCTCCCTTGACATTCCAGCACCTTCGAGCCTTAGTGGCTCGTGAGAGACCTAATATGGTTTTTCTTATGGAAACGAAAAATCAGCACCCGATGGTTGAACGAATCAAAAAAAGACTAAAGTTTTTTTTTTGGTAAAAGGTAAGAAATTATATAAGTTTGGACAAATGTACACGAATACAGAACCAAAACTCACACTATGGCTGCAAGGAGCGGGAATAGTGAGAGGCACCGAAACAAAAACAAGAAGAACAAACAAACGCCGAGGGTAAGAAGCGAGAAGGTACAACGAGATAACGTACAAAGAAAGGAAAAACTAAACCAAAACAGCCACACGGCTGGACAAACCCAAAGCCGACCCTCAACACATGGAACTATGAAGGCGCGGGGGCAAAAAGCGAATATAGAGGGGCGAACCTGACTTCTCACGAAGACGCTTGTTCCTAGGGGCAAAAGGAGCATATGAGGATGATAGTGGTTCTTCAAGGCGGAATAGAGAAGTCTCCACGGAATATGATGGAATTCCTTTTCTTCCAAATGAAATGGCCCCAAAGGAAAACCTCGGCAATGCTATGAAAGTAGTCCTTGCTTGGGAAAGGAATTTAATGACTTCTCCGAAGACGCTTGTTCCTAGGTGTGGGCGGAACATTAGAAAAAAGGAGAGCTTTGTCCTTTACCACTTTGATCAAGTGGTTCTTCAAGGCCGGAATCGCCGACGAATCTCCACAAAATATGATGGAATTCCTTTTCTTCCAAATGAAATGGCATAAAGCCCCAAAGGAAAACCTGGCAATGCTATGAAAGTAGTCCTTGCCAAAAAGGAATTTAATAGCCCATGATAGGTTGTCATCCCAAGATCTATTCTTCCACGGCAAATTACATCGCGAAGCCCAAAAGAAAGCCAAGGTAGCCGGCGTTTCACATTGAAAAAATAGATGGTCCAGAGAGTCCGAGACCGAGCGACAAAAGGCACAAACAGAAAATTCAATCCTACCATAAGAAAGGAGGAGACACTGGGTTGGTAATCTCTGTTTTGCTAGAAGCCACATATGAAACTGAAATCTGGGAGCCAGACTGTTATCCCAAATAAGAGACGCCCAAGGAACTGGATCTCTTTTGGTCCTAATAAAATTCCAGGTGGAGGCTACCAAGAACTTACCAGATGGATGTTCATGCCAGATGAACTGGTCACGGTCTTCATTATGCGAGGGGATGATAATTCCCAATGAAGACAAGATAGCTCTCATAGGAATACCTGCAGGGGAGTAGAGGTCCGCCACTGCCGAGTAGGATGGAAGACAGCTCTCGATAAGGTTCGGCGGTATAACGAGCGAGAGAGGACTGCACTCAAGCCAATTATCATGCCATAAGGAAACGGAGAACCCATGGCCGATCTTCCAAAAGAAGGATCGCCTAAAGTGTCTTCAAAGCTGCAGGATCTTCTTCCACGCCCACGAACACTGAGTTGGTGGGGAGGCGTTCCAAAAGTTATCCTTTTTTAAAAAGTATGAATGGATCCATCGGCACCAAAGAGACTCGCTATTCACGAAGAGAAACCAAATGTACTTTAGGAGCGAGGCTGAGTTGCAATCCCTCAACTTCCGTAGACCGAGCCCGCCCTCCTCTTTAGGGCGACAAATGTCATCCCATGAAACTTTGGCACCACCTCGCCCCAACGCAGAGCCTTTCCACAGAAATTGTCGTAACAGCTGTTCAATCCTGTCCAGAACAGAGGCAAGAGAAAACGCTGGCCCAAAAAGCTTGTATGGAGTGCATAACTGACATTATTAATTGGAGTATGCCGGCAAATGAGAGAAACCGGTGTGCCCACGATTGAATTCTAGCCGTAATACGGTCAATCAAGGAAATACAATCAGCTTTTCCTAGTCTTGAGGTGATGATCGGCACCCCTAAGTACCGAATGGGCAAGCAACCTTCCTGAAACCCAAACGCCAGCCTAATATTTTCTCTTAGAGAAGCAGGGCCCCCAGAGAGAAATACCTCGCTCTTGTTTCTGTTCGGGAAGAGACCACTCCACTTGGAGAATAAATCCAGGCTTTTCTTGAGGATGGTGGCGGAGTCCCAATCGCCTTGGCAAAACAAGAACACGTCGTCGGCAAAGAAGAGGTGAGATAATCTTACATTCTTACACCTCCGAAATAGTGAAACTCTTTAACCGAAGTACGAGAAGTTATGATCCTTGAAAATACTTCCATTACAAGGGTAAATAAGTAAGGTGACAACGGGTCTCCTTGGCGTAAGCCTCGACCACTAGAAAAAGACTAAAGTTTTCCTCTATGTTTGCTATTAATCCTATAGGCATTGCGGGGGGTTTGGCTTTATTATGGGATGAGTCGGTGCAAATCACTATTGAGTATAGTCGTCCAGAGGTGATTGATATTGTATGCACAAATGCTGGTAATGGAGTTAAAATGAATATTTCATTCCTACATGCGTCTACTAATTTTCAAGAGAGAGTCTCTCTGTGGAACTTGCTTCGAGCTAGAAATGGTATGGTGTCATTACCTTGACTTTGTTTAGGTGATTTCAATGAAGTGTTGTATCATTGGGAGAAGGTGGGTCGACGTCTAGTGGAAAGATTCCGAATGACGGCGTTTTGGGAATTTGTTGATTCGTGCTCCTTAATCAATATTGAAAGTAAGAGATGTGCATTCACGTGGTCAAATAACAGGGAAGGAGAGGAATTAGTCAAAGAACAGCTTGATCGAGCATTTTGTAATCTAGAATGGAGGCTTCTATTTCCTAATGCCAAAGCTTTTGCATATCCAGCCTTGGTTCTGATCATGGTCCTATTCTACTATGCTTAAACTCACTCAAACAGAAACAATAGAGATTATTTAGATTCGAAGCTTACTGGTTAGATCACCCTGAGTGCGCAAATGTAGTGGATAAGGCTTGGAAGGCAATTACTGGTCAGCAAAGCAACCTGGTTAGGAAGACAAACAAGTAACCCAAGAACTGAGCAAGCGGAGTCGGAGATCCTTTAAAAATGCATCAAAACAGCTCGATCAGCTCAAAAACCAGCTTACTCAGATAATGAACAGGACAGATCAGATAAACATGAGGGAGGAATATCATAGATTAACTGAGAAAATGGGTACATTATGGCGTCAGGAAGAAATGTATTGGGGCATTAAATCCAAAATTAATTGGCTAAAATGGGGTGACCAAAATACGAAATTCTTCCATGCAACAACCATTCAAAGAAGACAAAGAAACAAGATCAATATGCTACGGCTTGAGGAGAATGTTTGGAGCCGTGAACCCCAGGTTATCAAACAGCATATCACAAGCTATTATAAAGACCTATATAAATATGTGGGGCCTCGATACTACCGGCCAGTCTTAGAGCAGTGCCCACTTATCGTTTCTGATGAAATGAATGAGATGTTAACAAGCCAAATTACCAAGGAAGAAGTGCAGCAAGCTGTTTTTCAAATGGGGGCAACTAAGGCCCCAAGACCAGACGGGTTGAGCGGTCTCTTTTATCAAAGTCAGTGGCATATTATTCAGGAAGACATTTTCCAGCTCGTGGATTCTTTCTTTAAAGAAGATACCTTTGATCCAGCACTAAACGAGACCCTTATAACACTTATCCCCAAGGTGGCCAATCCCGAGAGTATAACAGAATTTAGACCTATCAGTTTGTGCAATTTTAACTATAAAGTGATTACTAAAGTCATGGTGAACAGACTCAAACCTTGGCTCCCATCTATTATTTCCCCGGAACAAAGTGCATTTGTAGGTGGCCGCCAAATACAATATAATATTTTTATAGTCCAAGAACTCCTACATCAACTAAGAGTTAGGAAAAGACGTAGAAAATTCCAAGCTGTGCCAAAGCTAGAATATGTAGAAAGCGTATGATAGAGTTGAGTGGGACTTTCTATGTGATTGTATGAAGAAGATGGGTTTCAACGAGAAATGGGTAAATCTGATCAGATTTTGTATCTCATCGGCTCAATTTCGCATCCTAATTAATGGGGAAGCAGGGGAAATTTTTGCGCCAACTAGAGGCATTAGACAAGGGGATCCTCTCTCACCTTATCTTTTCATAATTTTAGCCAATGTTCTTTCCCACATGGTGCAAAGGGCTGTTATTGATGGAAGCTTAGAAGATATTAAATTGAATCCTCACTGTCCTACTCTATCCCACCTATTCTTCGCAGATGATGCCATTTTTTTCCTGGACGGAATAATTAGGGAAACTCATAATCTTGAAAATATACTGAATTGCTACTGTTTTGCATATGGCCAGTCAATCAATCTCAATAAATCTGGGCTGTTTTTTGGGGTAAGCTGTCCACAGGACTTGAAAAGAAACATTACAGCTGAAATGAGGGTCCCTATATTAGAAAAAATCGGAAAATACTTGGGGATACCATCAGATTGGGGTCAAATTAGAAAATAGATGTTTAATTGGATCATGGCAAGGGTGGACAGAAAACTGAAGGGTTGGAAAGAGCAGTTAATATCAAAGGCGGGGAGAGAAATACTAATAAAAATGGTTGTTCAGGCATTACCCTAATATGCTATGAATATTTTCAAAATACCTCTATCCATTTGTCGAGCAATTGAAAGGAAAATCTCAACTTTCTGGTGGAAGCAGAATGCAGCAAAAAAAGGTATTCATTGGAAGAGCTGGGACGTTTTAAAGATGAGAAAGGAGCAAGGGGGAATGGGGTTCAAGGACCTAGTGGAATTTAACAAGGCGATGCTGGGAAACAAGCCTGGAGACTACATCAAGCTCCAGAGGCCTTATGGAGCAGAATTTTTAAAGGCCTCTACTTCCCTAATGGCAATCTATGGAATGCTAAAAGGGGTGCCAGACCATCCTGAGGTTGGCAAAGTCTCCTAGTTGGCCGAGATGCCCTAAAGCCTAATCTGAAATGGGAGGTTGGGGATGGTAAATCTATCAATTTGAGAGAGGATCGTTGGCTAATGTCAGGCAAAATTGGGGGACCAGCAAACCTAAATGACCCTCAATGTGTGGCAGACCTCATAAATCCAAACATGCGCACATGGAATACTCAAATTATACAAGAGTTATTCGATAGCAACATATCAAAGGAGATTCAGCAACATACCAGATTGTTTAATATGGACAGGGCATTACTCGGGGAACTACAATGTTAAAAGTGGCTATCATAGACTTAGAACAGCAAACACAGCCACCACAAAACACCAGACATCCTTCTCATATCAAACCCCAAAACGATTATGAAAAGAAATATGGCATCTACAAACTACCCCCAAAATCAGATACTTCATGTGGAGCTTATGTAATGAAGGTCTCCCTACAAGAATCAATCTATACCGGAGAAGAATAATACCTGAGCCTGCATGCCCCTTCTGTCACCAGTGTCCAGAATCGTCCGAACATCTATTCATCCTGTGTCAGTGGACAAAAAACATCTGGCTGAATTATACTGTCGAAATAGACGTTTCCCCAACATCGATCACAAGAACAGATCAATGGGTCTATGAATACCTTTTCTCTGACAAATCGGCAAGCCAAAAGGCGATCTTTGCGACTACTCTTTGGCCGATACGGAAGGCACGCAACACTCTGATCTTTCAAGGCAGGCAAATAGAACAACATCAGATAATCAGTGAAGCGTTTATGTTACAGCAGCTAAATGAGAAGTGGCAGCCAAGAAGGAAAGAGTCTACCTCAGAACCGAACAACTGGGTGCCTCCAGAGCCAGGTGCCTTGAAGATAAACGTCGATTGTTCATGGGAGGAGAACAGATCGGAGAATTCCATAGCCGGAATATGTAGAGGAGCTGACGGGCGGTGAATCGCGGGTTTCGCGAAGAAGATCCGCACTCAATCGGTACACATGGGCGAAACCCTAGCTATTCAGCAAGCACTCGCGTGGATGAAGGAGAAGTGAACTGATCTGATAGAGAACACTTTGAACTCGCGAACTAAAGCCCCCGTGTACATCTCCAGCGACTGTCTCCCGGCTGTGGACTCCATTCTAGGCCAAACTGACATCCCCTAGGCCTCGTGACCTTATGCCCTTGACTACAGACACTTGCTGGCCCAAATGAAGAATGTTTTTTTATGGTTTGAACCACGCCAAACGAACCGTGCCGCGGACTGGATCGCCAAATCCTACAACACCGATTCTCTTCCTACTAATTGGGTATTTAATCCCCTTATGAACTTTATCTTATACTATGTTTAGATCTTCCTACAAGCTGTAATCCACCATCTTAGTATTAATCAAAGAAGCATTTTTGACCCCAAAAAAAAAAAAAAAAATTAAGCTTTGTTGAGCGCAACATCATGAATTAGATGTGTTAAAGGAAGGGGTGAGCATTGGGTGGATTTGGGAATCGCCCAATTTGGTTCGATTTTGAAGAATCCATTTGTTGAACTAGACTAACCTGGCTCTTGGTTCTTAGTTCTCGGTTCTCAAGGGTCTAACCATCAAATCAATTCTAGATTGAACCCGTTATGAAATGGTTTTGCACCAATTTCTTATGAAGGAAGACCATTGCATTCACCGATATTTGAACCATAGCATCCACTTTAAAGAAATGCTTCAATAAGTACCGATCATAACTATTTCTTTATTTTTTTTTAAAATGCAATTCTGATTTATGATATTTTATTTATTTATTTCTTGCTTGAAAATAAAAGAGTGACCAATTTTTAGTAGAATCTATAATATACCAACTCGGTTTTTTTTTTTTTTTAATTTTTTCGAAACTTGAAAATCACCGAGTCACTTTCTTACTCTAGGCGGAGAGCTAACGCACCTTGAAATTCCTCCCTGCTAGTTGAGGGTAGAATTGGGAGACAAAATTTCTTAGGTTAGATGAAGCTAGGATACAATTGAAAATTCCAAAGAGTACAGACATTGGCTGATTCTTTGATACGCCGAGGGCAGAGTTGGAAGTTGAATTGATTTATATCAAATGCACTTTAAGAGCAAAATCGAAAAAATGTAAAAATCCGAAAACAGGCTGATTCTCCATATTTTTATAAGCGGTACAATTTTTGGTAAACCAAGATATGTACTATAGTCTATGGTCATAGACATTGAAAAATGAATGGATGCAACTTAATAAAGAAATTTGACACGACGCCTTAAAGGCGTTTGTAAAGTAGCTAAAAGGAAAAAATATTTATGTCTTTGATGTATAATGAATATTTTTGAAAATGAATTTCTTTCAATGAATTTTAACTCCGTTTGTTTTATGAAACATGAATGATTTAAAAATTATCTACTTGAAAAATGATTGTCTCTATCTCTTGAAATAATTAGTCAATAAAAAATATTTTTCATAATTGAAAATACTTTATGTCTAAATATTTTTGTGTACAATAAAAAATTTCGTTCATTCATCTTTTTAAGAGATGTATAAGTCATCGATTTTAAAAAATAAAGTCACTATTTTTTGGGTGGGTGGGTGGGTGGGTGGGTGGGGGGACATAAAGACAAAATAGCCCCTTTAAACAAGCTTAGTCTTTGTTTTTTTAAAAGTGGTACAATTTTTGGTAAACCAAGATATGAAGTATAGAGGCGATCATGCAACTCTTTATAGAAATTTGACGATATGCTTTAAAAGTATTTGTTAAGTAACTAAACTAAGAAATATTGATATTTTAGACATATATGCTATGTTGCTTTTATGAAGAATGAATGATTTGAAAAATATCCTCACTAAAAAAAATCGTTTTTGTCATTTAAAATAATCGGTCAACAAAAAATGTTTTGTCTAAATATTGCGGTACGTAATAAAAATGTTGCGTTCAATATTCAAAAAAATAAAGTCGGTAAATATTTGATTTTGAGTGTAAAGACAAAGGAGCCCCTACGATCGAACGGAAGAAACGAGGCCCGTTGACGAGTGGGCGTACCAAAAGCTCACGCCTACTGCTTCTCACTTCTCACCATCCTCGTCCTCCGTCTGTCTTCACCTGCTTTTCTACCCCATTTCCGTTCCCCATTTCCCACCACCTCTCCATCGCTCTCGATCGACCGAACCGAGAATCGCATATTCCCAAAGTTCCCTCCTAGACATCCGAAGATGGCAGGTGAAGTTCTCTCTCCACCGCTCTCCTCCTCTCCTCCTCTCCTCCGCCGTCGCAGTCCCCGATCTTCTTCCCTTCCGTTCGATTGCGTCGAGATGAAATCGCGCGTCCGTCTCGACTAACCGAGCAATCTTTCGAACGAACGGAAGGCGGTGCGCTTCGGAATCGCACGAGCGTTGGGCGATGTTCCTGCCGTGACGAGTCGTGATGAATGAATGAGAATCTATTCCCATAAGTCCACCTGTCCCTGCGCACGCTTGTAATTATCGATGTAGAGAGCACTTGTTAGTTCTTGTTGGAGGCGGTTGAGTCGTATTCTCGCCCCCGAGCTCTGTGTCTCCCGGTTGTTGAGGCGCAGAGGACTGGTCTTTGTGAAGGTTAATGAGTGATAGGCTGTGGAGTCTCGTTTGTACTGCTTTAGCTTTGTAGCGCGCTCAGTTCGGTGCACAAGTTCGCGATAAATGGGCTCCCGGGATGAAAGGGAATAAGAAAAGGAAGTGAATTTGGGACTATGACAATTCGTTCGTAGTAGTTACAGGACGTTTGTGTGGAAAAGAATTGTGGGGGTGTTCTAGTCTTAGAGAGTCAAATAAAAGATTAGGGAACTGGGTTGGGGGAGTAAATTAGTAATCCAAATTAAGGCTCCAGAAAAGTGTCAAGTTATGTTGAGAAATGTAGCGTTAGAAAGTGCTGTGGTATGCTGCTCTTGTGGTATGCTTTGTTGTGAAGAGTCTAGACAATGCTGATGACTCGTGAATGAGCAGTCCTGTTGCCCATCAGATGCATTTGTTGGGTGACAAAGATAGACAGTTCTGGTGACTAGTAGTCCTCCTTCATTTATACGGGTTAGCTAAATTTAAAAATCTTAAAGTGTATCGTCTATAGCCATTGTGAATGTGATGACCTTAATTACTAAACGGGTGCCACCGGCATGTTAGAGTAAATGATCTGATATAATTGCAAATTCTTATGCAGCAGCATCAGGGATGATTATGCAAAATATATTTATAGCAAAGCGATACCAAAAGAATAGCCAGTTTGTCAATCAAAACCGAATGGGCTGTTCTTCACCTTATATGAGCTGCACGCTTCCCTTTCAAGGAGGGAAGTTTGCATGGGATGGCACCACTTCCATGCAATTGGTCAACGTATCGAAATACCAGAGAACTTCTCTAAACCGAGGACTTGTACTCTGCAACGGTCTGTTCTAGACTCTCAATATCCAGGTTGTAAGTGCCATAGCATCTAGGATAATCTAAAAAAAAATTCTTGATTTTCATTGCAATGTCTTATATTTTCCTTTATCTTTGTGTGCTAGCAGGACTCGATTTCTCTGTTGATTAGATTATAATTTACACATCAATGCAAGAAGATGGATATCATACATTCTGGATTGCCAATGTTCACATTAATGGGTTGGGAACTAACCAGCCAAATCATCATGTCTGAACTTATTTTGCAGCTGCTCCATCTGCTGCTGCTGTACCAGCTTTAGAGAAAGCTGATTTTTTGAAGCTTCAAAATGGCAGGTATGTTTTGCCAGAACTATATTTAATATCCTTCGAGTGAGTTAAATGTACTGGCTATGCTGACTTAGAGTGCTACTGTAGTCTCCCTTGCTACTTTCCTCCCTATTTAAAGCATTGCATTTTATTTTATCTGGAATCAAGTTATCAGGGTTATTTTCTTCTTCTTCTCCTTCCTTTTTCAGTGATATTCGAGGTGTGGCTGTTGCTGGTGTGGAAGGAGAGCCTGTCAACCTGACTGAACCGGTCACCGAGGCAATTGCAGCTGCTTTTGCTGCATGGTTGAAGGATAAGAAGAAAGAGGAGACATCAAGTCATTTGAGTATTTCCATCGGCCATGATTCACGAATCTCTGCACAGACATTGCAGGTAATTTGCTCATTCTATTTGTGCTTTCTTACTTTAGACTTTACATCTGGCTGCTAAATGGAAAATGTTTAACCAGTGAGTATGATACTCTATTGAGACATGCTGTTGCTAGGTCCTTTTTAAGTTCTTCATGGAATTTTTGCTTATTCATTCCAAGTGAAGAAAGAGCATGACGATTTTGTTGGCCCAATGTTGCGAATGTTGATAATAAGATGGTACTATCATCATGGTTTTCAAAAAAACTTAAGAGGAAATAGTCAACCTGATGCCGGTGGTTAATGTTATTATTAATTGCTTGGTTTGGATTTGATGGTTTTTTTTTTCCCTCGAGAATTGGAGCTTAGTTGTTAGACTTGCTTAATTTGCAAGTTAGTCTGCAAAAGATACACATTCTTATGTTATTTAAATGATGATAATGTTGCTGGTGTTTTATATAATGACATTTATAGGATTTTTTAGCACAATTTTCTGTCATATAAGATGCAATAAACCAATAGTATTTTTTATGTGAAAATTAGTATGGTAACGCAAGATTTTACTGATCACATTTCAGGATGCAGTTTCTCGAGGAATTTCCAGTATGGGAGTGGATGTCATTCAGTATGGGTGGGTGTTAATTCACTTTAGATTTCAGCCATTTCATGCTTCCAATTTGCTTCTGAGTTTCTTGTTGGTAAACACTCCGCATTGCATTATCTCTGGTTTATTACTATTAGGATCTGGTAAGTTCAGTATGGATGGTTTGGTAAGGTGCATGAAAATAACTCTAGTCTTGGCATTAATTCTGGCGTTTCATAATCTGGTTATGCAATTTTTGTTTGAGCAGACCTTAGATGTTCATATCTGGAAATAGACTGATTGTTCCTCAATGCTTTAGTGGACTATCTTCCGCCCTTTTCTCTGCACCATCCCTTTTGTGGGATTCAGCTTTTACTGAAGTTTGATCAGCACGTCATGTGATGCAGTTGTGTGATGATATCTATGTACTGTCCTTAAATTTGTTGCTTAAAGAGCAAGTTTTACTTTAATTTACTATCTTAAAACTGCATAATTTGTGCAGATCACATAATTGTCTTGTTGCTACATGAAAAGTTCTGCAGAAGCTTTTGCTGTTAAATACATTGAGGAACCAAAAGATTTGGGTGCATATTGGTTCACAGAACATTTTCTTTTTTTTCACGTTCATTAGAATATTTGCAAATTGTTTTCATTTCCAAATTGTAAAATTTTCAAAACATGTTTGGTGTCTTGTTTTCAATTTGCATGAATTGTGCTCTTTCATTTTTTTTAATATATATGTTCAAGTAATAGTCCAGATAATTGGTGACTAATTGATCAATATGCGGAGTAGATAGACTAGATTACAATATTATCTTTTTGTTCTTCTAATATATCGTGTGTTGTTAGTTGAGGTCTAAAACAGGAACTTCCTATATGTTAAATTAACTGAAAGTATTATAAATTATAGAAGGGATGAACTTTTATATGTGTATAAAGGGTATAGGGAAATAGGAAAACTTTTAATGGAGAGTTTTTTTTTTTTTTGGGGGTGGGGGAGGGGCAGGGGGTGTGGTTGGTCTATTGTAGAATAATACACTGAAGACAAACATAGCTATTTGAAACTATAATGTAGTTCACAGGAGTAAGTACCTTGATATGTTGATTAGGTATACTGGACCACAGTAGATAGCTCTGATATTTATGATAGCGGTCTACCTTGGAAAACTTCTCCATTTTATGGTCATTATCTGGGTGAACATCTAAGTGGTTTGTTTTTGGCTTCATGTAGGCTAGCATCTACACCAGCAATGTTTAACAGCACGCTCACAGAAAATGATGCATTCCTATGTCCAGTTGATGGGTCCATCATGATTACAGGTAACTTGTGATTGTTTTAGTTTCTTTTTCAGGGTACTTCTCTTTTTATTTCTATATCAAATGGTTATATCAACTAATGACTTCTTGACAGTACCTGTATTTTGAGTACTCTTAAATGCTAACAACACCGGATACCGCGACTCCTAATGTATTTCCAAATGATCAATTTGAAGTTGAGATTTTGTTGCTGGCTTCATGCTTTGTGTGTGAATAGTTGATCTCAGCATTTTTCTACTTAACTAAACTTTAGTTTCTCTCTTTTTTCCTGTAAACAGCTAGTCATCTTCCTTACAATCGCAATGGATTCAAATTCTTTACAAGTGCTGGAGGGCTTGGGAAAGCTGACATTAAAGACATCCTGGAGCGCGCTGCAGATATATTTAAGAACAGTAGTTTTGAAGATAAAAGAAATAAAGCTTCTGCATCAGTCAAAAGAGTTGATTACATGACTGTTTATACATCTGGCCTTGTTAAGGCAATGCGCAAAGCTGCAGGAAATATAGGTATTTAATCTAGTACAGTTTCCAGTTAACTTCTGAAACATGAGAATATCTTTTGACATGCATAGTGCAAAAAGGATCAATGCGAGTTATGTCATATCGTTCCTTCTATTGCTTCATGTGGTTCCCACTTGAACTTGTTAGCCAGTAAAGTTCTCTGCACATGTAATTTGAACGAAACATTATCCTTTTCTCTGATTGTCTATCAACTTTTTCACTCTAGAGAAGCCATTGGAGGGGTTTCATATTGTGGTTGATGCTGGAAATGGAGCAGGAGGTTTCTTTGCTGTAAGTTATTTTTAATTGCTGCCCTTTAATTTTGTCCATTTACCTGAGAACAAAGAAGTGATGCCTTCTCTACCACACAATGCTGCATGAAGTTTTTACTTCATTATACCATGAATGCTATGGAGCAATGAAGTTGGAGTTTCATGATAATGGTCATGTCTCTCTTTTAGATAATTAATCAAGTTCTGGCAGGAGTAATTATATTTTATCTCAAGCATGTTCTCTGTACTTATCAAGATATCCACCTTTTCACGCCTTTTGCATCATGTAGTTCATTTATATTCACATGTGGATTTTATCTTTCTATAATTTATCAGGCAAAGGTGCTCGAACCTCTCGGGGCAATTACTTCCGGTAGTCAGTTCTTGGAGCCAGATGGTAATTGCTTACGTGTTTTATTTCTTCAAATTTCAATTTGCAATCTCATCTTGATTTTTTCTTTTAATCTCAACTATCTCTTCTTGCTAAAAGTTATATTCTGAGAGCAGGTTTGTTTCCAAACCATATTCCAAATCCGGAGGATAAGGTAGCCATGAAAGCTATTACTCAGGCTGTCCTGGATAACAAGGCTGATTTGGGGATAATTTTTGACACAGACGTAGACAGGTAAACGTTTCTGTGATCCTTTCAGCCTTGAGTTACATGACGAGTTGTACTAAATGAAAGTATGTCAGATCTGCTGCTGTGGATTCCACTGGTCGGGAGTTCAACCGGAATCGTCTGATTGCATTAATGTCTGCCATTGTTCTTGAAGAAGTAAGCTTTACCTGCAAAGATACTAAAAATTCTCATTCTTTCATATGCTTTTATCTAGAAAAGAACAATAATTTCTGGTTGTTCCTTCCCCTTAGCATCCTGGAACTACTATAGTGACAGACAGTGTTACTTCTGATGGGTTGACGACTTTTATCGAGAACAAACTTGGTAAGGCAGAATCGAATGTGTTTTGTTCAATCATGGAACTATTTCTGAAATATTATCTGCCTCTGGTCTGACATAGGGGGAAAGCACCATAGGTTCAAAAGAGGCTATAAAAATGTCATTGATGAAGCTATACGCCTGGTAAGATAATTTTTCACTTCCTTTGCTGTAGAAAACACATCTGCATTTGGGCACATCACGTGAACATTCAACAGAAAAGAAAGAGGCAGACATGAGAATATAGGTGCGCTAGAGCCCAAAAAGAGAAATGTGAAGAAAGAATATAGGTGCATCGCTCCATTTACATTCGCATCTCTCACTGAATCTTATGTGTGCTGAAACATCACACTTTGGCGAATAATAACGATCCCTCTGGACAAGTAGTGACTTGATGTTTCTCCTAGATTGCTTTTCATTTATCATTCCTATTTATATGAAAATTCTTACAGAACTCTACTGGCGAGGAGTCTCATCTGGCTATCGAGACAAGTGGTCATGGAGCTCTTAAGGAGAATCATTGGCTCGATGATGGGGCATACCTCATGGTATGCTTTCCTATTCAAAGTGGTGCTGCAGATATTAAGCATTTTGTATTTTGATTAACCATGAACTCTTTATTGCAACTGCAATGCATGAGCTTAAAGCTTTGAGTCATAAAATATTAAGCATTTTGTTATAGGTCAAAGTTCTCAACAAACTTGCTTCAGCTCGAGCTTCAGGAGCAGGAAGCGGCAGCAAAGTCTTGACAGATTTGGTAGAGGGTCTAGAAGAAGCAGCTGTTGCTGTAGAATTGAGGTTGAAGATCGACCAGAGTCATCCAGACTTAAAGGGAGGGTATGTGGTTTCTTGGTTTCTAGCAATGTCCTTTTCTTTTTCCTTCTCTAAGATCCTGATAGCATAGAGGTTACAGATCTTTCCGAGACTATGGAGAGGCAGTGTTGAAGCACTTGGAGAACTCTATTGATTTAGACCCAAAGCTTCAGAAAGCTCCAGTAAATTATGAAGGAGTAAGTTTTGAATCGATGAAGTTATTCTTAATAGATTGGACCTCATTATTTCAGCAGCTATTTATACTGTGTATTATTGTGTTCATATGCTGAGGAGACAAGTTAATGCTCTAATTCTCAATTAAAGTACATACGTTCTGAATGCTCCTGGGGATGGGAGCAAGAAGGAGAGTTAAACGTTGCAATGGAGTCCATGTTGGTTCTTGATTTGTATCTACAAGAGGAGTCAAAATTATAGTCCACAATGAGTTGAGCAAAATGCTGTGTGCTTACCAAAATAATATCTGAACTAGTGACTTCAGAGGAGTATTTTACTTTAAAGTAAATGCAGGTCCATCATGCTATCTAGTTAATCCTTCTCTTATTTTCTCCCTGAATAGCGCAAGACACTGCGTGAGCTTTGCATTTTGCATGTGATGCTGATCTCTAGTCTGATTGCTGCTTAAACAGGTCCGGGTGTCTGGGTTTGGAGGATGGTTCCTTCTGAGGCTCTCGCTCCATGATCCTGTTCTTCCTCTTAACATTGAGGTAGAGGAATCTCTTACACAAGCTACCATAAAAATGATTTTATTGGATTAAGAATTCAGTTCAAAATTTACCTGCTGTAGGCACCAACTCACGATGACACTGTAAAACTTGGACTTGCCGTGCTTGCGGCTGTGAAGGAGTTTGCAGCTTTGGATACATCTGCTTTAGACAAGTTTGTTCAAGTATCATGAGCAGATGATGCAGAGCGCTTTGGGACAAAGTATCTTTCAGCACGTTATACTGACAGTTAAAGTTGGCTTTGGCATCTACTTCTGTACAGTACGTGAAATCAATGCGTCAGTCTCTGATTCTGAGGAGGTTCATTTTTCAGATGGTTTTGGTCACAGGCACTCGAAATACTAGTTGATGGCTACGTTTACTTTAGTTTTTACTTATGTTCCATGTATGCTACAGAGATGTTCTGATAAATAAGAAACGTTCTTCGACTACAGAATTTGTCCGAGGAATGTTGTTTTACTGGAAGTTGCGATGCAACTTTGTTAGAGCTTTCTAAGATTTTCTCGTTTTTATAATGTTCAATCAATTTTGATTGCGCGTATCTTCTGATCATTGTTCTTCACATGGAATGCGCAATTTCTGTGCTTAAATGTTGTGATGTTTCCCAAAGACATCCCACGCGTCTAATGTCTGTAATGATGAAGACTCGTATTGGACGTTCTGATGAGCTGACCTAAGTCTCTTACGGGCCGAGATTTTCCTGGACAAATGTCCGGCGGTTCGGCGTCACTAGCATGACCGACCAGCCTGTATTCCCTCAATTGCTCATCATTGCAAATCGCACCATCCTATTTCACCGTATTGCTCGAGCATAGGATGATGATACAAATGAGGCTATGCACAGGGTCTGTGGCAAGTGTACTCCATCGATCAACCGTGTGGAATCAGTCTTTCAGTTTCCATGTTAAAGAATTCCTTTCAATCTATAATACAAATTTCTTGTTTGACCATTTGGTATTTTGCTAGGCCTACTTAAATATTTCTTTCGCATGGATTAGAAGGTTTTCTTTCACTGATCCCACTAAAAAAAAAAGGAAAATCTTTGGATGCTTGTCCGGTATATGCATAGGATAATACGTAATAAAAGAAAAAATCTCAAATAAGAGTCTAGAAAGATGCTGCTTTTCCAAAAAATGGTTCTGAAGCCTCGTTTTAAATAAGATTTTAAATGGTTAATTTAGTCTCAAATAACGTTTCGAGTTCACCAGTCAGCCAAATTTCGTCGGTTGGCTTGGGTATGTAACTCACATTGCTTTTTTCGGCTGCTTAAGAATGGGAAGTTTTGTTCGAAATTTTTACCCAATTCAAAGGAGTCCTAGATTGAAAAGGCCTTAAATTGAAGTTAGGGTTTTTCGAGAGGGAGCTGGACAGTTTAATATTAAAAGAGGAATGGTTGTCCACCATCTGATGTGTCATGGTCTCGGATTCCCATCAGCCCATGACAGATGCATGTAAAATTGTAGTCCAGTAAATAACTTGAAGGTTACCTGAACAAAACAACACGAACATATGCACTGATAAATGCAAGAGAAGTCCAGTTCCAGCCAAGGTATGGTACCAAATGCATGATTTTTCTACAAAATGCAAGCACATCGCTTACTTCAGGGATAACCCAAGGAGACAACTTCACAAAAAAAGATATATCCAAGCACCACTGAATTTGAATTTCGGACAGCGTTCTCCATTGCTCCCCAAAGAAATCTTCCGCAGTTAGAGAAACAGTCCCTAGTTCATAAAACAGTGGAGGAAGGAGAGAAGTGGCAACTTGGGGCTCCTTCAAATTGGGTCAAATTAGAATCTTTTGGACAAAATTGGCTATCGCAATAAGCATGTGAGCCACATGTGCAAGGTGGCTGGCGAAAGTTTGGCAGGTCGGTGAACTTGGATCCTTATCTGAAACTAAGTTGGCTACCTTAGGTTTTTACTTGAGATAAATTTCATTCTGAACTCTTTTTGAGCAAATAATTTCAATTCAAACCCTCTTCGACAAAAAAAAAAAAAAAAAAAAAAAAAAAAGTCTCACTTCCACACACCGTTCATCCCGGGTCGGGAAGCTGGGATGGGTGCAAACTTTCGCTGGATGTGGACATTTTGCTAATCCTATTTGTCCGCAAATCCCACTATAATCAAGGGAGAATGACTGCAAGACATTCTTCATTTTTCCACACATTGCGGGTGGCATGTTGTCCCGACGACAAGGAAAACAATCAGCAGTCTCCAAACTTTCTCAAATCATCAGAACCCCCCATCAAATGCATCAGCATCAAACGTAACTTGAAACTCTGTCTTGGGGGAGAATTTGATAGGATGTCTTAATCATTTTAGAACGCCATAATGACCGGTCGATGATGAGTCCCCCTAGACAGGAGAGCACCATCACTTTAGTTGGCGAGTTGCTGAATCGAGCTCCGTTTGTATCTGGTCAGACTTGGACTTCCTGCCTAATTATTCAATTCACAGCTGAGGAATGGACTCGTGATCCCTCAACCACAGATCCTTCCTCCCCACCAATCCGTTCCCTCAGTGCCCTTCAATTACAGCAAGGATTGTGCCGCTGATTCATGGCAATAAATAAAAAAGTTGGAACCCCACAGAAGATCTTGGTTGAGATCTGTGCGAGATATCCAATTGGCTGCCAAGTACTAGAGTCATATGACTCCACAGTCTACATTGCCCATCGCATATAATTTTTACTGGGTCAACCTCCGGGCAAGTGCTTCTTCAATTCCAAAGGCAGTAGTTCAAAGAGGAAAAAGAGAGACGTGCTTTGGGAGAATATACAATTCGAGACCGACTTTGTCGCCACCATCCTTCCATCTGAAGCCCCCCTAAAGAAGCTGTGACCAAGAAGCATGGTCGGAACTTTAATTCCTTCCCCCTTTAACCTTCCTGTCGCATGGTGCAGCACAAGGAACTAGGTGTAATTCCCTGGCCACGCTCTTTAAACAGCCGCGATGATGCCTCTCCTCTTCCCAGCAATCCAATGATTGCTTCTGCCCTCATTTTCCATGGCAATGATGGCTTTACGATTACTGGGAATCCTTTGTTTTAACTCCTAATCATGCCCGTCTTTATGCTTTCCTAAGTTTCACCCCCCATCATGTATCATTAGCAATAATATTTACCGTCTTCAGAACCATGAAAACCTTTTGAAAACTCGCAAAAAAGTGCTGACTAATCTCGAGGACGCGTTTGATTATTGAGATGGGGACATGAGATTGAAGTCGGCGAAATTGGAAGGGTGTAACATTTGAATGATAATATCTCGACACAGCCTATCACGCGGCGACACACGCACTCGCCCTTTGAATTGTTTAATTTTCTCTCACTGCAAAGTCTTCGAAATCTCCATGTATCAAGCACCTGATCGCTCCCAGATTTTCTTTAAATTCCAAACAGGCATACGACAACCACTAGACCCACATGCCTTCCCTCAACGACTTTTGGCGCTACATGCCACCAAATCTTGGCACGTCTATTCCAATCTTGAAGCGTTTGAATTTTAAACATTTCATGGGCCTTTCAGTCCATGTTATCATATCAGAAGAGACTTAAGAGAGCACAGATGAAATAGAGACGGTCGAGAGCATGACTCGAAAAAAATTTCTCTTCTGGTCTAAACGACTTTTCACTACAAAATGAACTGCAAAAAGAGTTTCCCCACGATCAGGAAAATCAAGAACAGAATGACCCAGAAGAAGGAAAAACATCAAACCGACACAGGGTTCTTCGAACAGCAATTTACTCTAATTATCCTTGAGACCTACCAATAGTAATGACTAGATTAAAGGTCTACCCTTAAAACTTAATTTGCTCCCCCAAGTTCTCACTAACCTTTCTCCCAAATCTCCCATTATAGTTCTCTAATGACTAATGATCTCATTCATCTATCTCTCTATAACGCCCCGGCCCGTCCCCTGTACAAGAAAAGGAAAAAAAAGAAACCCAACGAAGCAAAGAATTCTGATCGATGATCGACCAAGTAAGCACTGCTTGACGTCGAAAATGGAGATGCTCTGAGTTCTCATCGAGAAGCAAAGTCTTTTCCGAATCCTCCTCCCCTAATCCTCGCATGTAATCCAACCGGACATGTTCGGGATCAGCTCGAGTGAGTCGGTCACTGCCGAGGCGGTCCCGGAGGCCTCGGCATCGTCGGTGGTCTTGGTCCTCATCTCGAGCACCTTCTTGTGAGAGTTCGAGTGCAGCGACGGGATGAAAGTCGGGCTCGCCGCCGGCCGGTACTCGGGGAACAGCCTGCCTGACTTATACCGGACGCCGCAGGCATTGCAGAGGGTCTTCGGGCCCAGCGGGCCGGCCCTCCACTGCGGGGTCTTGGTTATCTCGCAGTGCAGGCACTTGCGAATCGCCTGCTGCGGCAGCCCCTGATCGGCCTCGGCGGGCGGTGCCTGAGGCATGGTGAACTTGATCTTCTTCTTCTTCTTAGGCTCAGCGCCACCGTTAACCTGCTTCTTCGGGGCCTTGATGACCATCGGGCAATTCAACTCCTCGCTGTTCTCGGAGCCGGGGTCGTTCTCCGCGACGTCGGAGGACTGCTGGGGAGCGAGCTGGATTGCCGGACGGGGATTGAAATTCGCTGGCCGGGGCCGCTTGCTGCGCGCCCTGCCGCACCGGGCCGGGTTGATGGCCTCGGGGCTGGGCGGCCGGGGCTTGTTGTCGACCGAGCAGGAGCTGCTGCTCTCGAGGACCGACACCGGGCTCGAGGTCTGGAACTGCTGGGACGAGGAGTCCGTGTTGTTGCTGCTGCCGCCGCCGCCGCCGCCGCCGCCGCCGCTGCCGTTGGAGACCTGGTCTTTGCTCATCGTGAGGCTCCCCCAGAGAAGGACTCCTCCACAAAGGTCGACAGCCATTCCAGCTGAACAATATCTTCGTACTGCGCAAACAAAAACTCAGAACGATCAACTCTTCTCCTTAGAAAAAACACCAATCACTGCTCGCTTCTGTCATTATCTTTTTCTCTTTCCGATAAGTAATTCATCGTTCCGCAGCCAATATTCTTCTTTATCCATCTTGTCTAAAGATTCGTTCTAAAAGTCAGCAAAAAACCCAGTGACGTGAACACATGAACGAGTTCAGTTCCGACCTAGCGAATGTGATACCGCGACTTTGGTGAACATGGGACGGGGCGAAAGCGCAATCTAAAGTTTGCCTCGCCGTCACGCAAAGTGATATCATGCATTAAAGGCCGGACCTTTGCGAGGTTTCTAAGCAAGAACAGACAAATTCCAGAAGAAAGAGCGAAAAGAAAGATGCAACTGGGGAAAGCGCAGCAGCCGGTCACATGCGAGTCACATGCCGACAATCACTGCAAGGTCCGACCCGACCCGACCCGGCAGCATGGGAGTCCACGAGCCATGTCACGGCGGTCACCTACGAGACCTAAACCCTGTCATGTGAACCCCACTCCCTCCCCACGGCATGTGACGTCATTAATATGTCCAAGGAAGAAAAGGAGGTCCCTACTCACGTTGAAAAAAGCAGGGCAACGATTGCGAAATTCAAAAAGCCTAAAAGCCAACCGCGTTCGATAACGTGACCCCGCCTAGCGACGAACCGGAGTTTCACGGGACCGACACCCGGGGGCGAAAGCTGGTCCGGACATCACGCGCTGCCGTTTTAAGATTGAGTGGTGGTGGCGGTGCTTACCGGGACGGAGAGCTCGGCGGAGAGGCTGGAGCTGCTGTTGCCGGAGAAGACCGAGTCGGAGCCGGGCAGCGGCTCGGGCTGGGCCGACCAGATGCTCGGGAGCAAGTCGGGCTTCCCGACCGGGAGCCCGGCCTCGATGTCCTCGTTGGGGAAGTCGAGGAGGTCGTCGAAGAAGCTGCCGCAGTCTATCTCGTCGATGAAGTTGGGTCCGGTCATTGTCTCAGTTCAGAGAATTTTTCCTGAAGAAATTCGGAGCAACGGAATGTGAGAGACGATGGATGTAATTTCCATGTTTTTCAGCATAAAGAACCTCCCAAAGTGACATTGTAGTTACCATATCAAGGTCTGAATTTCAAGAAAATGGGGTGAACTTATTAAAGTAAGTACTTGGAGAAACCAGAATTGAGGGAAAGAATCTGAGAATTCTAGCTGGAGAATGCTAAACTGCTTACCTTAAGGGGAAGTTTCCTAGTTAAGAAGAAAGGGGCCAAAATGCTTCAGACAACCTGGGATTGTCCTCTTCAGGCTCTCCTGCAAGAAAACCAAGATGACTCCAATTATAACTTCAATCGATGGAAGGAAAACAGCAAATGAGGTTGCTCAATTCAAGTCCATTTCGAATTTTTCGAAACAGAGTATCAATCGTTATCCTGTCGAGCGATGACAAACACGAATTGCTTAGCCATTGGAACGAGAATTTTCGGCTGAAACATCGCAGGAGTCCATGGAACCTCAGTCTCTGCCGGCACTGGATTGGCCCACATAAAGGGAGCCCGAATTTAGAAACGAACGGTTAAGGAAGAAGCAACCGCGTTTTCCATACAGAAAAAGCCTAGGAAGTCTCAAAGATTCCCCCTCGCGAATCCCAATGGAAACCGCACTTCCGAAATCCAAACTTTTGTTTTTTCACGGTTCAACCAAAAACCCAGAACGGAAAAGTCGGCTAAAGAAACAGGGCATTGCCGAGAGCCCCGTTCCCTCCAATAGCTCTGCATTCAGTACAAAGTGCAGAATAGTACCTCGTAGTGTGGGAGGAGAGGGAGCCCAACCAAGAGAGAGAGAGAGAGAGAGATGATTGAAAGGGGAGGGAGGAAAGAAACAGAGGCTTAAAAAAGGAGGGAGGGAGAGGGGGAGAGAGTGGTGGTAATGTGGGGTTAATACGTTAGGTGAGCAATCTTGCTTCATTGCTAGCTGTCTTTTTACTCTCTTCTCTCCCTATCTCTCTCTCTCTCTCTCTCTCTCTCTCTCTCTCTCTCTCATTACACAGGACCCCACAGCATCCACCGTTCTAAAAAATGAAAACTTGGTCAAATAAAATTTGCTTCGAAAAGAACGGAAATATTCACAAGAATTACTTTCAGAGGACAATGCCAACGCCCCCATATCGTCTGCGGTGCTCTCGGAGATCAATTCTGGGAATAGTAACGAGGATTTCCCATAATCTTAAAGCCGTATCGGTGGAAACAGCGACGTTGTCACGGTAAATTTCACCCAGAAAGAGCAGCAACAACATCTAAAAAAAGGGCGAGAGCTCGAGAGATCATAAATGTCCTGCGCACCGCGAGGGACTCTGTAACGGTTCCTTTCCTTCTTCACCCACCGCCACCGCTCTCCTCGGTTTAATTCTCGTCACGCATTTCGTTTCGCAGCCGACGGTTTCTCTCCCCCCCTTTCTTGCCACCCACCAGATATGGAAGAGCACAGAGAGAGAGAGAGAGAGAGAGAGAGAGAGAGAGAGAGAGAGAGAGAAACAAGAAACAGAGGAGGGGGAAAACGAGAAAAACAGAGTGCGGGAATTGGCTTACTTTTTCCCTTCGCCAAATTCAGTTCTTGAAATGGATCGGTAAACTTCAATGGCTCCAAACCTTTATAGTGCTCTTGGGTTCTTCGGGGACACTGTAGAAACAACCACAAGAAGAAGAAGGAACAAGAAAACGGAACAGCGAGAGACAATGCCGTGGGTGAGAGCTTTGTGGTATATATACACGCACATGCAGAGAAAGATGCATATAGAGAGAGAAAGTAGAGAGAGAAAGGAGAGAGAGAAGCCGAGACTCTTTCTAAATTTCACATTCTCGGGGTTTGTCAGGATTAACCGCCGTTGTTTCCGACAGTCTATCTCTCTCTCGCGAACGAAGAGAGAGAAAACGAAAAAAAGATGGAATTTTTTTTGGGGGAATCGAGATAACATTAACTTCTGGAAATCAAAAAGTCAGTTGCCAGTTGCTTCGCCACCATGTAAAGCGCGTATCCGTCTCGGTCAAAATTACAGCCAGGTCTAGCAGCCTTTTTCGCCAACAGGAGCTCCCCAAAAATGAAAATTCTACGCTAATATTATGTATATATATATTATATGGCAAAAAGAAGAAGGCAAACAAAAAAATCGCAAAAAAAAAGGAAAAGAAAATCATTCGAGCCAGACACTTTATTCAACTAAATTAAAGTTGAATCTTGCGACATATTTGATATCGATTTATCGCCCGACATCAGATGTCAAAGTAATAACTCAAGAGGAGTTGTCATTCCGACGGCCGATCAATCTCGTCGACATGCTTATTAGAATTGACAAAGTAGGGAGAATACAGAACAGTTCCAATCATATGTGATGTGATTTGAATGTCCTTCTCGAATCGCAGACAATTAGATTAAGACACTACGACTTAGGAGAATCATCATGTCCCGCAGAAAAAGCATGAAAAGGTGCCTGGCCGTTCGAGTACTGACCTCTCGGGGTAGCAAAAACCGATCAGGTAGCTTGAGCCCTGCAAGACGGGACGAGCGGCGGTCTCTCCTAAGGTGAGTAGGGTTTGAGAGTCATGGGAGAGCAGGCCCTGGTTCATCCTGATATGGTCATTTTATATTAAATTTCTACATCTTAAGATGGATTGCTTTCCAAAATCGGTGCGAAAACCAGATGATGGACAGCATTAAGAGCTCAGATAGGAAATTCATATAGGTAACTTCATAAAGAGCTTGCAAATGGGGATGCCTGGCCTTACCGTGTGTCATCAATGAATGGATTTGTTTCTATAAAATGAAAAAAAAAAAGTGGGGGGAGAAGTCTTAATTTGAAAGCATGGAGGCACGTTTCCACAGTAAGGAAAGAGGATATGAACCTAGGAAAGGAAAAGTTTTTAATTGGAGGATTTACGTGGGCTATCTATCCTAGGAATTTGCCCTCGCCCCTTCACTTTGCTTGCATCCACATTGGAGGTCTTTCTTAATCCCAAAGCATTAGATGCTCAAATTGGGCAAGGGGAGTTCTTTAAAACAGCAAGAATCCATGTGTCCACGTCTCGATGGGGGCGTGAGGATCATTGCACGCGGTTTGGCTCCAAAAAGGCGTTTTCACATGGCTACTTCCCTGAGATTTTGGGGATTTATGATGGTTTTTACCCAAAATCTGCAAAAGGAACCTTCCTAACTTAAAGGTTAATTAGATTTTTTCTCATAAGAGACAGTTCCCTCTCTCTCTCTCTTCTTCTCTAGGGACGACGTGAACTTTCATCCTAGATGAGTAAAGCAAATTGAATAAAACGCATACTTCCTATTAAAAGCAGATGAAAATTCAAGTGGGTCATCCAGAACGATGAAATATGTCATTTCTACTCTTAAGTTTATCTTGTTCAAGAAGTTATTATACACGATGGACGCATTATCGGTACAGGATAATGTCAAAGTACAACGGCATTCAGATTCAGTTGGGCAATACATGCTTAATAACCTATTTCATGAGAAATCAATCCGTGCATTTTCCTTGTACACAATAACTTATAGGAAGGCGTCGATCAAACATTTTTTTATTTCATGGGGTCACATCGAATTCGGGCTTCCGCAATTCAGATTACACCACCTTCAGAGCCGAGTCGAATCAGATATCGGTGGACGAAAGCGAGATGCATCGAGGGCGCAGCATGGTGTCGGTTGCTAGTAACAAACGCCACCAATCATGCGGGGAGTACGCAAAAGAAATTGACGGAACTGTTCATGAGGAAGGTGCTCGTCCCCGTCCTCTTGCGGTGGAAATCGATTGGCATTTAGCAGAGGCAAAGGGAGAGGAGGGAAAAAAAACCTTCATTATCGTCCCGAAAAAACACGACAAAACCCTAGTCAGGCAAAACAAAAATCGGCACAAAGAAAATATAAAACACTGGCTCCACGTTCAGCCACAGAAGAACATCAGAATCGCAGCCGGACATGTGATGATGGGGGAAGAAAGGGCGGAGCATTTTCGATCCGTTCGTCGCCACGATCCACGATGCGAAACCGGGAACAGAACCGACGTTGTTTTCTGCGTGGGGGTGGTGCATGAACAGTGACCGGGATTGGCAGGGACTGGAGAGAGCACATGCCTGAGGCGACGAATGCTGCCTTTCTTTCAGTAAAGTATAGGGATAAAATACGTGGCCATGTACATAAATACCCTGTTGCAGGCGGTCCATGAAGTCTTTTAAAAAGGTATTAAAGGCGAAAATGAAGAGATAAAGATCGACATCAGTAACGAACGCATTCGTCTGCACAGCCTGGTCTCCTGGTTTTTGCAATTGCTACGATTCACGGGCTTGTTTCGTTGTCCAGTCCGGACTCCGGAGAAAAGAAAATCCTGGGGCGCCATGCATCGAAATTCTTTTGTACTTTTACTGGAGCTTTGTATAATATGTTCAGCTGCATAAAGTTTGAAGTTTCCGCTTATGTTTATATAAAACGTCGTGGCAAAGAATGAAGAAGTTGAATGAAAGAGGTTTCCCTAGAGAGATTACATCGAGTATTAGGCAAATTCCTGTATTGAATTTGAGCCCAACACCCTGGACGGAACCGTATGAAAAAGTCTTTGAATTTTCCTTCTTCTTTTTTCGGGGTTTCGAACATGGCTAGAGTTCAGCTTGTTATATATTACTTACAAATGTATATACATGAATTAGTTAAAAATGCGTTGCACATACTCTCATAAAAATCTCCTTCTTCACTTTAATAAATTGAAAATTTATATGTATCAACATAATCATGAAAAAAAGATAGACATCTAATTGCAAGGAAATCTCTCTCTCTCTCTATATATATATATATATATATATATATATATATATATATATGTATCGACATTCTTAAACTTCAATCTTGCATATAAATTGGGTACTTATGCTATATATGAACTATACCTACCAACTTAGAGAAGATTCACAAACATATGATGTTTATGATGTTGGTCCCATTTACAGAATTGGTCCTTCGTAGGGCATTTATGAACACGGTGATGTAAACAGAAAATTTTGCACTCAATTTGTCTGCCTTTGAACTATTTCTAAATAATGTAAAAACGGCAAATTTAAGGAGAAATTTTTTTTTTTAAAAATAATTTTGACGAATTACCCTTAACCAGATGACCTCGACCTCAACCACATATGACATCTACTTAATGCTTGAAAATAAGTGAGCATTGCTTAGGGACTTCATTGATTTCTTGTGAAGAGATATTTTCTTGGTGCGCCACCAAAAGTAGAATAGCTTTGAAACGAAGTGACTGTACAGCTGCAGCAGATCATAGATTGGCTTCAACCGTGTAGACATGATGGAGCAAGCACACCACCAATCTCCCCTCCCTCCTTCTAACCTAGCTTGAGACTTACTCTTTGCATCACCATATCTTCCGAAGTACTCTCCCTCTCCCTCTCTCTCTCTCTCTTTCTCTCTCAACAGCCCCCCACACACAAAGGGCCAAAAAGCTTCAGCAATCCTTTCTTTTTCCAGCTGACTTGAGATGCACTCTTTGCATTTCTTCATTCCAAGAGACTTTCCCATTCAAAAGTAACACCATGGCAAAGGAAAAGACTTTGAAATATTGTTTGTTTTCCCCCCTCCCTTTCCAGAGAGTTAAGATATTGTTTGGTTGCATATGTGAGCTTCGTGGGCAGCATGTATGAAGCAGCGTCTGATTTGCCATCATGACATAGGTTCTGAATGTTTCGTCTTTCATCCACTACCAAAGTGCGGGTCAAACAAACCGGTGAATTGTATCTCGGCATCATGGGCATGACCCACCTTGTCCTCTATATAAATTTCGTGACATAAAGTCGTAGGGTTTCTCTCTTTCTTGCCCCTTTTTTTGGGCTCGTGGCGTTGCCTTGGACCTTGGTTTCCGCGGCATACCGTCAACTCGAGCCACGATTTCCAAAGGAGATACATAAACAATAAGCCACTGACCACCTACTCGATCGACATGTAGAGGTACATGGACGGTGTATTTCAGAGCTATGATTGACTTTCATTTTCTTCCCTTCAACGATACGGGGCCAATAAAGAAATGAATACATAAATTATTCTTTTGGTGCTTCTGCAATGTGTACTTGGAGGTAAACGCACAACCCCCGTTCCGATTGAAATGGATGCTCGAAAGTACATAATCTGATGACGATCATCATGAATTTTCTCTCTTCCTTTTATATACAAGACACTTGAATAACGAACACGATAGTGTTTGAATTTCCAAGTTATTACCGAGTTGGGTTTCGAGCAAAACATGGCGTTGCGACACCAAACGTCGGGACGGAAGCACTGCTCGTACGTGTTCAAATAACGAACACGATAGTGTTTGAATTTCCAAGTTGACTTGAGAGTGGGGGAGGAAAGGAAGCCCAGCAATAACCCAAATATAAAATAATTGAGAATTCTATGGACTAGCCGTCCTCAAATCAACCGACGCTCCTCAACGAGGTCAACCGATTTTTCGGGAAGATGGAACCTCGATAATCGTTTTTTAACATATGTTGAGACCAAAAAATATCGTCTTTTGGTTATCATTGAAAAGTATTAGACTCGATCGATGAGAGTAGAGTTTAAGTCAACAATGAACAAAATAATCAACAACATGAATGGAATCAACAATTCGCCAAAGAAGTAATTTGACAACATCCGGAAAGTTATCAACGAGAGCCTTAATCAAGGCTTAGCAAGGTGATTGATAAAGTCATCGACAGTAGACAATTATCGCAAAGAGGTCATAGATGGGTGGTCATGTTTATTACCATTAATTTAGGATTTTTGTAATTTCTCGTGAATAAGTGTTGTTAAATAACTTCTTTAATATAAATATTACATGGGCTTTTCTTAATTGCAAATAAAACAAGGAACCGTGGATAATGGACTGCAAATACTCACGCAGTACTCTCTGTAAAATATCCCAATCAATCAATAAACTCAATGTTCTTGCAAATTTATATTTTATCTCTACTATCCTTTATCTTGTATTTTATATCACTAGCAACAAATTATCACAGTGTTGTACTTTTTGGGTTAAGTGTACCATAAAATCGAAAATTTATCATAAAAGTGAATCAAGTCGTAAAATTTACAAAAAGTGCAAACCAGTCCTTTTGTTAAGTAGGCCCAACTTAACTGACAAAAAACAATGACGTGGCATTTTTATAATATATTTTCTCTCTCCTACAAGGCAATAACACAGCTAAAATGACTTTGTTTTAGTTCAAATTTGTATATTTTACAAATTTTATTTAAATTAAATAATAAAAAAACTAAACTAAAAAAAATTGGAACCTAGTGGTGATGGTGAGGAAATGGTCGGCGAGCATCGTTGGGCCCTAGCCAAGGGTCGACAACCCTTCATGGTTATAGCCTTCCCCAGATCATGGCCCTTGCTCAATTCTTGTCGAGGGCTAACACTAGCGAGGGTCTCTAACACAACATGGATTGATAATGGCTATAAATGCTCACGTTGCACTCTTTATAAAGGATCCCCAATCAATCAAAAAAATCAAGTTTCTCACAAATTTATACTCTATCTTTATTTTCTTATATTTCATATCACTGGCAACAACCATTCTCAATGTCATACTTCTCAAGTTCTTTTCATTTACTTTCCTATCCAAAATAAATAAAGGACCCTTCACAACATTTATCCATTCATCCATATTCTAAAAGTTATATTACAATTTTTTTATCAAACATCTTTTTGGCACGTCTGATGGGACGTTTGTTGTTGATTCCATAAGACTACGATGACAATAACTAGAAATAAATAAGAGTCCGAAAATGCCACCGGCAACACCAACCCGTTAACACAAACTATTTATAAGACGGTCATGCATTGTGATACTTCGCTGACATGTCCCCTTACCGTGTTTCAGATGTTAAAGTACCGTCGTCGTCCTGTTATTCATGTTGGACACGTTCAACTGGAGTTAATTCTTGCAATAATCCTGGCCGTAGATAGTTCATTTCTATTTTATTTTTTTCCCACAGTCAAGCTGCACCTATTTTTCTTCCATAATCATTAGCTTGTCCTAAACGTGGACATCGGTGGTACCGGAGACACCGACGGTGTTAGTAAATCACAGCTAAGTCGTGGAAAAAATTGGAAGTCTTAAAGCTCCTCTCTTTCAGCACTTTAAGCACGTTGACATTGCCTTCGCCCGCTCTTTCATTGTACTTGGGAGTGTTTGCTGTCAAGTACTTTCTCCAACTCATCGGTAGATAAACACAAAGACTTCTCGAAAGGCTTTGGAACAGCTCGATGAGACTGTCATCTTCGTCGGTGGGGGTGCATTTCATCGTGTAGAATCCACTGGCCACGCAGCACACACGCGTTCTGGAGTCAATTCCACAACGCAAGAAGCACGAGTTCAAGAATGGAACTAGTCTGATCTCGGTAACTAGCCCCTTCACTTACTATCGAACCCGTGATGATAATGTCTTATAGTAAAGGAGTTCGGGAGTAAAACCCAAAATCAATATGGATCGAAGGGCCGCTCCCCTAAGTGAATATGAATCATCGTGTCCACTTCCACTTTCACCATGTTAGCTGCGACGGGCATTGCCATGTCACTGATAAATTGAGTGCACCTAGCTTTATTCGCAAATTTCAGCTATTGCATCATGTGACAGCTTTATACAATATCATTCGTACATAGGGCTATGTTTCATGAGAATGCTCACGCTTGCATCCGAACAATTTTTTTTGGCCATTTTAAAAGTTATGTGCTGTTTGTGCTGGGGGAGTATGTGAGCAACAAGCACTTGTACCAGAGGCCGCCAAGCACATGGGCCTGCTCGCTAATGAATTGTTTTTACGCTAATTCAGTGTCTTAATTCCCTCCTAGTATTACTAGCAAATCCCTTGAGACACGGATTTGATTTGACCCTTAATTATACATTATATAAAAATTATATGTCTCGGTTGACTAAGCATCTCATCATCCCAATTACTCGGGGTTAATATATCATTTCAGCAATCGGGCTGCGAAAGATACATCAAATTGTGGTTTTGACTTATACTAATCTAGAAGAGGTATAACAATGACTAAGAATTGAGTCCTTAAACTTTATTTAATTAAGTAATTAAGTCCTTAATTTTAAATTTTGTGCAATCAAGTTTTTCGGTAAAGACCGCCCCACACGGTATCCATAAGTAGCACTTTCCACTATAGGTTTGAGATTTGATTGCACCGTTTTGCAAACATTCAGGAATCGGTCACACAAATTAAAAAATTGAGAATTTCGTTGCACGATTATTGGGGATTTGATTGCATTTCTTTGTTAATGCAATTTTTCCAATAATTAAGCTCATATGTTTATTATATGATGTTCAGATTTATTTTTTGTGCTTAGGGTTAGCTTTTTATTTTTTACTTTTATGGGTAGTACATATTTCTTTAATGAGCGATTCTTGTGCCAGGGTTATATAATTTGACCTGTGATATTCGTGTTTGTTGTTTACATATTTCGTGAATTATACATAAAGAAATTGTAGCCCTAGTGAGGGGCAGCACCCCCCCCCTCCCGAGTGGAAACATGGAAAGAGGGCAATGCATTCTTGACAATGAGATTGCCTATATACTACTTTTATGTCGTGTTTAGTAGTCGGGACCAAAAAAATCAAGTAATATAATATAAAATCATTTGATTGATTCCTCAATTTTGGAATTGAAAAGTTACCCTATCAAAGATTCTAAGATTTATCCAAATTTCACCTATACTCTTAATTAAACGATTGTAGTAAATCATCAACTATAATGACCACTATTTGCTGATACAAACTCATATTTAGACACACAATAAATATAAAATATTAACATAGTAAAAGTTTTGGTCATGGATATGGTGGAAATGAAAGTTCAAACTAGTAATTTTAGGTTATACATACGTCGTAGAATAACACAAAATTACACAAAGACATGGAACAAAAAGAGGAAAAAAACACAAGTCTTGTTTCGGATTCCAAATTCCATTCACCTAGAACTCGGAATCTGACCGTTGGGACAAATTCTTCAATTTTTGGAAATTTGAAATTTACCATGCATGCCTCGGAACGGAATAGATTTTTATTAGTTCGGTTTTCCGATTTCTACTTGGGAACCATGCTCGTCCCTACTCATAGGGTTGTCCCATTGATCTCTATGTAGCCGGGCTTCTACGCTCGCACTGCCCGGGTATCTAAAATAAATAAATAAATGAATAAATAAATACGACGGGGCCATACTAGAGCTATAATATCCCTCTACCGATGGGTTGCAAATTACGGTGCATTGCCATAACTCTGGTCGCCACTCGGCAAGACGCGCGGCGAGGACGCGCACGTGCGACGTGCGTGACACGAAAGCCACGTCGTACGATGTCCCCTGCCCCCTCCCAAAAAAAAAAAAAAAAATAATAATCGTCGGTCGCACACCACCGCGGTGGCGTGACGTGGCAGAGGGCAAGATCTTTCTCGCGGGGCCCACAAAAGGGAGGAATCACCAGCTGGATCCACCCGTACGATGCTTTTGGTGGATGCGCAAAGCCAGTGGACTGGAGAGGGAAAGGGCGAGAGGGGAGGTCACGTGGCCCCCGCCCCTCCCTTTTTGTCCCGATTCTTTCTCTCTGTCGGTGGTGCCCTTACGCGGGATGGACGGACCGGGGAGATCCTTCCCGTCGGCGACTCCGCCCGCCCGCAACATTATAACGGCAGTTTCACACCTCGTCCGTCGGAATGTTCGGTTTAAGCCTCAAATCCTATTCGTTCTGAATGGACTTGTCAATGTTGCACCGTCGGATGCTGGTTTAGTCGATACTTAGCGCGTGATATAAACTTACACAACGGTCGTCCATCAAAATGTTTGGTTTAAGTCTCAAATCCTATTCGTTCTGAACGGACTTGTCAATGCTGCACTGTCAGATGCTGGCTTAATTTTACGTGGCGCGTGACCCAAACTTGCGCAACGACCGAGTGATGATTTTTTTTTTTTTAAACCAAGAGTGATCAAAGGACTTGAATTTGTGATCGGGAGGGTTACGAATCATAGGAGGGTCGGTTTTATTCAATTCGGCTAACCACCCCGGGGTACCTAGCACTCCATTTCTAATCCCGACAAGGGTACGTAGATTGGAATAGAATCTATTTCTAGAAAATTATTTTGCGACTTTTCGATATTTGGACAACGTAAAACTAACCGATTCATGCAAAAATGTTTTATGTATACTGAAAACAATAAATTTAGATTGAGAGAAAATAATCTCTGCCTTCTAGCAAAGAAAAAATTGTTTTCCTTAAAATACCAAACAAATGAAATTAATCATGTTCCTTAAAAATGACTTTCATCACGAAGTTCCTAGTGGAACAAACGCACCCTTAATGATATTATAAGCCTTTGACCTTGCATTCATATTCCCGAATCATAATTATTCCAATCTACAAAAAAAAAATGAAAATTAAATTAGCTTTTTTTATAATCGTTATGAAAATACATTAGTTTTGCATGATTTTGTCAACTTACCTTAACTTTTTTTTTCATTTTTCTAGTTCTAGAAGGAAAGTTATAACTATGCCCAGTTGTGATCGAGTTGATGCCTATACCTTTGATATATGGGTAGGAGAATTCATATTAAAAAAAAAAAGAAAAAACCTATTCATAATCTTTAATGAATAAAATTATTCACATTGTGTATTTATTTGATGTTATACATATAGGATTTACAAGCGATCAAGTAAAGCCAAGCTCGTGCAACTGTAAACTCTTAAGAATCGTAATATATGAATCAAAATAAATTCTCTTAATAACTATCTCTTTTTCGTATGACAAATTATTAAATACTTAGTCAAGAAAAATGGCGACCACGATTACGAGTGATCAAGTAAAGGCAATGCCTCTTTTTCAGAACTTACCATCGTGCATATTAGCTTTCTCAATAGAGAAGTTTCCATGGAATCCGATTCCATGTTGTTGCGCAAATTTATGCATTACAAAACGCGCAGAATCCAGAAAAATTTCGAATGTGAACGACTTTTTAACATAGCAAAATGTTTACAGCCTTTTATTTGTGTTGCGTTATCATCACCATATTCTTTCTTATCGTCTTTCTTAATATTATGGGCGGCTCACAGATATGGAGAATTTTTAGGATCTATTGTACTAAAAAACATAGTAGACCGCTTTTTAAGAGCTGTAATAAATTGTTACAATTGTGAATATGTCGCGGAGGTAAGATGCCTTACGAAATTTACAATGCATATTTTCACAATCCAAGTTGTCAGACAAAAGACTTACATTTTATGCACACAATAGAAGAAGTTGTTGTGTGGGAAGTATACTCATTAGGCGAACAACCACTTAAGCCTTGTCGGTGTGGTTCCCTCCCGCATCCAAAAAAAAAAAAAAAAAAAGTTGAGTCGTCATCCTGAATTTCTAATCAAAATTCTCTATATATGATAGGATACAAAATTTGTGGATTTACGATATATCCTATTTGGTAAATCGGAGTAATAAAGCCGGGTATTTTCATATTTTATTAGTGTAAATGAACATGAAAATGCACAAATGGAATTGGTAAGAATCTCTCACAATTTACTAATAAAGAAATTACAAATGCACAAGTAGAGATAAACTTCCATCAATCAATTCAAATTATTATACCACTTAAATCTTAAACAGCAAAGGAGCTCATTCTAGCATCCTAGAGCCTCTTGACAAGAAATGTAATTGGGTTACGGGAGCATCCACAAAGTAGATTAGCTAGTAAATGCCTCATCTAGTAAAAGAGAAAGCATCACCATTCACCTTTGCGATTTCAAAAAGTATAGTTCTTCAATTTTCTCACCACTTTCTTGAAATTTCAACGTGAACAATAGAGTTATGAAGGAGAAGAACCTTCACTTATCTTGTCCCTTTCATGGAATTTTATGGGAATTAGAGAATTACGAGGAGAATGAGGTTTGATTCTCTCACCGTTTTTGGGAGCTTTGACATGAACCAAAAAGTTACAAGGAAGTTGTGAAATTTCAGTACAAACCAAAGATACAAAAGAGAAAGAGACTGAAAGGGTAGAGTATTTTTACAAATCTCATTGCCCCTCATTTTTCGAGAATTAGAAAGACACTTCTTAAGTTTGAATTCATTCATTTAAAATTTGGGTTCTTCTACTTCATTTTTAATTACATTTTTTAGTATTTTTCCCTTTTTAATTTCTTTTTATTCCCTTCCATCATTCCTTAATAAAAATCTTATTAAACAATAAATTATACTAATATACCAAAGTGCTATTATACTTGAAATATGTAATAAATGTAAATACTAAAAATATATAGAATACGCATTGTATGATAGAAATAAATTCAATTATATTAACAAAAATAGGAATAAATAAAATCGAAAATTGTTGCCATGCTAAATTTTCTTCTTTTATATTAGAATTCAAATATTATCTATATTTAAATTCTTTATTTTATTTTATTAATTAAGAAACTTGTTATTCGAGAAAATATATTTAAATATCGTGGATATAAAAAATACTAGCCACCTTTATCCCATTTTCCGTAATGAGATATTTTTATCTGGACTACATCCTTAATATATCCAACATTTTTTTGTCTTGACTAGAAACCATGCACAAGATTAATGGATAATTGACATTTATCCTTCCTATCAAATGTACCCTTCAAGTAATGGCTTATTCGCTTAGACGTGTATAGGTTTCAAAATAATTATTATAAATTTTAAATCCCATTGAGATTAATGGATTCACCAAATTAATCCAAAAGTACCTGACAAGGGTTCTTGGTAGCTTAATATCTTTAGCCTCCTTGGAGGGCTTCGACGTCGAATAATGACACCTAAAGCACAATAAATTGACACTGTTAATCTTAAAAGGACTAATAATCGGATGGTCAAAGCAGATAATCATGTACTTGAAAAGAAAAATCAAATTACCTCTTATAGTTCCTGTTGGAATTTGGAGTTCACAACTCTTTCATGTAATTGCTAGTGTGGATCTAGTGTAAATATATTACTTTTATTTGAAGAGTTCGTAAGTTCAATTTACATTGTGTGCAAATCTCTGAATTACCCGTCCTACTTTACTTAACTACGATATATCTCATCTGGAGAAACTTCATTGAGTGTCAACATTTTGGTGGTGCTGCGATAACGACCTCACCAAATTCGATCTTTAGATTATGAATAGTGTGGAGTAGTTATAATTCAAACCGAACATTCTGTAAAGAGTGCAAGACCTTTATGGTTAACACAAAGGGAGTTGTTAGCATTGATCCTCATTCCCACCCTTTAACTAATAGAAAATGTAATTGTTAGTGTGACTTACTAATAAAAAATCTATAGGCTTGAGAAGACTCACTATGTTTAATAACCACATTAAATATTGAAAACTAAGCTTTTTAGCACTTAATTTCTATATATAAACCTTTGATGTGGATTCTTTGTTCGTCGCCCATACGTCTCTCGGAATATCTAGTATTTCTCTTTTTGACACAAAACTTTATCGAAGCATAGAGATCAACCTAACCTGACAAGGTCTGCGCTGGTTGAGGTGTGGCTCTCTGACGGCCAGGTCAAGGGTTTGACTCCTTGAGTTGTTCACGACACTCAGAGTAGTTCCGTGATTTAAGCGGAAAGTCCCGACGGTGGGTTGCTGAGCTAGTTTCCTCCGAGGTATAGTCGGTCTTTGTCTTCCGGTAAGGTGAGCTAGGGATCCTGGCGTAAAAAAAAAAAAAAAAAAAAAAAAAAAAAAAAAAAAACCTAACAAGGTTAATTGACCCTCAAAAGAAGTCAACTGGCGATTGTCTACGGCCAAATCTGAAATATTATAGCTCAAATCCAACATCTAATTATCGGGGTGGGAGATCTTTCGGGAAAATGCTCAGAGAATTAGTCATTCTAGTCGGCAGCCCTACTCCTTCCCTCGCCTTTCGCCTACGAAAGAATTTCGTAGACATGCTAATCTAAAGCAAGATAAAGCCTAAGCGGTCAATGTTTGCCAGTTGCAGCGGCATTGGCAGAGGTGCACAGCATCCGTCCCTTTCTAATGGTCGCGCGTCCCGTGCATGTGATGTCAGATCAAAGTACCTCTGGCCTACGGAAACTGAAAGCGGTACCTCCGGCCCCGCCGCCGGTGACCATCCGACACCATTTCACCTTATCCGTTCCACCCCGAATCCCATTCGCCCTTGAAATTGGATTGGTGGAGTGATCACACGCTCAAATCTCTCGTCTCCAATGGCGAGAGAGCCTAAATTGAGCTACCCCATTGTTAATGTTTCGAATTTGCCCTCAAGGATGATGCTCTAGGCGTCACTTGATCTGACGAACACCGTGCTTTATAAAATAGCAGCCGATCAGGCATTTTCCAATCATATATGAAGGAGAAAACTCGCCTCTCGACTCTCGAGTCTAGGTCCTCCAAGATATCAACCAAAATACATGAAAGCAACAATGGTTCCGCATATAGAAGAATGAACGTCCATTTCTAATGCAAATATGCCAACATAAGTTCCGAGACCAACAATTATCGTTCTCTACCTTCTCATTCCATCATATCACAGAAAATATCCATAACAAAATAGTAACTATCACCTACAAGAAAAGGTACATGCTTCGGAATATTCATAGTTGTTTGCCCCATTTTTAGTAAATTTTCAAATCGCAATGTACGCTCAGGAGTACTCGAATTAAATCCTTCACATTTTTATCGAAATTGGAGCAATTGAACACCTCAAACATTACACACATATATATAAACGGAGTCTAACAAATTATTTAAAAATTTCAGAAAATAATATTAACTTTTCAGCCAAAGTTCCGAAAGATATCGATAGCGACGAGCTTTTGGTTTTTCTTTTTTGTGGCTACGGAAAAATCAGGCTAGGAGATCAACCGGGAGTTAGGTCTGGCGTGTCGGTGCCGACACTCGATCCGTGCCGACAGGGTGACCGGGAGCAGCAGGTCCGTGGTGGAACCGCGCGGGGAGTTTGACCGGGAAGAGCTTGGGCACGGGTCCGTGGTGGAACCGCGCGGGTTACCGCCCACGTCTTTTTGGGCTCCAACGGTTTCCCGTCGTTTTCGGACGTTGACAATTACATAGGACGCCTTGGCTTTACGTGGGAGTCGTGTCGTGGGGGCCACTTCCTTCGTTTTTTGACCTTTCCCGTGGGACCCACGATCATCGTTCGATTTTGACTTACCTTGTCGACTCTTTTGGATATATCTCGCATCGCGATGATGAAAACGGAATGTTCATATGGACTAAATTTCTCTTTCTATCAAGACCATAAAAATCATGTTAAAGCTCCATTTATTTCATCAAAAATAATATTTTAAAATTTTTCTAGTATTCTATTATGGAAAATAAATTGATTTGGGGACGCATACTCCATCAATTGGAAAAAAATTCTTCTAAAATAAGGAAAAATATTTTCCAATTTTCAAATTGAGAAAAACATTTTTATATCTTCTTTCACTTCATTTTTTCACAAAATAAGTTTTCCTTTTATTTTTATTATTTATTTTTTTAAATCAAAGTTTATATTTAATTTAATTTTTATTTAATTATATATATATTTTTTCCATTTCTTTGTTTTTATTGTTCTTCTTCCTTCGGTTGGTTGGCCGGCCAATCATTGGTCACAATGGCGGTCGACAACCAGCCAGAGGAGAGCTCGAGTCTTGCCATAGTCTGGCAAGGCTAGAGCTTGGCTCCTGGCCGCCACCGTCGCTATGGCGGCGATCGCCCAAGGAAAAAGAAGAAAAAAAGAAAGAAAAGAATAAAAATAAAAAATAATTTAAATTTTGATTTAAAAATAAATAAAATAAAATGGCATAGGAACCAGGGCCATATCAAATAGCGGAAAATATTTTCTACTTCATTTTCAGATTTCAGCTGAACACCGAAAAATATGGTTATTTTCCTAGAAAATGACTTTCTGAAAAATATTTTTTAGAAACATTACATTTTTTGTGAAACGAACGGAATTTAAATTTTGAAAATTTTCTTTTCGCTTGCATTGATCAATGTGATTTTTATTATTAAAAATTCAACAAGATGACAATATGATCAGGCGAAACTCTAGATGACCGATGAAAATCAGAATCTATACAAAATTACTTGGCCGTGTGGGCGGTCGAGAAATTAGGCTGCGCATCGTAACGTTTCTATTTTTTAAAATTTCTGTTCTTTTGTTCCCAGGAACAAAAAAAGAACAAAAACCCGTTTGGTAACGCCCAGTTGTTTTTCTATTCCCTAGAATAGAAAGTTAGCCCTAGGAATAGATTTAGAAGCATAAACAAAGAAAAAAAAAAAAATTGCTTACGTTTTTTAGGGGAACAACTTCTAGAAATAAGCTAATTTTCTTTTTTTATTTTTCTTTAATTCCTCTCTCTTATTGTGGCCACCTCCAACCGTCCGTCGCCGTTGCCGGCCACCATTGCCGTCGGTTGCCGCTATCGGTCGCCAAACGCCAGCCGCCACCGCTGGACGCCGGTCGCCGGACGCCGGCCGCCACCGCACCCATCAGCCGCCACCTCTCGCGGCCGCCCGTCCACCTTCGGCGGTCGTCGACGACGGTCGGCAGCAACCGGCGGCTAGCAATCTGTGAGCAAGAATAAAAAATGAATAAATACAAAAAAGAATCGTTGCATTACCAAACGCATTTCTATTCTTTTTCTATTCCAAGAGTAGAAATTTTGTGTAGTTACCAAACGGGTTCTTTTACTCAAAAATTGTTCTCCGAAATAAAAATAGAAAAGAACTATTTCAAAAAAAAAAAAAAAAAAAAAAAAAAAAAAAAAAAAAAAAAACTATTCCCCAGCCAAGAAGCGTTGTCATGCGTAGCCTTAGAGGACTGCATAAGATGAAGGTGCTCGGGAGAAATTGGGTGAGGCCCCGATCAAAGAGAAGATGTGGAAGAATTGTTCCAAGTTAGTTCAGGCATGGAAAATGAAGGCCTTGAGATACCATATCACGGAGATGCATTATGAGAAGGAAAGTAACGGTCAAACGGATGAAGCTGTGGAGTTTGATAAACGAAAATAGTATCGTTAAAGTCCTATTATACGTCGAGGCAATCTTTCTTGTAATTGTAAATGTATCTTCTTCTTTGAGTTTGTCCCTCTTTTTCGTAATTGTATTCTTAGCAACTGATATCGAAGCATGGTGTGGCAAAATGGTGGCAGAGATGAAGATGGATGAAAGAAAGGTAAAAGATCGATTGGTTCAACGACGAGAATTTTGGCTTCTGGAAGATGCATATAAAAAAATCGTCGTATAAAAAAAAACATACATCGGCCTCTATTAGAAGAGAAATGAGATTCAATCGAGAAAAAGATTGTGAATTATTAGATCGGCAAGTCCTGGGCGTCATTCATTGCCTTTACCATCGTAGATAAAAGGACAGTGGCAAATTTGATGAGAGCTTTGTTTTTTTTTTTTTTTTGTTGGTCCTGCTCTACTCCTACTCTAAGGGACGCGCATAACAAAATTTCTGAAACAAAAATCAATTTCTATTCCATGGACGAGTTTCTGAGCAAATAAACGAGTTTGATAACGATTCAAAATTTCTATCTCTGAAATAAAAATTCGTTTAATAACAGAATAAAATTTATATTTCTAGGAGTGACAACGACCTGCGTCCGATGGCCGAAGTCCGATGTCTAGTGACTGGCATTCGGCATTCGGTGACTAGCGGCGAGCGGCTAAAGTCCGATGTTCAACGCCAGAATTCGGTGATCGGCGATGGGTGGCCGAAGTTTAGAGTTTGGTGACCGACAACCGACGTCCAACATCCGGAGTTCGACATCCAACGTTCGACATCAGGAGTCCGCCGATCGGATGCCGGCGGCGGGTGGCCAGTGGCTAGAGTCCGGCGACGGGTGGCCGACATCCGGCGGCCGGTGGCGAGCGGCAGACATCTGGTGGTTGGTGGTGAGCCTCCGATATCCAACGATTGGCGATGAGTGGCCAACGACCCGTGGGTGTCCGGCATTCGGCGACTAGCGGTTGGCGATGAGTGACTAGAGTTCGGTGGCCGGCGGCTAAGGCATCCAGCATCCTAAGGGCGGCAAGTGGATGACGAGCAATGACGAGGGTGAACGATAAGAAAAATTTTGATTTATCATTTCTATTCCAGAAATATAAAAGTTAAAAATTTTAACTTTGATTTCTCGTCTCCAAATCTATTTTTGGAATAGAAATCTATTAGAAAAAGAAAAATGAAATTGCGTTCAAACGCAATTTATTCCAAACTTGTTTAAGGAAGAAAAACGGAGAAATAAAGAAATAGAAATATTATCATGTACGCCCTAACTTTCACTCTCAGACTTTTACCCTGCCTCATTACAAAATATGGGAGTCGAAACCTACATTTGAAATTAAATTATCATCAACCCAATCTCCCCTGAGAAGGTGGGGATTCAAATCCCCTCACCTCCCCCTTCCATGAAAAATTGTCTTGCTTGTATCGGGCCTCTATTGTGCACTCCCAACAAATATTATTAGCGGCTTACTCCGAATGTATTGATTTTTTGTGAATATCTAGAGGGATAAATATGATGACCAATTTTGGGCAGCCTTCATGGTTCGATACGGAAAAAGAGACAAAGATAAAGAGACCGAGGGTAAAGGTTGCGGCATAGTGACTTGTTCTCAATGGCGCAATGATTCAACTTGATTACCAATTTGCACTCGAAAAACAAATCTGAAAAAGAAAAATAGTGAAGACAACAGGACTCAATATATACTAAGAACATCTATGACCACATGGCGACTCACCACGAAACTTCTAGGTCCCTCTCATGAATCGTGGATTTCTTTAATCATCATCATGATGATGATCCCATCTCTGCACAACAAACTTCCTCAAATTTTTTTTTCCGCAAAAATTATCGAAAAGTGTTCACCACGAGGGGTGCAACCTCATGTGGTTCTAGACAAAGTCGCTGGCGAGACCTAGTTGGATTGTCAGCGTCCTTTATGTTCTTCAAATTGGGGTCATTATCAAATCGATTAATTTATTAAGCACCTCTAATCATTTCCATTTCCCCCTCACGGTTACCACCCACCAAAAAAGCAAAATAGAAAAAAAGAATAATAATTTAAAATTTATAAAATATTTTAACGGTGACGAGTCACGATACGTATTATTCTAAGATCTTAAGTTTCGATCTACCCGAATTTAAAATTATTAAAGTCGTTTTCTCTTCTCCTTTTTTTTTTCCGGTAGCATGACATGGTGTCATGTAGCCATGTGCGGGGGCTGGATGGCACGCAGGAATAATCAGGTACCGACATGTGAGGCGCCACGTCGGCAAACCTAAGCCTTATGCTGACGTGGAATTTTCTAATGCGTTCTCCGTACGCGACGCTGACCGCCGGTATATACGGCGGGAATTGGGACGTCGGGGGGTGCTGGTGTTGTACACATGGGCGGGATATCATTTGATATTTGCATTCGAGGGCCTTGATTATTATAATTTATTTTGATATTTGAATTCGAGGGCTTGGATTATAATTTATTTTGAATTTTGGGGGGTTGGTCCCCAAAAATAAAAAGATCTCTGGACATAGCCACGTGCCACGTGGGTGGGCGCCCTTTAATATAAGTCCACACGACGTGGGGACGACGTCGAGGAAACTTTTATTTTAATTTTGCTAGGGAGCCCCCGCAATTTCCGTTATTGCCCATGGAGGGCATTTGATTTTGGGAACTTACTCCTTTTTTGAGGTTTTTTTTTTTTTTTTTTTTTTGGGATTTTCGTCCGTGAAATTTGGTGAATTTTTTTGTCGTTTGATAAGATGTGGAGACTTGCCTAAATGTGGAGTGGCAGCCCACGCCGGTTATGATGGAGAAAATGGGAGACAAAGTCCAATTTGAAAGGTATACAATTCCAATTTTGACAATAATTCTTGTCGTGTATTAATTTTAGGGATTAATAGGATTAATATTACTGAAAATCTCAAATCAATACGATCTTTCTGTATTCATCCCATACTATTTGCTGTAATAAACAAGTATTAACCATGATTTTACAAACAAGTTGCTATAGTATTTGAGGGCATGCACATAATATTTTGAGGTTCTTTTTTTTTTTTTTTTATGAGGGGTTTGGGGAAGTTTCGCTCGTTAAATTTTGTGAATTTTCTTTTGTCGTTTGATAAGATGTGGAGACTTGCCCAAATGTGGAGTGGCAGCCCATGCCAGTTATGATGGAGAAAATGGGGGGACAAAGTCCAATTTGAAAAGCATTCAATACCAATTTCGACGGTGATTCTTACAGCATATTAATTTTAGGGGTTAATATTGTTGAAAATCTCAAATCAATATGACCATGTTGCATTCTCCCAAAACTAATTGATGTAATAAATACGTATCGACCATGGTTTTGCACACGAGTTAACAAAAGAAGTTGTTATAATAGCCGAGGACATGTTGCATACTTTTGTAATTGAAATCTTTGATCACAAAAGATCGGTTTTTTTCTCCAATTTTGCACAAAGAAAAGGCAATTTTGATCTTTTCTTGCAAATCAGGTCAATTTTAAACCATAAAGTAATTTTGAGGCTTCGATTATCAAGTTATCTAGTTTAGAAAATAAATATTCACGGAAAAAAAAAAGGCGATGCGATTTGGCAACAATTACATTCGATGTTCAATAACGGAACATTAGTCATTTGGTAACCAAACATGAATGAATTGTTTGTGCAAGTGGGCACTTTGGCAATGACAGAGAAAAAAAATCAAAATAAATTATTTGTTTCGAAAACTCTTTCAAGCTCATATGAAGATTGATTTATTTTAATTAATTAGACCGACACACGTTATCGGATTCCAGAGATTTATGTGCTGAAAATAACTGTGATTATTGAAAGGAAAGCTAAAATGTGGGGTTACGCGGGGGCCTGCTATTTACGTCTGCTATTTTGTTTTTCGGTCAAACCATTTTTTTGGAATTTGACATGACTCTTTTTAATCGAATTTTGGAATGATTTTTTTGTTGATAAAATGGGTTTTGATGATTAGGCTTAGAGCCCAAAGTCTCTGAAAGACATTGGGCCTTCTTTCATTGGGCCGCATGTGGCAAAAACTTGTTTAATCGGGGGAGTAAAGTTAGACATGTGCTTCTTTATATTGAGAGTGAGTTTATTTGGAAGAAAATTTTCAATAAAGGAAAGTACTTTTTGATATATTAATTTTCAAAAAAATGGATAATTTCCCTTTGTTTGATTATATGAGATTGAAAAAATTATTTGGTGTTTGGATCCCATTTGGAAAAAAATTCAATTCCATGACTTTATCTCAAGCAAAAATAAAATCAAAATTTAAATTATTTTATTTTATATTATTTTTATTTTTATTTTTATTTCTCATTCTCCCTTAGCCGGTCGCCGAGCCTTGGCAACGGCTGGTGACCAGCCACGGGTGCTGAGGGAGAAGTAAAAATAAAATTAAAAGATAAAATAATATATTAAAAATTTCGAGAGGAGCAATTCCCAAAGTGATTTCACCTTTTAAAATTTCGGAATTTAATTTTCTAATTTTATGTGTGAATATTTTAGTTGCCCAGAAAGTGTTTTTCATTGACTGGTCATTTTCGGCGGACTAAACGGATGAAAGTCCGAAAAACTAATTTTCATAAAAGGCTCTCACTCAAACAATTTCATCCTTTAGCTTTCTCAAAGGGATTCGACAGCCCATGTGGTTTATCAATGTACTCAACCCTAGGAATTAGATTCTTTATCTACACTAACAGAAAATGTCAGGACTACTTTAGATAATTGCAACAACAAGGTCATTCTCATTTATCCACTCGTGGGCAGTTGCGTTGGTGTTTGTTCTCTCTTGCAACGTTATGGTCAAGAGTTCAAATCCCCGCGTTGCTATCGCGATTTAAGTGGGGCCCAGTGGTGGGATCTTTGGGCCTGGTCCCGAGGGTTTTACATCTAAATAGCACTGGGCATGCACAGCAGTCTTGACGGCCTATCTGAAGAGTTGTGTGACCCCGACTAGCGTAAGCAAAAGGGGGCTCCGGCGGTTCCTCGATCACCAAAAAAAAAAAAAAAAGGTCATTCTCATTAGATGTCCCATCCCAACTTCTAATTTAGGACTTTACTTTTAGGTAAGCCATCAAGATATGTGAGCTATTTTTTTTTTTTGAGAATTTGCCGATCGATATAGCCCAACAACCACTGATTGAGTGGTTGGTGGACTACTGTCCGTGGTCCCAAAGGGCCTTCCGTGGGGGCATGATGGACCCTTTTGATCCGAAAATTTTGCAAAGAAATTGAATGGAAAATTTAAAAAAGGGCCGACACGGTGGGCCGGGCTGGCCCTCCCCGGCCCACATGGGGCCCATGCCAGGCACGACCCGTTTGCTGTCCCTACACGAAACCAATTACTGCACGTGTGGGGTCGTATTTGAATTTATTTAAGGGGAAATTACACGAAACTCCCATTATTTTTTGTGGTAACGCAGCGTAAACTCCCTTTTTCCCTTTTTTTTTATTTACCGTTGTAACTTTCAACCGTTACACATTACGGCTGTAAACTTTCATTTTGTCGTCATTGACTCTTTTGTTATTTTCTCATTAGCACGTGAATTTTATGGGGGGGTATAAGCGAATTTTCATCTATTTTTTTTTTTTAAGGAAATCGTTCTTTTAGCTGGATTTCTATAAAAATCTTAGAATTACAGAAGATAAATTAACTAGAATATTGATATACTTTTTATATTAAAAATAAATTTGTCAGAATTTGATAGATTATTAATAGAACTAATAAAAAGAAACACTACCAAGTAAAAAGGAACAAAAAGTTTCAATAACCAAAGATATCAAATTACAAGAATTGGATACTCATTACGAAGTTTTAAATGGTAATGAACTTTAAGAAATGATTGATTAATGAAACTTTTTGAATATAATGTTAGATCCTTTAAAGTTAAGGACATCTGTCCTTTTATAATCTTTTAAATTTTTTTGTTAATCAATCATTCTTTTTTACATTAATTAAACCTTGAAATTTTGACTATGCATAATGAGTAATCAATTTTTGTGATTTGAGCTTATTGTTTTTAAGGCTTTTTTCCCTTTTTATTTTTGTGTTTATTTTTTTCTTAAATCATCATATGTAGTTCTATTAGAGTGACCATATTCATCAAATTTTAACGAATTCTTATTGTTTGATATTAATACGTCTTTTTTTCTATTACTAGCAGTTGAGTTAATTTATTTTTCTCCCATTTTCTATATATATTGATCGAAAAAGAGAGGTTTCCTCTAAATGAAAATGTAAGTTTCCCCTTAAATGTCATGAGCATTGCACATCCGAATACAATTTTCCCTTATTTTTAGAAATCCGCAATTGTTTAAATAAGGAGAACTCTATTAAGGAAATTAGGATACTCCAATTAATTGTCGAATGTATGCCTATGTAAAAAAAAAGAGGAAAAAAAACCGTGAACGACTTTTTCTATAGTGATTATAGTCTTTTTCAATTAGCTGGGAACGAGTGTCCCTGTGCTTACTATCCTTGGAGGGCGGAAATAGTGCTCTTGTAATCCTAATATGCAACACTGTTATTTTGAGTTTTTTTTTTTGGTCGGTGTTATTTTGAGTTTGAATGAAGTGAAAAGACAAAACCTAAGAAGGAAGAAAGATACATACATTCATTTCTACATGATCGAATTATATTTATTCAATACACTATTGTTAGTATGAATAGTTAGAAAAGAATATAATTATAAAAAGTACGGATGAAGCAAAAGAGGAAGGGGGGGAGAATAGTGGAAACAAAAACTTACGCAAAGTAATATACGAATGACCCACACCCTTTTCTCTTCTTTTTTTTTTTTTTTTTTTTGTATATCATTAATTGACTTTCCTTTAATTAAGACGAAATTTTGTAAAAATCTGCACCTTCTTTAAACTATCATAAATGGTTCATGTAGGTTGAGCATCTTTTCTAAAGAAATATAGTTTAAATACATGTGATTATTTATCAAATCATAGAAACCCACTTTCCAAAAACATTTTCCTTCTCTTCAGGATCGAACATCAATTGCAACAATTTGATAAACGGCTCATTAGGATAGATGTAGATAAACTAGAACCCTCCTAGAAACATGTATAAAGTTTTCTCCTCATATGGCTCGATAAATTAGAAGATCTGTCTACGTATCCAATTCCAACTCTTTTTTCTTTGTCTCATTTAGAATATATTTGGACTTCTCATTCTATCCTTGATCTAGTCGTTGAAACAATTAGAAAAAAGATATTTCTCCGTTTCAAGATATTTTATCTTTGCCTTGAATCATTGGGTTTATACATTATTTCAATGATTTTTAATCTTTCCAAAAAAGGCAGCAACATTACCCCTTTTTTTTTCTGCTTTATTTCTATTAAAGAATCATAAATGGCCGATTCCCTCACGACACACTTTTTAGCAAATCAAGTTTCCCTCATTCCAACAAATTTTCCTCTCTTTTTTTTTAATTCGAAACTTGCTCGAATTAGATCATTTCAATTTAAAATTCGAAAATAGATCACACTTAAGAAGTCGTTCCAATTTATTAATTAGCAGTAACCTTATATATCTTTTCCCAAAAAGATAAATCAATACTATCTACTCAACCTACATTGCATATTTTTCACACAGAACGGAACAAATAACGTAGAGGAAAGAAAGAGCACATCGACTCCTATACAATAATTAAAATGGGCGTACGAATCTATAATTGATAATGTCTATTAAGTCAAACATTTATCCAAAAAAAGAAAGCCGAGGGTCAAATCAAATCATTTCTTCTCTAGAAACCAATGTAACCACAGAACAAAATGACTTGTCGTGATTCCATAATCGAATCAAATTACATATCGGTTCCGAATTCTCTTTCACGTTACAGAAAAGGAAGCGACCCCTCGGAAGATCGCGCTCGATCCGAAAATGGGGTGCGCGGTTTCCAGACGTAGAACGGACCAGTTCCAAGAAGGAGATCCGTTCCCAGTTCGGTGCAGATAATTCGTTGAGAACCTACCTTCACGTATCAAGAAAAGGAAATGGGAAAAAACGCAAAAGGGTTGGCAGATCTTTTGGCCTTTTTCTCTCGACTTTCCCATTTGACGCGGGACCATCATTGCTTCTCTTCTTCCCCGCAAGAAAAAAGAGCTCCGAGGGGGGACTTGCACAGTCAAAAGTGGAAATTATCTTCCCCCATCTCGGCCTTTCTTGTTTTTTAGTTTCGCAAGAAGGAAATAATCGTTTTTGGGTCCTCGAGATCACTGTCCTTTTCTTGTTTCTGTCACGCTGCGTTGAGTGGGAAAAGGGTCATGGTGATCGAGAACTGAAGGACCCTGCTGTTAAACTGGAGTTTGCTGATGGCGTGCATGAAGCTGGGATCGAAGCCTGAAGTGTTTCGCCTCGATGGCAATACCTGGTTTTTGTCTCCATTCTCCATCTTCGTTTTCCTTTTTTCGTTCGCCAGCCGTTTTTAGTGCTTGGGACACTGTTCGTGTTGAATTTCCTGATATGGGCATGGGATGTTAATGCAATGCGATTGCAATCGATGGTGTGGGAGAACGGAGTTCTTGGATTCTGGTGTCTTGGTTAATGAGCATTTCAGGAAGAACGTGTGAGCGTGGATGATGGTACGGAATTAGATTCCGTGCGCAATGAGGAGGAGCTTGTGTCTAGATTACGATGACTCGGCTCGAGAAAGTATAGATGTGATATGATTTGTCAGTTACGCTGAAGTAGTAACGTTCTGTTCTTGATGTGATCATGAACCCACTTTATGTTTAGTCCAGATTACATCGGTTTTGCTTGATCGTGTTAGCTATCTGGATCGTCATTCTTCTGCCTGAAAAATCCAATGCAGTAACTTAGGAACTGTGCAAATTGTTCACGGCGTCATTTTAAATGTGACTGGGTGTTGCATTTCTGAGGACAGTTTTCATAAATTTGTGAATGAAAGAGAAGGGCATGATGTCGAGCAGTATCTTATTGCAGAAGAAATGTGTCGGGGTTCGAGCTGGTCCATGGTAGAATCAATTTAATTATTATCTTTTGACGCTAGGTCGGGCTCGATACACTGTATACTGTTTCTAGGATAATTGTACTCACCAAACGGTAAAAATGTTCAAAAGACAGAACCATCCACATTTTACTGGTTGTGCAGAGCAGCATACTAGGGAATACATGTGTCCAGTGAATAGGTGGTCCTCACAATCATGTGATATCCAATAGATGCTGTACTAACTGATCTAGAAGCTTATAACGCCAATGAGAAGGTAAATCGCAATTTGATCGAAGACAAAGGAATTGACTGATCCATTTTTGTTGTATTTTCCAGGGTTAGCTCAACCGGGCTTCCAAGTGATGTCACCATTGAAGTCGGAGATATGTGCTTCCATCTACACAAGGTATGGCCTGGTTCTTATGCCTTACACTTAAGGTATAAACCTTGATATTGCAAACAGCGACACAGGAAAAGACCTGCTAAAACAGCTTTCATTAAGCCACTCAAAATGCTAGTGTGACAGCCAAAAGTTCTCTTTAATGATCAATGAGATTTTGCATTACTTTCATGCTCCATGAATGATCTGGTCCATTCGACATACAACTCTTTCTGGGCGCATTCTATTATAGTAAGAACGCTGTGTATCAAATATCATCATACATCAAGTTATCACGAACATGAGAGTCTGCTAGAACTGCTTTTGTGATGGGTCTATAGCATAGCTCAAAATGGTTTTACTTTAAGTTAGTACTATCGTCGGACAAATATTTAGTCTTAGACTGTGTTGGGAATAGAATAAGTTACAAGTTGTGTGGCACCTGAAGGTGACCATTCTCCTCAGCATTTAAGCTGGAAATAAACTGATTCAGTATACAAAGTTTCTTTGAGAAAATTTGGAAAAATTCTCGGAGAATGGATAGGTACAGGGGCTAAATGCACTGGCAGGTAACTGTCTAATTATGCTGCCTTATCTTTTGTAGTTGATCTCTTCCTATAATTTCCTTGGTTTGTTTTGCTGTACTTTCACAGTATTATGACAAAAGAACATCTTCACTACCTGTGATCATGCTTGAAATTGTGCCTCCATTTTGCAGTTTTGCTGTACCCTTTTTGGGTTAAGAACTCACTTACTTTTACTGCACAATTTGTTTCTAATTCTTATGTTTTTGGCATGCAAATCAGTTTCCGTTGCTATCTAGAAGTGGGGTACTAGAAAGCCTCATAGGAGAAGCTTCAGGTAAGGACGAGCAAAACTGCACATTGCAACTTCATGACGTTCCTGGCGGCGCCAATGCTTTTCTTCTCGTGGCCAAGTTCTGTTATGGTGTCAAAATCGAGCTCACTGTGGCAAATGTAGTAAGCCTCCGATGTGCAGCCGAACATCTCCAAATGAATGAAGACTATGGAGAGGAAAATCTCATCATGCACACAGAGAAGTTCCTGGATGAGATCTTCGGCAACTGGACCGACTCAATCAAGGCTCTCGAGACCTGTGAAGAGGTTCTACCACGTGCAGAAGAGATTCATATCATCTCAAAATGCATCACTTCCTTGGCGATGAAAGCTTGTGCGGACCTTAGTCTGTTTAGTTGGCCTGTATCAGGAGACAGTGATGTGAAGAGTCCGGTAGGTACCATATTTTGGAATGGAATCCGCACGGCTTCCAAATCACGCACCTTAAATGAGGACTGGTGGTACGAGGATGTCTCTTACCTGAGATTGCCGTTATATAAACGGTTAATCACTGCTGTCGGATTAAGAGGCATGAAGCCTGAGAAAATTGCTGGGTCGATCATGCATTATACAAAGAGGCATCTCCCATTGATGGGCAGGCATTCGAGCTTCGATGGTGGCGAGTTCCCTGCATCGGGGTCAACCATTTCTTCCTTATCTGATGATGATCAACGGAATCTTCTTGAAGAGATAGTGGAGTTACTCCCAGATCAGAAGGGTGTGACTCCCACTACATTCTTGCTCAAGCTTCTTCGAACATCCATGATCTTACAGGCCAGTCCAATGTGTAAAGAGAAACTAGAGAAGTGCATCGGGTCGCAGTTGGACCAAGCGATGCTCGAGGACCTCCTTATTCCCAATGTGAGCCATTCGATGGAGACTCTTTATGATATCGAGTGCATTCAACGGATTCTTGATCATTTCATGGTGGTAGACCGCGATGCATCTGATCCCATCTCGAGCTGTGTACCAGACGAGGGGCAACTGATGGGAGGTGTTCACTCTCTGACTCCGATGACAATGGTGGCCAACTTGGTGGATGGGTATCTTGCTGAGGTGGGAACAGATGTTAACTTGAAGCTGCCAAAATTTGAGGCACTTGCTGCAGTTATCCCTGATTATGCCAGACCGCTAGATGACGGTATATACCGCGCAATTGACATATATCTCAAGGTAGATATGGATTCATACTTTGTTCTTCTTGCTGGTGTTACTTCACATGCCCAAATCTCCATGTTTTGTCAGCAATTTGTATAATCAGATGGCAAATGCCGTTGATCAACTTAAACTGTTCTGTCCTTTATGTGTCTTGTAAGTGCATTCTTAGCCGTTAAGCTTCTGTTTCAGGGGTTAGTCTTCTCATGTTAGGTCCAGTTTTTGTCCCACTCATTTCTTTTCATAGAAATACTAATGTACTTCTTACCATTAGGCCCACCCATGGCTCACAGATTCTGAGCGGGAACAGATATGCAGGCTCATGAATTGCCAGAAGCTCTCCATGGACGCCTGCACTCATGCTGCGCAGAACGAAAGGCTTCCTCTCCGAGTAATTGTCCAAGTCCTGTTCTTTGAGCAACTACGCCTCCGAACATCTATTTCCGGATGGTTCTTCGTGTCTGACAATCTCGAGAGCTCACAAAACCTGAGCACGAATGTCGCACTAGCCCGAACAAACGGGCCAGGTCAAGGAAGCAATTTACAGAACCAAATTGTCGCGTTCGACGAGATGAAGGAGCGCGTGTTTGAGCTCGAGAAAGAGTGCTCAAGCATGAAAGAAGAGCTTCAAAAGGTGCTGAGGCATAAAAGGGGTTGGAACGTTTTCTTCAAGAGACTTGGTTTCAGATCTAGGTCGAAGACTAGCGACCCAAAAGTCACCGAACCACCGCAGGATGCAAGGGACTCAGCACCACCACCACCAAAAGCTCCGCTGGAAAACGGAAGGACGAACCACAATAATGGCGAATTAGGAGATTCCAAATGAACTGCTGAAGAGATGTTCAGTGTCTAAATAATGGTTGTCCCTTGAGCTTTTAGCATTAGCTAGTAATGACTTGTGGATTCTGGTGTACTCTTCTTCTTCAGGCAGATTATAAACATTTCTTCTCTAGTTTGATGCATGATCCTACTAGTCTGCACTGTCAAAGGAAAAATCAGATTCTTAAGGCCAGTTTGAGTCATTGTTGATTGATCTACTTCATTCCATTCATCAGGACTAATGTTATTTCAAAATTATATCAAACTTCATTCCATCACTATCTATATTTTTTTTGGCCAATTTTCCTTCTCTATCAAGTTGAGATCTCTGAAATTTCTGGGATTCTATTAGAACTCTTACAAAATTGACATAATTTATTCCTCAATTTGTCACAATGAAGATTAAAAAGAATGCACTCATTTCTTGTCTGGTGATGGGGGAATGTTGAATGCCCTTAAAAAAAAACCAGCATTTCTACATGCAAACATAGATACTAATGCAGAATGATGAAAACCTAACATATATGATTTTATATGGAGAGACAGACGACAGAAAACAAACAAAGCAAGCATTTCAACTAAGAAAAGACCTAATGATTTGATCGTTAAATTTGAAAGATAAAAAAGGAGAAATACAAAAAAGAAGAAGATAAAGATAAGAGAATGCATGTTATAAAGAAATTAGTCTTGAGAAATATATTTAAAAGATTAACTTCGACACAAATTTCACCGAAGTAGTGTCCATAATGCTTAAATAGATGTATAGGAGGATTTTTTTTTTTTTGTTGGTTTATTCAAGTGCTTGTCCAATATCATTGGAGATCGATTTTTACACAGCTGAAGAATGAAAAAAAGTTGAGGTTGGATCTTGACGGGAAAAGTGCACCGAAAGCCGTAAGTCTCATGTACAAAGTATAACTAAGGGTGCGTTTGGTAACACTTCTGTTCTTAGGAATAATTTCTGATTAGAAATAATTTTTTTTTATTCTGTTCCCGGGAACAATTTCTAAGCATTTTAAGTCATTTGGTAACAGTCCAAAATTTCAATTCCCGAAATAGAATTGCGTTTGTTATCGTGCTTAAAATTTCTACTCCAAATCATTTTCTTTTAATTTTGAAATAATTTTATTACTTTTCTTTTTCTTTTTCTTTTCCTTTTTTCTTCTTTTCTTTTTTCCCTTTCTTTTTCGTATTCTTCTTCTTCAAGTGGCCAATCGTCGACAGGCCGGCTAGCGATCGGCCAGATGAGGGTGGACGACCTCACTGGAGCGTCGCCGGCTCTCGGCGAGGTCGGCGACCTCACCGGAGCATCGCCAACCCTCGGCAAGGCCAACCCTCCTCGGCCGAGCCTCATCGACAGCTAGGCGAGCTCGACCGAGCCTCGCCAGTGGTTGGGCTTGCCTCCGGCGAGCTCGTCGAACCTCACCCTGGCTTGGCGAGCCTCCAGCGAGCTCACCGAACCAATTTGCTCACGATTGACGGCAGTGGGCGGCGGATGGCAACCGCGGCGATGGCAGCAGATGAAGAAGAAGAAAAGGGAAGAAGAACAAGAAAAAAGAAAATAAAAAGAGAAAATAGGTTCTTGATTCTATAATTGTTCCCGGGAACAAGAATTAACTTTTTTTTATTCTTGATTTTGTTTCAAATCTACTTCCGGAGACAAAAAAATAGAAATTTTTTCACGGAAACAAAAACTTTACCAAATGCATTTCTCTTCCAAATTTACTTATGGGAACAAAAAAACAAAAACAAACACTATTTGGCAAGTTGCCAAATAGGCCCTAAGTCTTAAATATAATCTATGCTTATAATCTATGCTTCCGAATGAATAGTATTTAAAATTGGCAACGTGTCATTCAAAAATTGTTCAAATAGCACCTGTGAATTGCATTTTCCAACATAAAGTTTTGTCACTAAATTTTATTGTCTCATGAAAGGTTTTAAGATTTAATTGAACCTAGTGAAATATTCAGATTTTGATTGCACTATTTGATATAAGCTTAGAACTTGGCAGTCTTCCAATCTTGATATATGAATGCTTTTTGATTCATTGAAGATACAGAGGATTGACTAAGGAAGTTCAAACCATTTTGTAGTTTACATACTCAAGGTATGCATCATAAATTAAAAAGATCGAAATGTAGGCCAATTGATTTATCTTTCGCCTTTGTTCGGATAACCAATGGCATAAACTTCAAAACTTGATACGTTGAGGCATGGAATACCACGCAAGTCCCATGAACTAATTAAGTTTAGGTCTTTGATTAATATATATAATTGTAATCGAAAGCAATTTGCATGCGGTTGTTGAGATTTGAACAGGTCTTCCTCTAATGCTTTGGTCGAATATCGCTTGATGCCCGACCAATTATGCCAACCTCGGGATTCTCTCGCCTTTTATTTTACATCTCTTTTCAATGTCTTAGCCAGTTATTAGTCTTATGCGGGATAAGAAGGTACATCATGTTAGGTATTATAAAATCTATATTTATTTTCCTAAAAATATGTGAAAAAAAAATCCGCATTATAATAATGAAATCCAAAGATAATATCATCTTAAATTCACATCAACTATTTTATATATCATAATATGTCGTGTATCAAAATGCAACCATTTTAATTATAATACTTTTATAAATCGTATATGATAATTAAATTTTGTCGTTACTCCATCCTATCTAATTTTAAGTGAAAATCATATTTTGTTTACTTGCGTGAATATGATATGCTACAACCATTTCTCCGGTTATGATAATCGACGTACTTCATCGTTAATTAACTAAAGATTTAGTATAACATAATTAAAAATCAAAGCAACCTTACATGAGTAATACTATATAATTCGATTTTTTTTTTCAAAAAGGACTAGTTTTCAGCAAGTTCAACAAACTCGCCACGTCGGAAATTTTATTGAAAGTTATGTATATACGTGTATTTTATGTATAAATACGAATATTTTATTAAAAAATTAGTTTTTCTTTGAATTTTACGATATCCTAATTTCTACCAATTTCTACCCTCGGCCGGTCTTCATCCTGTGAAGTCATCAATCTCTCTCTCTCTCTCTCTCTCTCTCGCCGGTGCTAAGCATTCCAGAAACCTCAACGCTTGAAGAAATTTCCGACGAAGAACGCCGGCAGAATCACGAGGATTCGCTCCAAGTCGAGATTTTTAAATATCGGGTCAGTGAGCTTTTCTCTTCTCTGTCTCGATCTTGAAATGAAAATCGTCGTGCTGGGTCGTGATTGAAATTAGTAAAGGGGAAAAAGGAGCATCGGCTCTTTCCCACGCAGAATCTTTTCGCTGAAACTGTACTCGTCCGAGTTTCGCGTGCTCGCTTGCGTATTTCCGGCTTCCGCATCGGAGGTTCTCTGCATTTTTCAAGTTGTACGGCTTCGGTTTGCGTCGGGATGCGCCCTTCTGGGTGGAAACAGATGTGGGTAGGCGTGTGTTGACATCCGGAGACGATTGGATGATTGGTCTTTGCAGTGATGACGACGATTGAGGCAAGGCGTGAAGACCCACCAAAGACTAAGGGTGGGATGGTGGCTGAGAGTTCGGGTGCTTCGTTCAAGAGATGGGGCAGGAAGTATCCCTTCGTCAGATATGGCCTCCCCATGATTTCTCTCACTGTTCTTGGCTCCGTTGGACTTGCCCATCTCTTGCAAGGCAGGTTAGATTCTTCCTTGTTATAATGATGCCACTAAGTCATGATTTCGATTGGCAAGCTGCTGAGTATGAGGCGTGATGGAGTTACTTTGTGAGATGGACCGAAAGTTATGATTTTTTTCTTTTTTGCATTTGTTGCTTGTAGGAATTGACTAGACTCAGGGGTTCTTTCACCTTTGTTTTAGAACTAATTGCTTATTACCTAACTGTTTAAGCATCACAGCGTGTACTCAAATGATGATGTGATTGTTTCTGTTTGGTGTACTTGTCTGAGATGGGGTGTGCTTGGCGAGCAATTCATGTTGAGACTATTGCCTGTGTTTCTCAGGGTTTAGGGATTTGGGTTATTCACACAGTGGTTTAACTTCGACATAAGACATTTTTTGCGGTTGGATGTTCATATCGTCAGAACCTTATATTCATTTGTATTTCTTGCTTTTCTGTTCATTATTTGAAGTTTGAACGGCATGCTTATCCATCGCATGCGTACCATGAAGACCTTACATCATTTGTTTACCTATATAGGCTCGCCTTTGTAATATGATTATACTGGTTACCACGCCTAACCTCTTTATAATGGGCAACTGCTGGTACACTCTTTTTTTTGTTTCTTCTGCCGAAATGTTGTTCCACTCTCATCGTGTTAATAAAATTTTGGTGCATGTGCTATGTCTTCTCAAAGTTGTCTGATTCTTGTAGTTCAGCAAGGATATTGCAAAGGTGAAAGATGACAATGAGTGGGAAATCATCGAGGAAAGAAAAGCGCTGTCACGAACAGGACCAATAGAAGCATACAAGCCTAGAAAGATCTCATTAGAGGAGGAGCTGAAGGTACGATCCTTTGGCTAGGACCCTTGATGTAATTTCAATCTTGCCTTGTGGTTTGCATCTAATCGGCATGTTTTCTCTGGTTTTCAGGCTTTGCAAGAGAAGGTTAACATCAATGATTATGAATACAAGAAACTTCCTCGAGTGACTGATGGCAAGTCTGGCCAGCAGTAATTTAAAGAAAACACGGGAGCAGCTAAGTTAGGACAGTTGTTTGTTTATCTGGTTTTTTTGGGTCTGCATATTGCTGATTTTGTAGGCTTTGTGAGAGAAGGTTGTCATAACAATCCCATGCGCAAGGGAACCTTTCATCCGACCTTCGGCATGGTCAAGCTAGCGGTGGCCTTCAAAGGCAAATGTGGCTTGTGACGGTTTCAAGGATGTAGTGGCTGCTGAAACATTCCCTCTTTGGCCTTCCACCCTCCTTTTGGAATTTTTGCCTGCAAACTTGGCCCAGTTTTGAATCTATTAGTATATTAGTCACCTAGCAGATGGATCATATGCGAAATGTTTTGGATGAAATCAGTTTGGGGATAATAATCTGCAGTGTTTTTTCGTGTCTATAATGCTTTTTGGCGTGACAATAGTAATCCCTCAATATGCTGTCTTTCTTAGATGACTGAACTGAACTAATTAAGTGATGAGTTTGTGAGGAAACTGTAATCATCTTGACGACTTTGATTAAAATCATACAAGACTTAGTTGTCTCATTGATGTTCATTACCTATCGGCCCTATTATTATGCTTTGATGGTTGGACCAGTTAAGTTCAGAAAAATTGGACATGAGGGTTTTCTCTCATCAAATATTTTTATTGCTGCTTCAGAAACTGCTTAAACTGGCCATGACTTAATGATTGTGTTGAGCAGGGTGGGCGGCAGTCGCAATTTTCGATTGTAAAGATGATCTCATCTTAGACGCATTGGTCAAACATTTGGATATTGCCCCCATGAATCACTCTGGATGAGCTCAATAATGAGCAGCCGTAATTCTGTGAATCGGTCGAGTTTGGCAGGATAATACTCGAGGGAAAGCATTAGAGGGCATGATCTTCATCTGTCAAATACATGACTAATTAGTAGTCCTGTGTCATCCTTATTTCATTTGTATGTAACTTGCCAAAATTAATCTCCAGTTATGCCACAGTTTGGCACTCGTTTCACCAATTACTGTGACTGCAAAAGAGCTTCTCAAATGGTTTGAGGAACCTGATGGTAATATGGAACCAATTTACATGTTAATGTACTATACTAGCATGAGTAATCTTGCCAACATATTAAAAGCTCCAATTTGAGCTTAACTCGAGGCTGGATGGATCGATTTGCGCTGAGTTTGAGTTTGCCATACTTGCTTAGACCACTCATTCATGAGCTTGGAATAAACCTCAAGTTGGGTATCCAGTAATAAAATGTCTCGTCCGGGTTATATTCCGAGGCCCAAGCGGATCAGTTTTGATCGAACAAGTTTGAAATGAAATCAGAACTCGGTCGCTAAAGAAATAATCTGATTGTAAATCTGGGACGGTCCCCAATAGTCTTTTGAACGATAAGAGCAGTAGCATTTGAAGTTGCTTCTAGTCCTTCCCATTATTTCCTACAACTTGATGTTCAACGGGTAAAAAGTTTTTCTGATCAGAGTAAAAGGAGAGAGAGAGAGAGAGATGGGACGAGCCAGATCAAAAGAATTAAGAGGAGGTACATTATATCACCTTTGCCACAATTACAAGCATTATACCCAATTCTCCAAAAGAGAGCTCAGATCTGTTTATGTACACATCATCACCCCCAGAAAAACAACAGACTGACGGAAGCAAAAATGTCTTAAAAGCCCTACCAAGTATCCCTTGTCACTCCCCCTACTAATATAATCCTCTTTCCCTTCTCTCGAATCTTATTCATTTACACATCAAAGCATTGCCAAATCTCAAAAAGACCCTCTCCTAATCGCGCCGATTCAGACCCTCACCACCACGGTACCACAGGAACAGGCACTTGAAAAGCCACTAGACAACACCAAAACCGAAATCTTATGTGGTTACCTCGGCCTCGGGTGCGGCCCAAGCGATAATAATGGTTGTATTAGCCTCTGGGTTGAAGGGCTGCCTAGTAATGTAGCTTGAGACCGGGTGAGCATCTCAGTCATGGATGGCGTCTGATAGGCCTGGATGAGGCTGGAGCTATCGGTGGAGTCGCCTCTGGCAGTTGCTCGCTGCCACGAGTGCGAGCTTAGTCCAGAGAGGATATATGCGCGACCCGAAGCCTCATAAACATGCCTGCTTGCCATTCTCTCTTGCATTTCCTTGAGCTCTGCGTCCAAAGCGATGCTCAGGCGGTCACCAGATTTAGCTGACAAGGATTCGGAAAGAGCCCTGCGGCAGTTCTCAAGAATAGAAGCAGCAATGGCCAGGTCTCCTTGCTCAGCTGCAGCACGAGCCTGCGCCATCACCTCTGCCGCTTGGACCCTGTTCTGCTGCCTATCAACCTCTATCGAGACAATTTCTTCTCCGGCTATCTCAGGTCTCTTTATTGTGACTTCTTCCGCTTCAGTTGAAGTCAACTCTTTTGTTAAAGGATCCCTATATATGCACCTGACGTTCAAAAGTGATGTTTCAGAGCTTGAAGCCTCTGCGGGAATGTTGATAGAAACCAGAAAATCCCTCTCTTCATCAGCATACAGGTCACCCACATCAATGCTACTTGAGCATCCATTGGCCATCACATGGCTTGGGTAACTTCCAGCTTTTAGAGAACTAATTTTCAAGCTTGGGTGCAAAGACTCGATCTTTACTTGCAACTCTTGCACAACAACACTGAGTAGGCCACCGATGCATTGTGCGAAGGCATCCTGAATTGCAGCCTCTGTCTCGATGAAGGAGAATGTGCCTCCAGATGTCTCTGATATGGAGTGCATAGCTGAAGAGTCATGATCAATGCCAAATCCAAAAGTATGCACAGGTATTTGGAACCCACTGTTGTCACTTCCATTGATGGACAAGGGGAGTAGTGGGTGACCATTTGGTTGAGGACGATTTTCGCCAGAACTGCTGACGGTGTAAGTGTCTTGTCCATCGGACAACAGTATAACACTTGCCACTGGGTTTTTCTGCTTCCGGTCAGCCATTACCTTAGCACCCTTTCTTAGGCCTTCGGCGATGTTGGTCCCACCATTTGCCACCAAGGAATTCACGGCTTGAAGCGCCTGCTGCCGTCCTACATCAGACATGCAGCGGAGGGGGAAGAGGCGCCGAGCAGTGGAGGAAAACGATATCACCGAGAGTCGATCAGCTGAGCTAAGGTTCTGAATAACAAACCCCATGGCTCGTTTTAGCAATGCTAGTTTAGTACCTGCCATGCTACCACTGATGTCAAGCACTGTAACCAGGTCAATGGGAGCACGCGGGGTTTGTGTGACTTGTGGGAAGCTAACATTATTCTGGCTCAGGTTTTGTCCCCCGGCAGCTGCAACTGCCTTAAGATGAACCAGGACAGAGAAGTTGTCTTGAGAAGTGGACCGTGGCATAGCTGAAACTTCAGGATACACCCTGACCTCCAAAGTTCTCGAGGAATTCCCATTTGCAACTTCACTGCAGGAGTTCTTTTCTACGACCACAGGTTGGAGATCTAAGGGTTCGTCATCATCAAATACTCCAGGCTCTGGAGCCTGGAATACGGGAACAACGTGGCGCCGGTGTGAATCACGTCGGGGCGGAGGGCGAAGCATGGTAACCACAGCATCATCGCGGCTCCAACGTATGGGATTTCTCGATGCACTTCGTGGAATAGGGTCCGGACACGGTACTTGTGATGGGATCTCTTTCCATTTTGCCCGGCAGACTGGGCAGATTTGGTTCCCATACTTGACATTTGAAGCTATGCAGTGGAAGTGGAATGAGTGGGAACACTCTGCGGTGAATATAGCGTGACCTCCTCCTTGTTTTATTTTGTTCAAGCAAATGGAGCAAGTCTGCTGAACATTGGAGTAAAGAGTCAGTAACAATCGCAGCACAGTGAAAAAGAAGAAAGCACTAGATTTGATATTGCAAGAAGAGCATAATGCGGATAACCAAAAGGGATAAGCCAGAAAAGGCATAATTGATGGACTCCAGGTTAGTGTCAGACTACAACTGAAGGTCAGTTGAGGCTATGCATATAACAAGCTTCGAAATAGGAGAAAACAAATCAAGGAGCAAATTAACACCCGAAGATGTTTAACTAGCAGGAGATCTTCATTGAACATTCTGCAGAAAGCAAAACCAAAGGGCAAAGGCAACCCCCAAATCTACAAGGACTAAGAATCGGCCCAATTCAAGTAACTGCATTTCAGCATGAAATTTCCAATTCATGCTGCTTTCTTTAGCACTCGTTAGTTTATTTGCCAGAAAGTTTCGAAAACGAACAGTCGACATATGCGAACATGGAAAAAAGCTACTTTTCTACCTCAATCAGCAGGAAAGCAATGCTACTCTTGACAGAACAAGGCAAATTAGCAATACTCCCGCAAGGGAGTAATGAATTAATCTTCAAACACATAAAAGATCCACACATCCAAGAAGAAAATAAAAGCGGGTGCTTTTCAGAGTAGCATTAAAATGAATATGCAATGAAGACAATTTTTTTTTTTTTAATTCAACAGTTGTGATAGGCACAGAACAAGAGCTTATGCTTCCAGGTCCAAGCCCCCAATAACAAGCACAGTGAATAGTGTGTTATTTAGTCCAACAAATTGTCAGAAGCAGGAAACGGAAGGCGAAACAAAAGCTGTAATCACATGCCACATAGTAGATCAAGAAAGTACGTGGATCTTTCCCCTGTCCCCATCAGAATGTATTAGAACCAGAAACTTCCCTCTGGACTCAAAATGGACAAGCAAACGACAGTTCTAAATCCAACCCAACTTAAAAAAAAAAAAAGAGAGAGAGCCTTCCACTGCAAAAATTAACCGAAACCAAACGCAGCTTCAAAAACACCAGTTTCCATATCCGAACTGAAATTTTCAGTTTGTGGAATTACCAGAATCATATAAAGAAACCAAAAAAAGACAACTTTACTAAAACTTTCCCAACTCTGTAACAGAACCAAACCAAAAAAGAGACTGTTGGAATCGAAAGGAACAGAGCAAGCATGAACCTTGGACGACTTGCTTCCGCTCCTATACAGCTTCAAGCCATGAGAGGAAGGAGTCGGTGTCATGGGCCTGGGACCATCCACGTCCCAATTCCCTGGCGAAAGTAAGGCAGCACTCGACAATCTATCGGTCGAAGCATCGAGATTATTGGAGGGCGGGTCCTCCAGAGTTCTGGGGACATACACGCACAGGTTCAAGCCCAAAGCAAGCTTGGCTTTTCTCCATTTACTCGTCATTTTTTTCTCCTTGGCACTTGCGAGATCTCAGCCACGGAAGAGAAACCCAGAAATCGTTTCGCCCCAGAGCACACAAAAACCCACCAAAGTTCTCGCCTTTCTGGCTCGAAACGAAAGCCACAGATCTCAAGAACTTATCTTGGGGAGCTCGGCAGCTGTCTCTGAGCTGAGGGAGTTATTGGAACGAGAGAGAGGGAGACAGAGAGAGAGAGAGAGAGAGGGAGGGAGGAGGGCTTTAAGAAAAGTTCAAGTGGAACACGAAAACCAAGAGAGGGAGAGAGAGAGAGGGAAGGAGGGAGAGGTTTGTATGGAGAGGAGAGAAATGTCGAAGGGGGGGGATTATGTAAAAGGGGATTAAAAGGAAACGTCAAAACAGGGGACTGGGTCACGTAAAGACGAAGATGAATCAAGTGGGTTGCTGCCGGTTGCAGCTGGTTGCTGCTGCTTACTTGGAGCCAGCATTCTTGGCCGCCATTAGAGAGAGAAAGAGGAGAGACAGAGAGAGAGAAAGAGAGAGTTTTGACCTGGGCGGTTTTGCAAGATGGTAAAAAAAAGGAGGAGGGGGGGAGGAGGAGGAGGAGGTGGTGGTGGTGGTGGTGGTGGTGGAGGGGTGGTGGATTGGATAAAAGCACGTTTTGGTTGAATTGTGAAAGTTGGTTGCTTTATCATGCCACCGGTCTCCCTTCCTTTTCTTTCTGTTTTTTTCAGTTTTTTATTTTCTGTCTTTTGACTTTCAATGCTTTTTGTAATAGTCTTTTTTCTTCTCTTTTTTTTTCCCTCCTAAAATAAAATAAGTACTGCCAATGTACGAAAGTAGTATTTTTTTTTTGGGCAAACGTACGAAAGTAGTATAGTCATGCAGAAACCGAGATCGATTATTTTGATTGTTCTTAGAGAATTGGAAATTTATTCAAGGAGTGTTCAGCTTTTTTTTGCTTAGTAAAACTAGTTATTTTCCATGTTGAAAGGCGTCTAAGCCATACCTTCTGCATGATAGCAATAGTAACATATGCGGCAAATGTCGATATTTTATTAATTTTGTAGCATTATAACGATTTAGTACTTAAAAAAAGAAACTTGTATATTTATTTGTTTAGAACTATTTTAACATTTAGGGGGGATATTATATGTAGACATATATGTTTTTATGTTTCACAAGGAAATTGGATATAAATTCCTTTTTTTTAATTTCTTGAGAAAAAATCCAGATAGATAAACTTAGGACACTGTTTACTTGACATAAAAAAGAAAAAAAGAAAAAGAGTACATCAAAAGCCGAAAAGGGAGGAAAAGAAGTGTTGACGTTGAAAGTAGGGAATGAAGTCTTCAAGGCCTATTCTTCTTTTATTGAGAGCGCTAAAAAAAAGTTCCAATTTGATAATCGCCAATGGGTTTGGAGAAGAGAATTTGTGAAACTTTGCATAATTCATTGCACCAGCGTGATTAGGTAGTTTCCAAGATTGGTAAAAGATGTCAAAAGATAAGTTTCAAGTTTCAAAGTTTCGAATGTGTGCGCGTATAAAGTAAGTTCCAAGATTGAGGTCATATCGACCCCCTACCCACCATATATTATATGACTTGTTTACGGTGGTATGTATTTTTCCTTTAAGTAGATATATATGCATTTGACTATCCATTACTTTCTTTAATTTTATTATGAAGTACCCATGTTTTAATGTGTGAATGATAGGAGGAATTTAAAATTGTTTTTATGTGATTATGTCTTTAGGATTTTAAATTTTTTTAATGTTTAATGTTGATTATGTTTCCGACCCAAAAAAATGTTGATGTTAATAAATAGAATTGTGACAATTTTCAACCAAAAAAAAAATGTAGAATGTACATAAGTTTTATAGGGTATCCTAAGATCCATAGAACCATTCCAAGTAGCAAAACCTTAGGCGCTGGTGCCCATAGGGTAGATTCTAGAATGAGGCAAAAAAGGGCGTCCAAGTCTAAGCATATTAATGTATCTAAATGGAGAAATATTTACTTAAGATTTTAAGTCAAGATGGACCAATTAGGATTTTTTAAATACTTCAAACCACGGTAATTCTCCATGCATAGCAATAACTCAGGAATGTGTCGCAACACTGCATCACTCGACTTCATACATTCACAGCGTTTTCACCATCCACACATTGATTATCAAATTTCTCCATTGAAGTATTATCAAACACCAATACATATGTTGGGCGGTGGCAACCAATCAACCTATCACATCATTGAGCACTATTGATGTTTTTGGACATAGGGTAGATTTATATACTTGAGTCATTAGAATGTCATTTCTACAGTTGGATCATAAGCGAAACGAAGGATATGATGTAATGTACCTAATCCAACTGTTGATGAATTGATTGAATGCTTAAGTCTCAAAAATCAAAGAAACCTACTATGACATAACTTCAGTAACTTGGAAAAAGGAAGATGGTATTTAAGTCTTGTAAAGATTGGAAAAAATAAACAAAAAATCACCATTGACACTCTACCATATTAGTTTCACTCAGATAGGGTACTCAATTTGGTTGATCCATTATAAAAGTTTAAATTGGAAGTAGAATTCCAAACACAACTTTCACTGTATAGCACCCTGTCCCATTTCAAAAAGTAGTGCGCCGCTTTGGTATCATTTGTGATAGATCCGATTCGCATTATATAAACCAACCATCCAAAAAAGTGTTTAAGACAATGACGATTGGGGATGGATACACAAGTTACGGGTCACTTCACTTGTCTTCTCCCATATAATATAATACATGGAACGTTACATTATAGCCTACAAAGTAGTCGGTACTTCTAATTCAATTCCTTCAATCATGGGTTTCTTTTCAAACCTAAAAGGATGCATACCTGTTTCAAGCAGCACAGGCACGGAAGCTTAACGGTTGGAAGAGATTTGGATTTATCGATGCAAACAACAGGTGATTCACCCGTGTTTTACAGATGCAGGCATGCCTAGTAGCTGGACGGCATTTTCATTTAACTTCGTGTTTATCGTGCAGTACTGTCAAAATTAGTTTCCAGAACACTGATCTAAGTTTTGTAGTTGTCAAAAGTCAACCCTCCTAGAAACCCTAGCCGCTTGACTTCCCGAGTACCGACACAGACGTTAAAAACAACAGTATCCGTCCATATGATGTTGTGTTTCACCTAAAAGAAAGTCAATAATTTGGTAAAGAGCTAGGTGGGGTTTGACAACAAGTAGGCGCACTGCTAGGCTCGTTTTCTGATTTGTCCAAAGTGATGGAGGACAAATATTACCATACAAAAAGCAATCATCCCAAGAAATGACATTTTCAAAAGCTACTCCTTTTTCTTTCTCTATTTTCTCTGTTTTTTTATTATTTGTTTGGCTTATGGTATTCACATCTTAACAAATATAATAGTAAGTCAAACAACTGAAGGATGGAATGGAAATATGATGGACAAGGGCGATAATTTCGAGAGACGTCTCTTTAGAGATCTATGATGAAATTTGAAGGGAAGAGCTTATAAAGAACACCGTATTAGAATTCACGCATATATGTAGGAGTCACATTATCATGTTTCGATCCACTTAGGGATCATGTTATCATGTATTAACCTACTATCGGATATAATCTAAACATGTGGCATATTACTGTCAAGTTATTAGTAAATGTGCCACCTATGTTGAATAATTTATGCTATGTTTTCCATGGTAAAAAATTCCATAATAGAAAATTTGACTCCATGTCATTTGTTATATTTACCATGATGTTTGTCAAGTTAAATTTGTCGTTTGATTTGGCTAACAATCATCTCAAACATCAAATATAGTAATAATTATCTTGTGATTTCATTTGACAATTTGTCATTCTACTCTGGTTTGGCTAGATTACCCTACATTAAGAGGAAACAAACGTGCCTCCTATGTTGAATAATTAATGCTATGTTTTCCATGGTAAAAAATTCCACATTAGAAAATTTGACTCATTGTCATAAGTTAAATTTGTCATTTGACTCGGCAAATAATCATCTCAAAAATCAAATATAGTGATAATTATCTTGTGATTTCATTTGACATTTTGTCATTCTACTCTAGTGTAGCTAGATTACTTTGCATCAAGAGAAAACCTATAACGGGGGCACGAACTTGTGCTGTACTTATTAAACCTCTATATTAGAAATTGCACATTATTTTGTAATTAATCATATAAGTATGGAAGATTTTGCAGATTACTTATCTTCTATAGTTTAATGCTTTCTCCTAGATTTGATTGCTTGTCACATGTAAGCCAATATATAAATTATATGAAGACACTTGGTGCTTTACAAGTATTTGCCGAATTAGATGGCATGTCATTGATATCCAATTGCATTATCATGTGGTGTCACAATCATTGTAACCATTGATCCATGAAAATAATATTTGTGTTTGAAATTTCTGAATGAATAATTTCATAAGTAAAATTTGTCGAGGCAGAGACGTGATATAATGATAGAGAATCCTCAATTTTATACGATGTCACAATCCTCCCAATGATGAAACATTTCTCCTCCATCTCGTCGTCCTTTCTAGTCCCGAATAAGCAGTCATCGCCCTCGACCCGGCGACAGCCTAAATTTCCATTATTATTTTTCTTTCCCGAGCCATGAGAAATCCCCCAAAAACGAGCCTTTAAACCCCAAAAGAAGTGTCGAGAAAGACTGCCCAAATGTCGTTCTGCCTCGCAGCAGCATACTCGTAATCATGCTGTCAAAATTCCCATCTCCATTCTTTGACCATTTTACAATAATCACGAGCATTAAAAAATGGTTCAAGTCATGGACCATGCCCTAACCCCATTCCGGAGGGCACCATCATACGCAGCATAGAAAAAAAGTAGCCCCTCTCATCACTACATCCACGACCGAGGAGGGGATACTCAGGCAACCCAAAATGGGCCTGACGTGGCTCCATCATGACGAATCATTTGCTGGACTTTTCTTTTTATTTTCTTTTTTATTCTATTTTTTTTTTTAATGTTTTTGGGGTCAAAGGGTTTGATTTTTCTCTTCTTTTTCTTTGCCCTTTTTCTCTCTCGCGATATGGCTGGCAATTTTTCTTGTAATGATTTTTATTTTTCTTCACGCACACCGCACGTGCACATGAATAGTCGTTTTACTTTTTTTTTTGTGGTTCACTATGTCAACCCTGCTGACCTAGTTTCATCATATCAACAGGAGGATGCATTTTACTATTCCTTCTTTCTTTGGCCCTCCCCCTTTCTTTAGTATTTCCTTTTTTTAACTTTTCCTTTTGGTTTTTGTTTTTTTTGCTAACGATATTGCCTTTTCCTAAGTTCTGCTTTTTTCGTTTCTTTAAGTTTTCTAATCCACGGTCGTACAGGGACCGATGGACGGCATGCATCTTGCCAAAACGATTCATGGTACAGGTGTACAAATTCTTCAAGTAAAAGGCTAATTCATAAAATCAATTTATTAAGAGATATGAAGAATCTCTATAGGATGTGGAGAGGAATGTACTTTATTTAAGATCCTATTTAGTGGAAAATGAATGATCTAGAAACTATTTTTCTACAAATGGTTACTCGTGTTGCTTTAAACAATTTATATTTAGATATTTTCGTGGGTGATATACATATTTTTTGTTTATTCATTTTTGTAACCAATATGAACGATCATTTTCAAGAAAATATCTTCCAAATCATTTATTCTTTGCGGAAGAAATGGAACCTAAACGTCAAATTTCAATTCACCACATAATTTCACACGTCACTTTCATAAATAATTCTCTTATGTCTCTAGCATTGCCATCGAAATATAAATGAACATTAGGCGAGAAAAGGAAGTATCGTTGACACCCTCACGAGTTATAATACGACACGGAAGAGGTAGGTGGTCCATGTACCTTTCATTAGGGTCATTTTTCGCGGGGGTTGAGTGTGAATTTCATCATTATGGTAGTTTACACTTGATTGGCATCGATTCAATTACTTGGAATTGAGGGTATTCCTTATTCCCCGGCTTGAGGGTATGACCGCGACGCCATGAAATGCGTTCTTGATTTTCTCACCACCAGTTGAATAAGAAATGCTCATCGGATCTTGGCAGCATGCCTAACTATGTCATTATTAGGGGATCTAAAGAAAACGTCTTTGATGTAGCCGGCACCTATAGTAAACAATCTATCCATGGACATCAATTCTTATTTATTTGTACTCTTAGAGAGAGAGAGAGAGAGAGAGAGAGAGAGAGAGAGAGAGGTGGAATCATGCAAGAGACAAGGCCGAGGTCAATCTCAATGAAAACGTAAAAACATCAATGTCGATGGTCAATAGTCAAGAATTGGCGGTTACGAATCTTCCATATGTTGATAAGTTCCTAATTGTTGAATTTCATTCGCCCACCATTATTTTCGTTTGACTGGCTTTGGCTTCGGCAGGTCCGACCTCTAACGCTTGTCTATGTCCTCGAAAAATCTCCCACGTGGATCTCTATGCCCAAATCCTTGACTTGACTTGGTACAGTTTTGCCTGCCCATATTTTGGCTCACGCCATGCGTGTCTGCCATGGTCCGCTTTGATTAAAGAACCATTTTGAGGAGTGTCGTTCTGCTTTCTAGAAGAGGAGAAGAGTTGATAATAAGTTGCATTGTAATGGCATTTAAACTTGTTGAAAAACATGGAGGATTAATGAAGAGAAATGGTGGGCTGATGGTTGAATCTTTAATAATTTTGAACGGTATGGAATTTGCTAAACTTGGGACAATATTTAAGGGAATGTAAAGGTGATTTGTTTGCTCTACTCTTGTGAGGATTGACATATGGATACGCCACTAATTATTTTAAGGGATGTCTCTTAATGAAATAATAAATGATGGACATGGTCTACTATTTATTTATATTGCATGGATCTGCTTCGTGACTTACAATATGCAGTCGTTTTGTTTCCTTGTTTCATGGAGTCATATAAGGTAGAGAAACTTGATTAGACTTGATTTGCATCTTCGTTTATTCAAGATCATTGACTTTTGGAATGAACTTGTTGCTTGTAATGCTTTGGTTAGACCTCGAAAAGTAGATGGGGTTCGAACAAGACATGTCTGGTCTTGAATAATAATGGCTTCTCTCTTGTGAAAGATAAATTGTGCTTTTACCTCTCTCTATTAAGGATAAACGGAGCTTTTTCTCTCATGAAGGAACACAAATAAAAGCACTTTTCTTCCTTCACTCAAGACAAGAACCCTTATGTCCACAAAATAAAATGAGAATGAAAGCGATTAATGATGTTTTGTCTGTTTAAAATTTATGTTGGATGCAAATTCAGTGGATTGAATTGATGTAACCGTTATTTTAAAATTAAATCGCTAGATAATGTGTACTCCTCTTTTCTTCTTTGTGTCCTTATAAAGTTTGTATTTATGAAGATTCCTGGTGCAAAGGAACACATGAAACTCGGGGTATGATTAAGTTTCATCCCCAACATATGCATAGCAAAAGGTACAAATGAAGAAAAGATAAAAGCAGAGACATTGAAACTGGAGTCCTTTACAACCTTCCATATAAACACCACAAGGACCAGTTGTGGTGGTGGTGGTGGAGTATGAGCTGAATCGATCCAAAGTTTGTATCCTTATAAAGTTTGTATTTATGAAGATTCCTGGTGCAAAGGAACACATGAAACTCGGGGTATGATTAAGTTTCATCCCCAACATATGCATAGCAAAAGGTACAAATGAAGAAAAGATAAAAGCAGAGACATTGAAACTGGAGTCCTTTACAACCTTCCATATAAACACCACAAGGACCAGTTGTGGTGGTGGTGGTGGAGTATGAGCTGAATCGATCCAAAGAGTGAAAGGCACAGTGGTTCCAAAGCTGTAAAAAAGGACAAACTAAATTGGAACGAAGCTAAAGAGACCACTTGCATGATCCATGCCCCAAATGGACCACTAAATCATGCTAAATTCACCAACCCACGAAAGAAAAGTCAATGCACCTGTTCATTTGGGTCCAGGCTGTAACATCAGGGAAAAAGAAAAGAAACAAAGGATGGGTTAATAGGACACCCTAGATTTTGCTTTGCTTTGTTTTCATGGACAACAAGAACCAATTTCCTCTCTCATTCCTTGACAAGTAGAGAATAGTACTTTTCTTCGGGGCGTGGCACTGAAAAATTGGAGGGAGGAACTTCTGGAAGCCCATCACATGAATGAGTGGAGGAAGAATTTGTTTCCTTTTTTTTTTTAAAGGGGGGGTTGGGGTGGTTTCTCTTCTCCATTTAAGATGTTCCTCTCCATTTAAGATGTTCCTTACTGGCCCATTAGGGCATCAAGTGATTTTTGTACTGGTATTGTATCAATCAGATATCTTAATCACCATGCCCCATTAGTAAATCATCTTTTTTTTGTTTTTTTGTGTTGAGCATTAATGCACTATCTTCCTTGGAGGAGCAAGAGCATCTTGTCGTCAACCAACTCATGGCGATGCCAATCTTTGACGTAAGATCCCATAAGAACACGATTCGAAACTTGTCACTAAATGAGAAGTGACAGAATTCCACCATATATAGTAACATTATGTAATAATTTCAAATCGACACGACTCGATATGTTAGGCAAGATTTACGTAAAGACCGAAATTCCATATCAGACCAGATTTAAGCCAGTCTAACAATGATGGACATGAAACTATATGGATAATTAGCATAAAATAATGACTTGTCCCTCAAGGAAAGAGTTAGGGTTTTGATATTAGAGGGTGAGGGGGATTAATTCATCTAAAGAACTAAGAGAGCTACAATACCTACGATTTTTTTCCTGTTGGGTCTAAACATCGGTAAACATGTGAACAATGCATCGTGATGGTTAGGAATCGTAGGGAAAAAAGTAGTGATATTATTGTGCAGACTCATTTTAGATTATTATGATTGAAGAAACGGGGCAATCAACATTAACCTTCATTCAATATAATGAATCTAAGACCCTAAAACGCTAATCGTGGTTTGTAAAGGAGAAAGACACTATATATCACGATAATGATCTCCAACCTTTGAGTGGAGTTTCCTATTCCCACCACTTTACTCTCTCCTAAAAATCCCCATCTTTTGAAAGAGAGAGAAAAAAAAAATGCTCCGTCTTTTTGGATGCAAAAGTTATTCCTCTCCCCCACAAAATAACATCAGCAAGGAACCAAGAAAGTGACCTTTTCCTTCAATTTTCTTTCCCCTCTCCCTTTTGCGAGCATACCTGCCTCATGGCTAGCTTCGATTGAGAAGGGGGGGAGGGGGAGAGAGAGAGAGAGAGAGAGAGAGAGCTTTTTCACATGAATGAGTGAGTGCAGATCCACCATGTATGAGAGAATCCTTTCATTGAGTCCTTTTGCAGGGGATAGGATTCCCTTTATACTTGCCCTCTAAATTTGCCAGACTTTCTGGGGCAAGTCAACGAGAAAAGCTGACCCTTTTCCTCCTCTCCCCTCTTTTAAAACAAAGGGGGAATCAAAAGTCCCCACTCTTATATGTTGCCCCCCACTAAAAGCAGTGATTACCCTGAGCAAATTGGGTGTCTAGCACTTAAAAAACCCTAGAAAAAATAAAACCAAAAAAAATCCCTCAGACACCATTACCTATGCTCTCTCTCTCTCTCTTCCTAGGGTAAATACATGACATGATGTCTTGTTTCAATAACATAAATTAAGCATTTATTAGCATCGGACTTTGGCGGAAGCCAAAGCCCAGTGGACAATTTTTTTAAGATACCTATGGCCTAGAAAGATAGGGTTATGGTGTACCTCAGTAAAAAAAGAATATAAAAAAATTCAAAGCATAAATACTCTTCTTGAAATTAGTGGCAGCCGAATCTTGGTTGCATTAATTTTCATGAGAATATATGCTACTTAGTCTTGTAAGGTTTATGGAGATTATGCTTTCCTATCTCGCTAATGACAAAATCAGTGTGCCCCAGATGAAGATATAAGCATGCATGAATTAAATAATTTGTGCTTAATGAGACGTTTCTATTTAAAGGAGGCTCATTCGCTCAAGCGTGGTCTCATGGACAAGGCCACGAAAGAAAGCAAAGGGTCTTTTTCATGCTTTCCTAATTAACTCGACGTAACTTCCTTGGTTGCTTTCCTTAATCATTATATCACATGAAAGCATCGTCACGAGAAGTCAAACCCTCATCCATGCGTCCGTTCTGGTCCCATTTTCACTGACATCATTTCCCCCGAACTTCTCCGCACAAAAAATATTCCTCAAACTATTGAAAAACACTGATTTGTGGGGAAAAAAAATTGATCTCGTTTGCCATGTTTATTAACTTTTAGGGTTTCCACCTTATCTTCTTCAAATTACACAGTTATATCTAGCTGATTCAACTTCACTTGTCGAAATTATACTCTCTCTTTTTTTTTTTTTTTTTCTTTTTAAATAACCGACGGTGTTTCTAATAAAATTTTTCTTTGATTTTTCCTTCTGGCATAATGATGTCGTGCGAGCATGCATTTCGCTCGATTTCATGATTACAAAGGAAACACAAAGCTACTCTAGAGCAAGCTTTGCACGAATGGCTCCCTCAAGATAATGATATAATAAGCCATTGAAGAGCTTGGTGGCATTAACTAAATCCGCAAAAGGAGGCTAACACCCATCATGGACAGCAAATTGCGGCCAATGCATGATCATGGGATTTAGCTAATTAATGCCATCCAAAGGTAAAAGGAAAGAGCCCTTTGCTATTAGTTTATCAACGAGATTAAAGGGACATTGTCATGATGATAATTTGGAGTTGAGACTTGGGCCCATAAATAGAGAGAGAGCGTGTGAGCAAGCAAGCTAGGTTTTGGCCTCATTTTATCATTCTTATTGCAATCGTTTCAAAAGGAAATCAATTTTGTATATATAAATTGACAACTAGAAGAAGAAATCGATTTCGACGACTAATAAAAATTCCACGTACCGCTTGCGTGGGTAAGCAACCTAGTATAAAAGAAAGAGGAGATATAGACACGAATGTTTAAATTAGGCTAAGTTTCAAGAACCCAAAAAGAAGAAGTAACCTATGTCAAAGATGGTGTCTTGACCCCTAATTGAAAATGATGCTCTTGGAATGAATAATCGGGTAATGCGCGAATTTAAATTATGTTGATGGAATTAAGAATGGCTTGATATTAGATCATGCTACCCGAATCGGATAGATTCGGATCGAATACAAAAAAGCAAATTATTTTCTCACTCTTCGGCATCACCTTGAGAATATAAAAAGCAAGTGATGGATGACGTCGTGGCCTTTGGGAGGAGCGACAGCGTTGTGGAATCGATGGCACTTCATACATTTTATTTTTTTCTTCTTCCCACCTCCCAAATATATTTTCTATGGTTTACCTTACCTGGGCTATCACAGCTCTCTGGGCTAAGAGCTTGGACCGTCTTGCTGGAGGCCCAAAACTCAAATGACGCTTGGGACAAGATTTCGGCCCAAAGCACTGGAGAAGGATGTGAAATGAACATCTACTATGTACTTGTCGATGAAGAGGGTGTAATCGCTACCATTTTCGTGCCTCGGGAGACAACATTTTTGCCTGTCCAAATCAATTATCTTGCGCCGAGTCAAGCTTTGTCAATTTGGAAATGCATTACAAGCCCGGCCCAAGCAATTGACCACTTATTAGCATAGACTGCAGAGCATGTAGACCATAAGTGCATGTCAAGTTAGTAAGAGGAGAAATTAGTGAGCGAATTGAAATTATTGGATGCTTAGCTGCGATTTCTGTCCTTGATTAATTCAAGGGCATGCATACTCAGAAAATGGTAGCGGTAGAGATAAATCCCATGATACAGAGGGCAGATGCACTTTCTTTTGCAAGAAGGATCTACACAGCAAAATTGATAAATACAACACTTTGTATTCACAAAAAAAAAAAAAAAAAAAAAAAAAAAGAGCACGCGAAGACTGCAAGTTGTTTTACTCTTAATCTTGACGATTAAAAGCATTTACCAAAATTTTGAGAATTGGTAATCATCAAAATAAAAGTATAGGCGGGTCATGTTCAATACCCAATACTTAAGGATTAGTTTAATAAAACAGTTAGTATAAACAAAAGTATTCAACTTTGATCAATATGTTCTATTACATTATGGAAAATAAATTAGATAAATAATTCATCATATTATTTGATCACCACTGATATCGATTAAAATACTATTAAGACATTTAATTCTTGATAATATTTTAAAGATAAACAGATGTGGGTCCATTTGTCCTGGAACTTTCAATAAATAACATGGAATTAAACATAAACAGATTGTCAATTATAAAAAATATGCTGAGTGCAAAGCAGGGCTCTGATATTGAATGTTGAGAAGGATCGGGAACTTGATTAAAGTAGGAGGCATTCTCCATAATATTAATTGGGAGAACTTTTTGCAACAAACACAAATGAGAGCACTTGATTAGTTATAGCATTAGCAAGAGGATGGTTCACTCCCCCTAGATTACTCTCTAGAAATTAATGGTTTACCCCCTTCCATCATTCTAGAATTAATTGGAGAAGAGAGGAGGTGAATCTTCAAAACAAAGAGAAAAAAAGTTTATGTCTTGCTCATTGTAGTTCTTCATCATTTTGTCTTAGGGGAGCCATTTTTACCTTACCAAAGAGAGAGTATCGATAGAAAGAGAGGAGACAACGGCGGAGATTTGAGACTCCATGGAAAGTCAACCAATTCGTGGTAGCCTGGTAGGTTCCTGGACTAACTTAATTGAGTTGGTGAGTCAAGAAAAGTTGGTTAAGTTATTATTTCTTTTATTCTGTCCATCACTAAAATATAATAGTTGCCGAAATTGAGTCCATGTCCAAGAAAACCTTTGTTTGCTTTTCAATTGTTTATATAGTCATAGCACTTACATAAGCTTCATCGTCATCGACCGAAAACAGCAGCATGTACTCTATTCATATGCAATGCAGGATATGGTTTTTTGCCTTGAGAAAACCCATCATTTAAGGTGGAGTTCCACGTTGTCAGAAAGGAAAAAATAAATAAAGTGAGAAATATGTCACGACACTAAATTACGAATATGAAAAGAAGTTGATGGTTATATAATTCCATTTCACGTAATAATAAAATTTAATCGAAAAAAAGAAAAAGATGTCCCCTAAGCTTTGTCACCATGGTGAAAGGCAATTTGGATCACAGAAGAAGCACGATATGAAGTTCTCCATCGCTTCACCTACCCCCAAGAGAAGGAAAGACAAGCGGTGGTTGGTGGCGGCGAGCCTTGACAACATGTCAACAACCCCCCTATGCTTTTGCTCTCCCTCTCTCTCTCTCTCTCTCTCAATATGAAGACAAACACCTTTTGCTCTCTCTCTCTCTCTCTCATAATGAAGACAAACATTGTCGTCTTATATCAACTTGGTCCGAGAGTTGAAGAGTCTTTCCAATTTTTGATCTCTTATAATCACTTGTAGAACGAACAAACAATAAAACGATCGTGGGAAGAAGCTAAGCACCATTGAATATCACGGTTTGGAAGTACATTAGGAACGACCTCATCTACTGTCATTGACATATGTATATGTTGGCACCAAAATTCAGCACAGCTGGCACAAGAAAAACCTTAGGCATCAGTGAGCAAACGTAAAGATTGATGATGAGCGATGCCAGATTTAAAAAAGATGAAAATCCAAAACATGAAGAAATTATGAAAATGTCATGAATTTTGGGGACGTAAGTGGATGATTCCAAATCGTGATGATGCCAGCTTGATGGAGTAAGATATATGTGAACTTCAACCCTATAATCTTGGAATTATCTAATTAATGGTGTACCATATCCTTATTCCGCGAATATGAGAAAACTAGAATTGGTTGTAGGACAGTCATGGGATGTTAGAGACACTAAACCAACGTGCCAAATCTCCATGATACCAACCCGACAATCACAGAAGCAGTTCAATGCCAGCTCCGAAGATTGGGAACGAAGATTGGCTGATAAGCAGTTGCGCGTAGAAATCACTCGTGGCATGCCGGGCAAGGAATAGAAAAGTGTACAAGCAAAGATTTAAGACTGGAAGACCAAACGCCTCAACCAAATCACAAAAACTTAAACTCTACCCAAACTCTACCCTTGATCCTACACATTGTATCAGTTTAGCACACCTTTTCTCTCCTGCCCCACCTCATGTGCACCGCTCTACGCCGTGCCACCCCAGTGACGTTGAAAGCCCTCCATCTCCGACTGACTTCGTTGGTTCCTGCCACGGCCTAGCATTGTCCAATGTTGTCCGGAGGATGCAAGGTCGTGATCTCGTTCTTGCGACGGTCTCGGTTCAGTGACCTCTGAGTTGTTGAAATGGAGAAAGAGAGAGAGGAACTCCATGCCGGCAACTACACTGTTAAGGGCTTGTATATTGAAGCGGAGAGAGAAGTTTCTTATTACCGATATCAAAGCAAGAGAACGAAATCTCCAAAGAGTTGTCGGAGGTCCTTTCTATTGTTGAAGGCGATGGACACTTTCCTTTTGTAGATTTTACGATTAAAAAATGAAGAAAGTCCAGTTTCACAAATACTTCAAAGAGTGCCCGATTTTCTGAATTTAATATCTTTTGGTTGACCTCAACATTTAAAATTATAGTGGACTATCCAGGTTGATTTGTTTTTTAGAGAAAACTTATTAATATTCTCTTTCTTGATGAGAATCTAATTATTAGCAATGGTCTTTTCTAAATTAGCAAAAAAAGAAAAAAAGAGAGGAAAGGACACGCGTGCTTGCAATATATGACATATGTTCAAAAAATAAAGAAAAGAAGATTTGGTATGTACTGAATAATAGATTTAAAATGAATTTCCTAGAAAAGGAGACTTATGTCGACCCTCTTTTTTTTTTTTTTTTTTTCAGTTGCATTTTTTTTCCTTTGTATTGGTAATAGGGGAACTTTTTGGCAAACTTATGATATTGCAAGATGCTATGCCTTTATAATACGCAAAAACTACTCGAGGAGTTTAGTGAAGAGGGATGGATTGGCACTCGGTGGGTGGTGCTACATATGCACATGGTTTTTGCAAGAGATGGTCTGGAGGATTAAGCTCCGTTTGTTTGATAAAAAAAAAAATTAAATTTCTCTAAAAATGATTATTTATATCACTTGCAAAAATAAATGAATGAAAAATGATTTCATTATTTTCAAAAATACTTAGACATAAATTATTATCAATAATGAAGACATTTCCCTTGATTAATTATTTCAAGGAATATAAGTCATTATTTTGAGGAAAGAGGTTGCCATCCTATTAGATTTGCTTTATCTACCCGGTTTATAATTTCCAAATCTTTCGTATCGTGAAACAAACGAAGCCTAAGAGTACTGGCCTTTTCTCTTTCCCAAAGATAATGGTTTTGGTTTTGTTACATACATACAGTACATGTTATATATAAAAATATTTATTATTTGTATACACATTGTATTTACTTAAAATATTTATTATGATTGATTTTTATATTTTTCATTGTATCTATTGTATACATTTCATTTTTGGAGGAGAAGAAAAACAAAGAAGCAAAAATTAATTGGTCAAATTTAGACAAATTACTCGGTTGGTTGTGAAAGTGAAATGATGTCACTGTTATATGGAATGGTGCAAGGAACAAATTTGTTCCTAATTTTTTTTTTGGAAGGTACAATGCTTAGGAACAAATTTGTTCCAAAAGATATGATCTATCGAAAAATGTTCTACTTGTGACCTTTTCGGGGTGCAACATTGAAAGTTACATATGAAGAGTTTTAAATATCTTCGAAATTAACTCACCCATTCATTTTGTCAGGTTTTCAAATTGGTCAAAGGAAAGCTGACAAAACAATAATGAAAAAACCATATTGGTGACTCTCCTCTTCTTCTTCTCCCCCGTACTATATTTTCTTCTCCATCATAATGTATCTTTCTTGAAGTTAAGAGTTGGGGTCCATGATTGAAGAACACTTTGAAGTGCATCATCAAGGTGCTTCTATAAAGACGTTGCATCATAGAATTAGTATTTCTCTTGAAATTGTTTGCACCCTTGAAGGGAAATAACTAAAATCGTGAAGCAAGCTTCTTGTAACCTTGTTTCACAACATTATTCTTTGCGTTAGCTTCAAGTTTGTACTTTTATGAGGTCCACTGGCTGTATAAAAACCAATTTGGCATTATTTATTATCCAATTGCTAACATGTGAAATAATTTAATAACTAAATTAAATGTAAATAAACATGTCACTCGTTTTCGATGATGACTGTGTAAGTATTATTTTATATACTATTAGTTGACCTAATGATAATCCATTATATATTGTGTTGAAATCAACATCATAAATTTTGATCATCGTGTTAGTCGGGCATCCAAACTTGAAGTAAATAGAAAAGCGTGATTTTAGATAAAAGAACGAGGCGCTTCATACATTTCTTATTTAGTTTAATGACATTGCTTCTCAAATAAATATTGAATGTAAAAGAAAATCTATATTTTTGATAAGCCAAGGACGCGAGGGCAAAGATCCGACTATGAAATGATATATGAAATATTTTGCAGCCCCGCGAACCACATGTACAGGAATCTGTTCTTTCCCCCGATATACAAAAATAGAATATAATTGCTAATTGATTAGGTGAATTGACTCTTGAATTAATCTCTTAAAAGCCAGATAAAAGAAAATCCTAAAAATTTCTGATCTGGATATCAATTGGCTACATCCAATTTATATTTGTTCTCTCTTTGGAGTCTCCTTGACGATTCAATTTTTGATAATCCATGATGTATCTATGAAAACCTAAACCTATCTATACTAATCCCTTCAATTATGCTAATTTAATTTTAAACCTTTTGGTGATTTGCTTATTTAGTCATAAACCTTTTATTGATTTGCCAATTTAGTTTTTCCAACTAATTTTGGCTGATAATCGTCAACGTGGCGGTCTAGTCCTACATAGCACGGGCAATGCTAACATAAACAATTTTTTAAAATTCTTTTCTTTTCTTTTTATTTTTTCTAATTGCTTTTTCCTTTTGCTGGGGCTATCTTCACAGGCCTTGAGCAAGGGCAACCCTCACCCTTGGTGATGACCGACGGAGGAAAAAGGGGAAAAAAAAGAAAAAAAAAGGAAATGAAAGAAAAAAAAAAAAAAATTACAAAAATTATCCACATTAATACTAATCATGCTACGTATTACGATTGGTATTGATTAGATTGCTATGTCGACAATTTTATACCAAAATTTCCTAGAAGAATTAAATTGATGAATTGTTATATTTAGGATAAATTTGACACATTTAAAAGTTTTATGATCAAGTTGATAAATTATCAAAAAATTTAAAATTAAATTAATATAATTAAAAAATTTAGAATTAAATTATTGACCATATAATAAGTTTAAGAGTCTTTGACTAATTTTCCCCGTAAATGAGTGAGTGCAGATCCACCATGTACGAAAGGATCCTTTCATCTTGTCCTTTTGCAGGGGGTTGGATTCCCTCTGTACTAGCCCTCTGCAGACGTCTTTATTGTGGGCAGAATGGGTGTCCAGCGCTAAAAAAAAAAAAAAAAATCCCAGAAAAAATAAAACGAAAAAGAAAAATGACTCTCTCAGATGCCATTACCCATGCCCCCGCCCCCGCTCTTCTCTCGGGTAAACACATGACATAATGTTTTGTTTCAATAACATAATTTAAGCATTTATTAGCATAAGACTTTGTGGGAAGCCAAGCCCAGTGGTCAATTACCTTAAGATACCCACGGCCTAGAAAGATAGGGTTATATCAATTTTCATGAGAATATTTGTTACTCAGTTTAGGTCAACCTGTTGGTTGAGAACAATGCCGAAGGCATGTCAACTCAATTGTGGGTATTTAACTCACCTTTACTCACCCAAGGCGCGGGAGGCTTTCGCCTGTCTACCCGTGGTAGTCAGAACCGAAGTCCTGACGTGGTGTCTACTTTCATCATCGCAAGACTCCCTAATTCTCTGTCTATGTTTGTCTTCCCAACAAAGAGGGAATAGGAGGACAGCACGGGGTCTCCCACCTCAAGGCGGTTCTTCCGCTTGTTTCCTCCATGAGCCTTTTAAGGACTTGCTCAGGTCCGGCCTAGAAAGATAGGGTTATATTAATTTTCATGAGAATATTTGCTACTCAGTCTTGTGCGTTTGTGGAGATTATGCTTTCCTCTCTTGTTAATGACATAATCAGTGTGCGAGAGACGAATATATAAGCATGCATGAATTAAATAATTTGTGCTTATTCACTTGAGTGTGGTCTTATAGACAATGTCCCGAAAGAGAGAAAGAAAGGGTCTTTATCATGCTTTCTTGATTAACTAGACGTAATTTCTTGGTTGCTATCTTTAATCATTATATCATATGAAAGCTTCGTCACGAGAAATCAAGCCTCATACACTGACATCATTTCCCTCAAACTTCTCAGCACAAATATTTTTGTATACTCCCTCGAACACTTGAATTAATTTATTATTTTAAATCTTATTAAAAACATCCACGGTTGAAGGAAAAATATTTGATCTCGTTAGTGGTGTTTGTTATATGATATGGTTTCCACGTGTGAGCAAGTTAGTATAAGATGTGAGTGTTTAAATTAGACTAAGTTTCAAGAAACCAAAAAGAAGAACTAACCTAATATTAAAAAAAAGGTGTCTTGCTTCCCAATAGAGGTTGCAACGTCTTCAATAACATGTTCTTGTTTCGTCATTCCCTTTGTAAGTCATCAAATTTGATGCTTTTTGATGCGTAGTTGCTATGGGATCTCCTAATTGAATATATGTTCTTGGTACAATTGAACAATGAGAGAATTTAACTTTTGTAGATAAGCTTGGCTTGATGTTAAATCATGCTTACTTGAATCGGACAGAATCGGATAGCATACAAAAGCTAATTATTTTCCCACTCTTTGGCATCACCTTGAGAATATAAAGCCTAAAGTGATGGATGATGTTGTGGCCCATGTTGCTAAAAGTTTGTCTCATCTAAAAAATCTATGAGGCATACCTAACACCGGGAATTAAAATTTTTGTTTGCAACTTGACAAAAAAATCTTATTTTTCTATCCTCCCCAACCCTGCATCATATATATTCCTCAAATTGCCAAAGATTTTTCGAATTTTCCCTGCTCAAATTCGCAACCAAAGCCACCTAGAACTTAATAATAGTTACCAAATTTCAAATCTTCTTTTGGATTCTGAGAAGGACAATGTTCTTTCTTTTCCCTCAATTATGACTCACAAAGTTAGAAACGTTATCATAAAATAATATAATTATTACTTGGTGCAATCTTCTGACGAGATTGATAAATACACAAACAGGTGAGAGCCAAATTTGTCTTTGGAAGTTGATAAAGGCATCTCTAGATATTATTAGCCACGGTTCACCGATCGATGTTTTGTTTTTGACTTGATTGAGAATGTGAAAATAGAAAAAGAAAGAATTGTCATCACATGACATGTGATACAACTTTATTGATATTTCTCTATTGTAAAACAACTCCAAATTAAAGTATAACATATTTTGGCAGTATAAAACAAAATTCACACAATGGAATTGAATTGAAAATTTCTGAGTAAGTACAGTATAAGTGTCAGTACTTTCGTACGATGCTCACTTAAGTGCCAATCTTTCTTTCTTTTTTACGCACTTGAGTGCTACAATTTAAAAAATCGATCTCTTGAATGCCACATTTGATTTGCCTCGCCGGAAAAGATAACGTGACATTAAAATAACATTAAATTTTGCCAATGTGTCTCGCCGGCCAGTTAAGCAAGCAAATGAGATGGTAAACGACGTCGTTTACCCATGCAATTATAAGAAGTGAAGCGGCTTCATAAATTGAAGCAAAATCTCAATTTCATTTTTCACGAACCCTAACTCTAACCCTACCTTCAACCTACAAACTCTCTTCAATTCCAAGGCAAATCATCTTATCAAATTCACAATGGAGTGTAAAAGCAGGAGAAGCAGGTCACGAATTTTTGAATAAAGTGAAGATGAAAGTAAGTATTTTTGCTTTTGTGGACTACGAAGTTTAGCAAGAGTTTATTGGACAAGAGAAAATCCTAAGAAAAGGTTTCATGGATGTGCCGAGTTTAAAGAAGACTTCAATTGTGGATATTTCAAAAGGATTGATGCGAAATTTTCGAATCGAGCAACGGAGGTGATCATGGAGCTCCTTTAAGGACGACATGGACCTTTGTCTGTAATGAAAGATGAGTTGGACGACCCCGATTCTATGTAAGCAAAAATCAAGGATTTGGAATCTTTGGTGATTCATTTAAAAATGAAAATTTCAAAAATGAAAATTCAAAGAGATATTTATCAAGTATTATTTGTCTCGATGTTGCTAGAGTTGGTCTGGTTTAAGGTCATATGTAATCTCAATAGCAAGAAGAAGCTATTGAGTTTATCGTAGTTAAAAAATAATGAAATGTGTTGCTTTATTTGGTGCAATGATTTTGTTTTTTGTTTTTTTTTTTATGATGTAAGTGAATTACTGGTTTTGTGTTGACTTGGTCTAGTGGATTTTGGTGGATGTTGTGTTTTTTTGATATAATTTGAGGATTATTGTTGATTTATACAACGAATATATGGCTTGACCAACTCGTAACAACTGTAGCAAGAGAAGGGATGTGTGACAGCCTAAGCAACGGTGTGCGGGGAGGAGGGATGGCAATGCGTCTGCGCCTCAGTCCACGGACGTGCGCGGGGAAGGAGAAGGGGTCCCTCTCTAGTCCCACATCACTTAGGGAGGGAGTTTTGGGCTAATTTATAAAGGTTTGGGTTCCTTTAATCTGTGTAACGCGTTTCACCTATGCTTCCGCTGCGCTAAAAACAAACCCGTGAGAGAGGACGGCGGTGGCCGGGCCTCCAAAGTGGACAATATTGGGCTAGGACGAGGGTGGCCGGGTTCACGCCTTGTTGACACCTAAATTTTTGAGGTTGATTTTGCTAAATAAAAAATAAAAATCACACGGCAAATAATTTAGAGACATTTTATTTTCATTTTGTTTTATTTTAGGCCGCCGGTAAAGGAAAATTTTTCACATATTCTGTTCAGGTTTTTAGGCAATATATACCAAAGGATGTATTTTCGAGCAAAAAGGAAAAATTTGGATAGAATATGTGAAAAATACAAAATAGAATATCATGTGTGGTGCAATGATATATTAAAAAATATTGCACGAGCAAAATTGGAAACGAAATATGCAATAAGGATTCAATTTTTTACCCTATAAAAAGTGTGATGGGGTACAGAAAAGGGGTCGGCAAATTTTGAGAGCAAATACGTAGAGAGGTTGATTTGAGCTATTTTCGAAAAATTGAGAGAGTTGGTGCAAAGAGGGAATTCGTGCAAAGCAAAAAAGAAGGAAACCCCTCGACGCCGCCGCTGCACGCCTCCGACGCCCACCGCCGCGCCTCTGCACCCATGACCTGTTGCTGCCCAACCCAACACCGGAGCTCCGCCGAATCCACCGCTTGCAACGCTCGTGCCCAGCCCCGTGCTCGATCCGAAGCCTCGGTGCCGCGCCGCTGACGTGCCATCTCGCCTCGCCGGTGATTCCCCAAAAGCCGGCGGCCAAGATTTCTTTTTTTTTTTAAAAAAAAAAAAGAAAAGGGAAAATTAAATTAGGTATTTTTACTTTACTTTATTAGGCAAGTTTAGGTTTTTTTTTTTACTTATTTGTTTATTATTTCTTTATATGTTGTTTTCTTTGGTTGGAATGTCTATCTATGCATAATTGAAAATCTCAATGCATTTCCTAATTCGCAACCATGCTAAAGTTTTTTTATTTCATCTATAAGGCTTTAGATGAAATAATTAATCAAGTGGAAATAAAATTGATATTTTGATATTTAGGGCTTAAGATTAATTTATCGATTTTACTAGCGAAATATTATCCCTTGATTTGAATGATATGTGATATCCTTTTTGGGGTAATTTTGAATGAACTTGATTGTTTTTTATTTATTTATCTTGAGATATGCCTGAATTGGGATATTGCATGTTTTAGGGTTATTTGCATATTTAGGTTGAACATTCTATTTATCATGAATTTTCGAAATAAAAAAATAAAAAATAAAAAAAATAAAAAATATCAAATCAATTAATTTAGGTTGCTAGTTTTTTTAACTTAAATTGCATGTTTAATTATTTGGCAATTGTTAATTTTGAAATTAAAAAGGAAATAAAAAAATCCAAAAATGTTGAATTAGGATTAGGTTTGTTTTTTTTTTTTTTTTTTTTTTTTTAATATTGTCTTGCATATTTAGAATAGGAATTTTGTTTTGAATCATGAAAAAGAAAGTAAAAAGAAAGTACATTCATTTAGGATGCTAGTTTCATTGTTATTCGAATTGCATGGAAAAAAAAAAAAAAAATCATCATGCATATGTCATATAGGATTAGGGCATATTTTGTACGTCATGGTATATTAGGGTTAAATTGCACTTAGTTTAATTTTAGATAATATTTTTCTTAATTTATTATAAGTTTAGATATTTTTAGATATATTGCATTTTAGGATTATTTGGGTTAAGATAATATTTTAGTTTAAATTAGGATTTGGCTCAATCTAATTCCTAATATAAATTAAATAGGATCTTAATCTAATTAGATAATTTTCACATTTTTCTAATTCCGAATTTCATAAAAAATACAAAAATGTCTTAGAATAAATTAGTTTCAATCTTTAGGATATGTTGCATTCTTTCAAGGAAAAAGAAAAGAAAAAATGTCATATGCACGTCACTAGGGTTAGATTCATTGAGATGCATGCCATTTAGTATTTTTGCTAGACCCATTTAATTAGAAATTACATGTCATTAGAGTTAGGTCATTTAGTTAATATTGCATTACATATTGCATGATTTTCATTATTAAGTAAAAAAAAAGGGGGGGAAATTGCGTGTTAATTAGAAACCATATCTAGGGTTGTTGATGTAGATTTTAATTTAACATTGCAGATGCTTTCGTTGCTTTGAGGTAAGTTTGCGATTTATTTATTATTTATCTGGGTGTTAAATTGGTGGATTGCGCACCCGCATGATCGCCTCACATGTTAGGAAAATAGATTTAAAATTAATTTAAGCTGCCTGCAAAAAAAACATTTTTGAAAATAAAAGAATGGTACCGAAAGGGCATTGGAGAAATCTAGTGTAACCAAGTCCCCGTACCCATAGTCTCTGGTTCGTAGAAGTAAAGTAAAACTCTCGTTACTTTACTTGGGTTTCTAATCGACCCACCAAAAATAGATTAGTGGCGACTCCTAGATAAAATCCACTTGCATGTTAAAAACTTGAACCTAAGTCGCGAATTGATATGGGCTTGGGAGAGCCCGAGTTAAGTCTAGGCTTAACAATTCATTAGCCAAACCCTAGGTGGTTTACACCCGAAAAAAGTTGGTTGCGACACGCCTCTACCACAGACAACGCGTTTTAAAGCCGTAAGGACTCAGTGTCCAAAGCAGATAATATTATATAGTGGGGCCCAAGTCGTTATAGGATGATCCTACATTTTGTAATTGATTTTGACTTTTTTGCATATGTTGAAGAACGATTTAAGTTATGAATGATCATTTGAGTGTTGAATTTTTTTCAAATGAATCAACTTTTTTAAAGTTATAATTTAGGTTCCTTAACTTTTTTAAAATGACAACTTGATGCAATGTGTTGCTGTATTTGATGCAATGATTTTGTTTTTTGTTTTTTTTTGCTCTTTTTTGTTTTTTTTTATGATGTATGTGAATTACTGGTTTTATGTTGACTTGGTCTAGTGGATTTTGGTGGATGTTGTGTTTTTTGATATAATTTGAGGATTATTGTTGATTTATACAACGAATATATGGCTTGACCAACTCGTAACAACTGTAGCAAGAGAAGGGATGATCCTACATTTTGTAGTTGATTTTGACTTTTTTGTATATGTTAAAGAACGATTTGAGTTATGAATGATCATTTGAGTGCTGAATTTTTTTTCAAATGAATCAACTTTTTTAAAGTTATAATTTAGGTTCCTTAACTTTTTAAAAATGACAACTTGGATTCCTCAACTTTTTAATTAAGTAGGTTATTTAGTTTCACTTTTGCCAAACACATCTTACATCTTTTATTAGCTTAGGACAGATTATCATTCGGTAACAACATAAAAAATAAGACTTATTTTGACATAGTTTAACACGAAATAGCATTACGCCATACACAAATATTGCATCAAAAAGTCTTTTACATCAACATTGATGTAACAATAATCCCAACCATCTTATAAATTCAAAACCGAAATAACACTCATATTAAGCACTTATCCATCCAGAATGCAATAATAATGTGAAACAACTAATAACATTGCTACTAAATACATCACAAGCCAAAATGCAGTAATAATCTCAATCGCCTTACAACAAAATCTAAAGTCTTAGACATTGATGACACCTAATAGCAAATATAAAAAGACGGCATCCTCCCATCAATTAATCTGAACAATCTCATCACTTCCTTTACTTTTCTTCAATGGCTTCATATGATTTATGAGTTTTGCACTCTTCTGAATGGGAACTCTAGGTACATCATTTACTCATTTGTTGAACTTTTTTGCAACTAGTCTTAGCATTGTGGCAGAAGGTTGTGAATTCCTAAGATCATTCAATTGAGGTAACTTGATGTCGAATTTTTCTTTGTTGCCTGTTTTCGAGCTGCCATCTATTTTAGAGCTCCTAGTGGTTGCTGCTTCTTCGATCGTGCTTGAGTTACCATTGGTTAGTTTATTGGTTATTGCCCTTAACATTTTCTTGTGATGCAATTAATTCCTGACTTGATCTTCCTTGAGATATCAACACTTTTGAACTTCTCCCAGGCTACAATTATATAAACTTCATTAATTACTATGCCAATCAAATTGAATACATTAAATGCATAACAACTAAAAAACTAACATTCAAAACTGTTGTGGCGGTATTCATAATTGTAAATAACCCATAGCCATATTCTTTATTCTTCTCCCAATTGCATCATGTGTATGTTATGATGCAACATTTTCAAAAACTGAAATCTTTTCACTTCTTTCTTTTCTAACTTGTAAAATGACATAACATAATGAGTTTATTGCATCAAGAAGCACATATAACAACAATAACTATAATAAATATCTTACATGATATTTACTTCTTTATTATATACTATTAGACTCTATTGACCTGATAGTTGGTTCTACATTACTTTTTGTGTTGCACGAATATGCCCCTGCATCATTGAACTGTGTTGTCACTTGCTACTGCTGTTGTTGTTGCTCTTAGTTGGACAATTAGCCTTATTGTGCCATTCCCTATGGTAATGCGAGAATCAAACCGTTCCATAACCCTTACTCATTGTATTACCACTATTCTCAATTTTCTATATTCTTCTTTTCTTTTTAAACTTATCAACTTGCTTCTTTAGAGGTAGAGGCTCTTAGGGTTGATAGTTTGTTTTGTCCTAAAACTTGCTACTCTTCAGAGGTTGCGACATGAATTGATATACATAAATATAATTACTTTTCTTGTAACAGTTTTATACATAATCCTCTTCATTGAGTTGCTTCAATTGAATGGCACAAATTGTATGTGCCAATTTATTTTAGTCAATTGCCATACTTAACAGGAACATTTTTCTCTCTCTAAATGAACAACATATTTGTCATTGTTATTCATGGTCTCGAATTCATCGTCCCGTTCTAAATTGGATGATAGAACCTATTAACAGCAATGTTATCTTCCAATTTTTATTTTTTTTTACAATCTTAGGCTCACATTGTCTAGGCCACTTCAAATATTCATCTCTCTATTTTTGCAGTCTTGTCATTACAAAACTCTAATGTCTTCAATTATACTGACAGTTGATTTGTACCTGACTTCTATAATCCTGCCGTTAAAAGTCTTGCAAAGGTTATTGTCAATGCTATTGCACTTGAATTCCTCATCAAAGAAAGCTCTACTCAGATTATTTGCTTCAATTCGGAATAATGCTCCACAAGCTTCAATTAACGAGGCATATAGAGTTTCTTTGTAAATTTCAAAATTTGCTATTTTTGATCTTTTTGGAATCAACCAAAATTGTTTCTACAGCTGATCACTTTTATACTTCTTCGCCTAATTTGCATATATGTGCCGAGCACAAAATATTGCATTAACTAAACTATGGCTAGAACAAGTTCCTATAAAACCAACAAACTTTTGTAAGTAATCTGAATAATATAGCAAGACAGAATGACATTAACAAAATCGATAAATATTGTCAGTACCTTTTATTGATCGCTTATAAATGTCCAACCTCTTCCATTAGTTATTCTAAGATCAACTATAAGATTTTTTAAAAATCCAGACCAATTATCTTTATTTTCTATCTTTACCACAGCTTAAGTTATTGGAAACATTTGATTGTTTTCATCCCTCTTAACGGTAGACAACAACTCTCCCTTGCATAATTCTTTTAGAAAACGGCCATATAATCTGATTACTTTTCTGTAATCTGCTAAAAATCCCTTTCTACATACATTAAATCATATGTATATCCCATCAAAGTGTGTCCCATAATCAGGCAAGGGTTTTTCCACAATCTCTACATGAATTTTGCTAGGTGAATTTTGAAGCCTACATTCCCTAACATAGTTCCAAATCTTTTCATATTCTTCCTTATAAATGGCATTAATGTACTCATCACCTTGTACTTTGTCGTTTGCACTAATTGTGAGAAACATTTACACCTACTTGCTCTTTTACTAGCCATTTCAATTGAGCACTTTTGATGTTTGCTATTACTTTGATGATGTTGAATAAGCACTTGGCCAACCACACACTAGTCACTATTTTATTCTCAAACACAATACCACATGTATGCTCCTCCTGTAATAATCGAATATGGAATAAGTCACTCTTCTTACTCAATGTACCATATATTGTTAATGGATAAATATTTTGTGCACACTCCGGTTTAATAAAATTATCAGTATTTTATTATGAATATAATATTTCGTTATTGAGTGATTGAGTACTTGACAATAGCATCTCTGAATTGCTTGGCATCATCAAATACCATTACTACATAAAAGGTAGGATTTGTATCAATTGAACCATAAGAAGGATACTGGTTTCTCCTATGTTGCGCTGCATCATCTTTTTCATCATCCTCATGGTTGTCGCCATCATCACAACCATTTTTCCCACGAATAGAATCATCATAATAAGGTATAGGAGTTTTTGCATCCCTATTTACTACAATGCCTTCATTCACTGACCCAAATAATACTTTTCTCCTTTCTTCGAATGCCTTGACCTCTTCTCTTACTTATCCAATATTCTCATCATCAACATCGCTTGAACAAATGGTATGCATAAGTGTTTTATCATCTTTGTCACTGGACAATGTAATCTCCTAGGAGTCTAAGGTTATTCTAGTCAATTTTTCAACAAGTGTATATTTACCATCAGATATACTTCTAATATTCTTAAGATGTTGAAATATCTCTAACATAGATAGTGTATGCAAATCTACGGTGTCCTATGCTCTTATATATACTTCTAAAACAGCTCCAACACTAGCCTACATTTCAATAGCAGCTTCTAATGTTGCTTGCTCATCTTCATCGCCATTATGTTCAATATACACATAAATATCATGACCATGCAAAAAATGATAAACAAGATCCTTCACCCCACTATTGTTATGCAAATATCTTAAACCATCTTTAAGAAACTTTCCAGGTATCTAGTAATGTAATTTCCCTATTTTACATCTCAATTAGTCTATTATATCTCTTCTAAAGTCTGTAAACAACAGCTCATTTACACTTACAAGGATAACATCGACTTACCCACAATGTATTCTTTCTCTTTTCCAGTAATCCTAAACTCTCTATCGTAACAAACTTTAATGGGCGCACTAGAATCACTCATGTCAACACTGCACCAAATACAATAAAATTTATTTTTACATTAGAGGACCACAACACAAATAGATAATAATAGCAATCAGACCCCATAACTCAAGCAAATATAAATTGGTCCTCGCAACTCAAGCACATAACAATAAATTAAATCGATCTCCACAATTGCAATAAACAATAATTTCAATGTCGGCCAGTGGACACCAACTGACAAAATCTAAGCATGAATGAACTAAAGCACTCAAATTTATACTGCCTGAACCCCTAATATTTACCTTCCAGTATGTCACATTTTCCCATACTTTGACTTTATTAAGCAACACCAAATTCGCTCACATTGCCGATGAGTCAATATAAAATAATAAAAATCATTAACATTTACTCTTTATCGACAATGATTCGCCACGTAACAACCCTTGACTTTTCCCTTTTCAGTCTCTATCCAGTGAGCAATGAGAGGTCAAGGATGACGAGCAACAGTAAACTCAAAGCCCTCATTTGTGATTTCAGAGAGAAATTGCAAAGAGGTTTTGGGTGTACTAAGATTTAGTGTGGGGTTGATGAAGACCCGATTTTGGACAGAAACCCTAATTTTGCGAATAGGGTTTGAAATTGAAGAGAAAGAGAGGTCGAAGAGATGAGAAGAGAAATGACGTTGTTTTCGGCTGTTGCATCAAGAGAAACAAGTCATTTCTCTTTTTTGTGTGTGTGAGAGAGAGAGAGAGAGAGAGAGAGAGAGAGAGAGAGAGAGAGTGACGTATGAAATGACGCCGTTTTTGTTAAAGAGGAGCTAAGCTTTTCTAAAAATCTATATTGGAATAAAAAATCATCAATAATGTAAAATCATTAAAAAATCCATGTAGGATGTTTGGTGGAAATGACACTTAAGTGAGTGATTTTACTCCGATTCGGCACTCAAGTGAGTGAAAAAAATTTTAGCACTTAAGTGAGTGCTATACGAAAGCATCCACACTTATATTGTACTTACCCTGAAAATTTCAATATATTTTCCAAACATCAGAGAGAAAAGAGAGATGAGTGGGTTTTGAATTGACTTGGGAGAGAGAAAAGTAATTTTGGAAAGTTCTGTCACCTTTTATAAATTTAGGAATTCACTTTTATAATTTTATGCATGAATATTTTTGTTGACCAAAAAGTATTTTCAGCAAATTAAATTGTTGAAAGTTTGGAAAACTAATTTCCAAAAAATATTTTTACTCAAACAAATGCATCCTTATAATAGTCTCGAACCGATGAAACTCGGGATGTTGTTGTGGCCTTTGGGAGGAGTGATAGCATTGTATAATGGATGGCTCTTCAAAAAAAAGTTTATATCCCATACAATCCACCTCCCAAATGATTTCTCAATTTAGATTCAACGTATAATCTCGTCCCTAAACTTTTAATTTATTCAATGTAGGACCTGAAGTTTGGCTTAATGTGCGATATCTCTTTGAACTTTTAATGTGTTCGATGTGGTCTCTAAACTTTTTGTAAATATTCAATCTATTCCATTGACCAATGCACATTTACTGATATTAGGAAAAAAATGATAATTTCAGCCTAACAAAATATTCACTCAAATATGATAATTTAATGTGTCAATGCAGTCCATATACTTTTGATAAAAATTTACTAATACAACCAATGGTAACATTTTCCAAATCATTCAATATCAACTTGATACTCATGGCCCAATGTGCAAATATGTGACATCATGATTTTCCAATTCCGTTTTCAATTGAATAAGTTGGGCTTTTCATCAACGCACCTATATTTCTTTTCTCTGAGTAGGCCATTCACGAGATAACTAGCCTATTAGGTGAAGCCGTTAAAGAATCTAAATGCAATAGACTTGAGAATTCGACTATGAATCAACTGCTCGACCACACTAATATGCAACGGTCATTACGGCACAGATCGATTAGAGACCGGAGATAGGTCAACTCGACAAAGGTATGTGATTAAGTGTGGGTGATTCCAACTAATTGCAAAATTCTTGTCGATCGGCACTAGACCGATTTCTCTGTCGTTTTAGTACCCTGTGTCCGTATTTGAAATCTCGAGATTTCCACGATAACTGAAAGTTGCTAATGTGTCGAAGATGCACTTTGTGGCTTGAAAATAATCAACTACGGGTCAATTGCACGAAAAATTTCTAAAAACTACCTAGTAGGTTAGGACGTGTTAAAATCATGCCAGATTGAATTAACCGCGAATTGAAATCCGAATTCAGAAATTGAAAGTTCTGTCATGTCACAAATCATTTTAGGAACGTCGACTCATCCTTTGAAGATTTTTCTGCAAGCCGAGATTTTCGGCGAAAAATCCAAAGTAAGTGTATTTTGGATTGGGAAATTCATAGGCCCGTTTTTTATCGCATTTTTGGGAGTCAAGTTGGATTATATGGTGAGGAAAATTGTTGATTGGGAAGATGGCACATTGGCTGAATTTATAGGCTTTGAATTGAACTCATTTGAAGGAGAATTGAATTGAATTTGGAGACCAAATGTACAAAATTCGTAGGCCAAGGGGGGAGCAACCTTTTGGACCATTTGGGAGACTTCTTGAGGAAGCTTGGGGGTGGGGGCTGAGGATGATGGTTGAGCTCAAAGGAGACAAGAAAGCCATCTAGAAGGTTTGGTGGCCCCTTTTCAAGCTTTTAACCACATCTTCTTCCTCCCAAGCCTTACTTTATCCATTGTTGAAGCTTTTGGGAGCTCAAAGAACTAGAGAAACCAGCCCTCACTTCTCTCTCTCTCCCCTCTTCAGCCCAAGCAAATTCGTAGCCTTTTCTCTCCTATTTTACTTCTTTGCCAATTTCTGTTCCAGCTTACCTTTCTCCAAAAACCCTAGTTAAAAGTTACCTTCCCCTGTGAATTAGCTCACATTCCACCCACCATCGTCTTCAGCACATCCAAACCGTACGGGTGGACTTGACCGTTCGTCAAAAGGAGCTGTCGGCCGACCTGTCTGGCCACTGGAAGCTACCGCCCATCGGTCCATCGGTGCGCTGCCCGCCTGCACTGTTTCGCATTTTCTTCGATTTTTCTCCAATTCCGACCCTTCCTCCGCCCATTCCAACCACCAGCAAGTCCCCTTTGACCCCCAGGTGTCGCTGGTTGCTAGCCACCCGCTTGCCAAAGCTTCGATCAGTCTGTTCCTCGCCATTTTGATGCCAAACTAGCCACCGGTTCAGCCCTTCGGTTTAGCCAAGAACAGAAGCAGAAAACCAGCAAGGCTTTGGGACTTCGTGGCCCATTTCTGAGCCCTTCCCAGTCTCACTTGGTGTCGCCGCTAGGAGGATTGTCGTTCGCCTTCGCGTTGCCGTCACCGTGTGTGGCACCCCCTAATGCCCCCGATCCATTAGGGTCACCACGGTCACTACCTCCTGGCTAAATACTACCATGATACCATAGATTTTAATATAACATATAACTCTGGGAGTTTCCTACTTTCTTTTCCCGGTCCCTACGCAACTTATATAGCAGAAGCATATTCAAAATCTCCCTATCCCATACTTAAACAAAATAATGCAATGGACACCAACTGCACATTTTTTTATAAGTTAGAGTCGAACACTTTTATTTACATAACTTGATGGATATCATGAGTCGGTACATCAAAAGGCCAAGGCTTTTGTAAGCTTGGCTATATCCAAAAGTACCCGACTCCGCAGCAGTCGTGTATATCAGTCCATCATTTAGTGTCGACGGTCCAAAATGTGTCATATGCTGTCTCGACCCACGATCAAATCCAATTTGGTCTGTCGGTCGATGGCGGCGGCAACAACCTCAGCAAGCAGCCATCCAGTCAGACGAGAACCGAAATGAACTCCTGATGAACTGGGCCGGCAAAATGGCCTATATCAAAGGTCAGCAAAATCCCCATACGTTCGAACACTAATCCATGCACTCCAGGATGATGGTGCTTTGACATCTCCCACTGCAGGTCAATCAGGAGCCCATATAACGTACCAGGAGTCGGAGGCAGCAGAGGCATTTTCTTTCTAGTCTGAAATGTTAGTCCCTAAACGGGGTGAGTACAACCACTCAGCTGTAAAAGATCCATCAAACTACACAGTGCAACAAGCAAGACAACCAAGATTTTATGTGAAATGCACATATCATCTATGCAATCATGCATATATATATATATCCATAAAGTCTATTCCATGCTCTAATAACCACATTTTTAGTGCCAAATAATACCAACTTACAATTTGTAGACAATTCATGTACCATGCCATATGCACACACATGCACATGATTGATTTATTTCCCATTTTAATGTTCGAAAACTCTCATTTTCCCGTGGACCAGTGTTTGCATCCCTTCGGGCTTTTGCATCCAACCTGGCATCGCGAGACCTCCGGCACACACCTCCGGGCATTCGGCACACACCTTCGGGCATCTCGCACCCCACCTGGCATCACGAGGCACATCCAGAGCTCGCCATGAAAATGGTTGCCCCTTCCATCCGGATTTACGTACAATACTTACAACCGGGCATCTCGAAACTCCCGAGGACCTCCGGTACGCACCTCCGGGCATCCAATCGGTGTTGACTCACTCGACCCTATGGGCATCCCGACACTCCCGGGGCATCGTCGACTCAGCCGTTCGACGGAATCATCAACATCGTGATATATACATATATGTCTCACTTTGAAAATAACATTTGATGCAATAATGTCAAAAGTTTCAATGAGTTTATAAAGCCTCATCAATTTTTGATGTCACACGATATGCTAAATGTCACCGCATCCATTGTATAAATAATGACCCAAGACATCACAACTCATAGAGCAAATCAATTTGACTTAAAATAAAACAGTTTTTGAACAAAACAGAATGCACTCCACTAATTGAAATTCTGGAAAATCAGTAAACGATCTTGATAAATTCTGAAAATTTATCATGTTATAAAAAAGATCTAGGGAAAAAGGTTTTATGAAGAACACCAAGTCAAGAAAATTTCGTATGAATCGCAATGGTCCGTCCATCACAGCCATAAAACTTCAAACATCACTATTACACAGTTTCAATAACAATGTCGGTATAATCCCTAAATGAACTCAGAAAATTCTGAAATTTTGATATGTTATAGATAAGACCTAGAGGTAAAATTTTCGTGAAGAACTCTAAGTCGAATTCATTGTAGATCAAAAGCTATAATCACTATAACTCTCCTTAACCCTCTGTAACAGTTTCCAGGTTTAACATTTTCAAAGAAAAATCGTTTCACCAACCAATGCTTGTCCGTTTCTTCTCAAATTTTAGTATGTTACTCCTCAAGATGGGGATAAGAACGCTTCAAGTGCCATAACTTGGCACAAAGGGACACTTAAGTGCCATAACTTACGAAAGGTACACTTAAGTGCCACATTCGAAGAAAAACGGATCACTTAAGTGCCACTCCGGCCAAAGTCCGGCCAAAATGCCGACGTGGCATTTTTCCGACGAGGCGAGCCCAAAACGACGCCGTTTTGTTTGTTGACATGGCCAAATAATGCAAAAACGGCGTCGTTTTAGGCGACGTGGTAAAAAAAAAATTAATGAAAAATTAATTAAATTAAAATAAAAATTAAATTTAGTTAAAATATTTAAAAATAATAATTTTAAAATTAAATTTAGTTAAAATATTAAAAAATAATTATTTTAAAATTAAATTTAGTTAAAATATTAAAAAATAATTATTTTAAAATTAGAAAAAAAAAAAAAGGGTGTGGGGGAGGCGGCCGAGGGATTCGCCCCTCGCCGCCGCCCCGCCGCCGCCGGAAGGGCCGGCGATTGCGGGGAGGGTCGGGGGGTCGCCGGGCTCGGCCGGCGCGCGGCGACCCGGCCGACCGGAAGCGAGGGCTCGCGAGCCCTCGCCGGATCCGGGCGAGGGCCGCGACCCTCACCCAGATCTCGGCCGGTGGCGAGGGCTCGCGGCCCTCGCCCGGATCCGGTGAGGGTCGGCGGCCCTCGCCGGCCGGGCCAAGGGCCGCCGCTCGCCGGGCGACCCCGGCGGGCGGCAGCCTTGGCCCGGCCGACGAGGGCCGCCGACCCTCGCCGGATCGGGCGAGGGCCGCGACTCCCGCCCGTCCCCGGGGCGAGGGCTCGCGAGCCCTCACCGCCGATCGGCCGGTGGTCACCGGCCCCCGGCCGGGCCCGGCGACCCGGCCGACCCTCACCCCGCCGTCGTCGGCCCTTCCGGCGATGGCGGGGGGGCGGCGGCGGGCGAGGGATCATCCCTCGCCCGCCTCCCCCTTTTTTTAATTTTTTTTTAAAATTTTTCTAATTTTAAAATAATTATTTTTTAATATTTTAACTAAATTTAATTTTAAAATTATTATTTTTTAATATTTTAACTAAATTTAATTTTAAAATTATTATTTTAAAATATTTTAACTAAATTTAATTTTTAATTTAATTTAATTAATTTTTATTTTTATTTTTTACCACATCAGCCCAAAACGACGCCGTTTTTGCATTATTTGGCCACATCAGCGAGCAAAACGACGTCGTTTTGGGCTCGCTTCGCCGGAAAAATGCCACGTCTGCGTTTTGGCCGGACTTTGGCCGGATTGGCACTCAAGTGATCCCTTTTACTTCGATTTTGACACTTAAGTGTACCTTTCGTAAGTTATGGCACTTAAGTGTCCATTTGTGCAAAGTTAAGGCACTCCAGGGGTCCGCACGTCCCTCAAGATGTCATCTACAACTTTCACCAAGGACACAAAGTCAAGTTTCGACTAGATAATTGCATAAAATTCACAGAGTTGCCAAAGGTCAAGCTGTTTTTCCATGAAATAGTTTGCTAGTCCTAGAGAACTACTTCTATTCTTTCGAATTCCAACATCCAGCATCAAAATTCAAGCATCTCCAAATCTATTACACTTCCTTAGACAACCATAGTACAACATAATGTAGATCAATGGACTTTCACTTGCCTTAAGTCCGACGCAACCACAGCAAGCAAAATGGCAACTTGCGGACTTCGGGCACGGCTCAATCGACGGCAAAGCTAGGCAGCGTCGACAACGGCAGCATGCGTGCTCACGGCGGGGATGATCTCCTCCTTTCCCTCACCGATGCACCCTCACAAACTCTCTCTTTCTCTCGGACTCTCTCTTTTTCTCTCGGTCACTCTCTCGTTCACTCCGCCCCCTTCCCTTTCTTTTGTTTTCTTAATTAACTAGTAATCATGAGATTTGCATGTATAATCTTTGGTGGCAGCAAGAGACGACGACACTTCATGCAGCTGTGTCTTCTCATGAGGAGTCCATTTGCCACTTGTTCAATTGCATGCATGGATGTGGCCTCATTTGGCCAAGCCTTGGTCAATAATCTCTTGTTAATTTGACTAATCGTGCGACTAAATGAAGAGGAAATGTGGGCTGTCTTGGGTGTTTTGGGCCGGTTGGGTTACCGATTTTATTAACCTTAAGTGTCCAGCCCACATTTGCTCCTAATGTTCCACCTTATCCCCACTTATGTATACATAATTACAAATACTCACATGGCCATATAATATTACAACATTAATCAAGGGTAATTCAATTCATAGGGTACACGGCCAAGTATAGAAAATTTCTTATCAATCTATCTTTTAGTACAACCTTGGTCACACATGAGCATATGATACATTTCCAACAAAACAATAGTCCATTCAATGATCGGCCCTTGCTTAATTGTAATCCATTGGTCTAATGACTATAATATAGTCTGACGGTGCTTCCGTCACCTAGTCATGGGCCGTAGTGTATCTAGGGATCGTTATGAAATTTTAGGATGCCACACCGTGGACTTGTCGGAACGTTAATCCGGTGAGTTTACTTACTAAACATTGCTTAAGAGGTTAATTATGCTTAAGGATTGTTTAGATTAGCTTAAGAATGGATTAGTGCTAATCTATAATGGTTAGATTAGCCTTATAATGGATTAGTGTTAATCTAATTAGTGAGATTGGCACCATTGATGATGGATTAGTCGAATCCAATGGATTTCCTGCAGTTTTGATCTGTGGACCCTCTCCATTTGCCATTTTTGTAGATCGAAATGGGTTGCGAGTTTGAGGTTGATGTCTTCTTGAAAAATGTTTTAGACATCTTTATCTACAATATATATTTTAATTAGGATTTTTAGAGATTTAAAAGAATGAGATATTAGCTCCGTCATTTGTAAATAGAATCTCGAACTGTGCTGAAACTGGTGACCTTTTGGGATTCAAGGGATTTTTATCAACTTTTAGGATTTGAATTTCAAAATGGTTTCTTCACAAACGTTGTTTGTAACATCTTCTAGTTTAACATAGTAAAATTTCAAGTCAAATGGACAAGTTTTGGATCTCGAACTAAACTTATTTTGGAAAATAAACTTTCTGGAAACGGACCCAGTTTTGGTACTAGATTGAGCGATTTATTGGGTCGAATATAGAAGGATCTAGGTTAAGGAGTCTGCATGAAAAATGTTTTTTTGTGTGTCCTTTACAACATATTAAAATTTTGGAATTTTCCGAATTCGTTTGATTAGATTTCTGAATTTAAATTTAGAGACATACAAGTGGACCGTTCTGCTAGTTAGGACCAATTATAGTTTCATGATGGTTCTCGATGCTTTGCTTGCTGGAAATTGCACATTTGGTGATGTGGTTGCTTTGTATTATGCCCGGAGGTTATGCGTGATGAGGCTAGGATGGTTATGCCATGGTTGTGGTGTTATTGGTGCAATGCTTGCTGGTTTGTGCAAATTTGATGATATGGTTGGTTTGTGACATGCTTAGAGCTTATGCTTGATGATCGTGTGATGGTTTATAGTCATGGCAATGTGACTATTGAATGTCGAGGTGACATAGGGTGTGTTGAGGAAACCCAATAGGTTGTGAGCCGGTAAAGAACTAAGTGCTACACGATAATGAAACCTCGTGTGAGCTACCTCTAGTACCTTGTACCGTTGCTTATTGTAATCAAGGTCTAAGTGCTACATGGTGAATTGAGTCACTGGGAGTCACCTCTAGAAGCTTTGCAGTATTGTCAAGCATAGTATAAGGGCTAAGTGCTAAACGATAGAAAGACTTCGTGTGAGTTACCTTTAGAACTTTATACTAGTGCTTTTCGTAGCCATGAACTAAGTACTACACGATAATGGAAATTCGTGGGAGCCACCTCTAGTACCTTGAGCTATTGCTTCTTATAGTAAAAAACTAAGTGCTACACGATAATGAAAATTTATGAGAGCCACCTCTAGTACCTTGAGCTATTGTTTAGTATAGTCAAGAACTAAGTGCTACACGATAGTGTGAATTTATGGGAGCCACCTCTAGTACCTCGTACTATGACTGATTGTGATTAGGGACTAAGTGCCACGCGATATCGGAACTTTGTGGGGAGAGGGCACCTCTAGAACCTTGAGCATGGTATTGAGTATTGAGTCGGAATATTGAGTGGGGATGTTGAGTTGAATTGAGAATTTGATTATTGAGAGTGAATATCGGGTGTGGATTGAACCACCGAAATGAGTTACCCGCGCCTGATTATGAGACGAAATTGTGTGATACGGAATGGGACGGTTCATAATGATTTGGCCTTGTAATCGGGACTCATGTGTTTGATTGATTTGAACGTGAGTTGTTTCAATTGTTGTGTGCATTAATTATATGCATTTGAGATATGAACTGTACTGACGTGCAGGAAGGAACTGAGGCAAGGTAAGTCCTCTATTCTCATTGTGTGGTTGTGTGGCTAGAGCGCCTTGAGGCGTATTTCCTTCCTAATAAGGGTTTAGAGGGTGAACTTGCTGAGATATTGTCTCACTGGTTATTGTATAACCATTTTCAGGTCCTTAGATGGTGATTGTGGAAGACCGAAGCCCTGGAGTTTGGGGAGGTGGAGTTTGAGGGATCGACGTATGTGACCTACTAGTATGTTGTAAGACAGCTTCTTTTGAGAATCAATCTTTTTGTAGGCTTTTGACCAGACTCATTTTGCATCTAAACCCCGTTGTTTATAAAAGTGTGCTTTTGTGAAATGTTGCCCTGCTTTCCTATCCCATGTTGTTTGTTGTCAGGGGTTATTGTTTCGCTTCCGCATGTACTTAAAATGAAAGGATCGGTGACTCGTCCTGGGAAGTCGCAAAAATTTTATTGACCAAAGAGGGATGCGCGCGCGCTCAAGGTTCGGGGCGTGACAAAATATCTAGGGCGCACCATTAATATGTATTGAGTCATTGTGTACTTAATAACAATAATTATTGGGCGTTTGTTGTATACATATAAATATAAAATGTATTTGCTAATAATATTTACGATGAATCATTTTTAAACTTTTCATTGTACTTGCTTACATATATATTATATTATATTATTCTAGAGGAGAAGAAAAAGAAAGAAGAAAAGCATGAATTGGTCAAGTTTAAGCCAATGACCCAATTGGTTGTGAAAATGAAATGAGGTCATTATTGCATGAAATAGTGCAAGGAACAATTTAATTCCAAAAAGTACAATACTTACCAAGAATTTTGTTTCAAAATAGACGATGCACGGTTAGAGATTCAACTTGTTGGGTTTTAGAGAGATGAGGCATCTCAACTTATATTTGAAGCATTATAATTCTTCAAAATTAAAATGCCTATTCATTTCATTGGATCTTTAAATAAGACCAAAGAACGTTGATAAATAATAATGGAAAATCCATATTGATGACTTTCTTCTTCTTTTCCAATATACCATATTTTTCGCGAATGTGTGGGTTTGAGTTCATGTTGAAGTACACTTTGAAATGCATCAATTGTTCTCGTAGAGGCATTTATTGGAGAATTAATGTTACGGTCGAAATCATTTGCACCATTATGGGGACTTTTATTAGGTCCATTGATAATATAAAAAACAATTTACACATAATTTATTACCGAACTGATAACATGTGAAAGAATCTATTTACAAATCCAAATCTAAATACACATCGATCTCGTTTAATGATGAATGTGTAAATATTCCTTTGCACTATACTAGTTGTTCTAATGATAATCCATAAGATATTGTGTTTAAATCAAGGTCATAATTTTTTATTATCATGTTAGTCAGGCATCCAAGTTTGATGCAAATAGAAAGGCGCAATTTATGAAAGATGAAGACATTTAACATGTTCCTACCTTATTTAGTTAAATGATAGATTTTTAAATAAATACTGATCATAGAATAAATTCGTTATTTTTTATAATATAAGGATACGAGTGCAAGAGGTATGATTATTTAAAGAACCATAAAGTATTGTGCAAGCCCAATGAACCACACGCAATTACTAATGAGTAATCCAACTCTCTTTGGATTCTCTTCGACAATTCAATTTTCGAAAGTAAACAGCATAATTCAGAACACAATCTTTGATACAATTTGGAATTCACAAAACCCTCGACGTTATGTGTAGATTTCTAAGTTGATTAGTGAGTTATATCAAGATATTAAAAGTGCTAGTATTACCACCTAGAGGGGGGGTGAATAGGTGTAAAAAAAATTAAGCTAATAAAATCAGTAAAAGTTATTTTCTTCAAACAAAGTTTGACTGACACTAGATTTCTGATACAAATTCAGACTCAAATAAGATGTTTTGGAAATTAGCAAAACTCGGAAAAATATTGCAACAAACAAATCAAAAGAGTTAAGAGAAGAGAAAATTGGATACAAGATTTATAGTGATTCGGCTTAGATCAAGCCTATGTCCACTCTTCCATGCTAACAACCTTTTGGTTGAATTTCACTAAGGAATCAATAGAGAATTACAACGATTGAGTACGATCACTCAGTGAAGAGTTTCTTTTTCTCTCACTAAGTCACTCCTTTTGTGTTTTACTCTCTTGATTACAACTTGTAAGCACTATCGATGAAGAACAAACGATTGGAAAGGTTTCAAACTTTGGAATTTTAATTCTCACTCACTCTCTCAAATGGATCGAATGACCTCCTTAAATACTCATCTACGCCTTTCTAACCGTTGGCACTTTCCAGAGGAATTTCTTCCAATTAATCCGTTGGACAAAATCGATTAAGGAAATCTTGTAGCCGTTTGAAGATTGAGGTGAAAATCCGATAATTTTGGTCGCCCATATAATCATAATCTAGGTGTCCATAAGTAGATGCTTTCCAAAAAGGAATTTGTCTTCGAACTTGATTTTATCAATCCGTGATTGATTTCATCAATATATTTAGAAAAAGATAAGTGAGATTCCCTACTAGAAAGCCAGATATTAAGGATAAATCTTGCACGTACTGAATCATTGTTGAAAGATCAATAATCTTGAGTTTGATTATATCTCCGTTCTTGACTTTGGTTCAATCTGGATCTTTGTCAGAGCGGGAAAGACTTTTGAAGTAAAATAGACTTTGACAGCATTCCACGATATAACACAGAAGTCTAGTATTCTTCGGAGTAAGAGTAAGAATAAGAGAATGAAAGTTTTGTTAACTTCAAAACCTGATAGAAGTTTTTTCAACAGATATAAGATTGTTTAACTTGATATTTAATTCTATAACGCTCTTCCTCCAAGTTGACATAAGTTGCGATTTTGATTAAAGCTAAACAGCAAACAAATCAAAATCCCGATTACAATATACAGGTTCTACTACTGAAAGACGATTAAGAAGTTTAAAGGATTTCAAATTAAGCTTGAAGCCACTAAAGTACGCAAGATCTCAACATGTCCTTTAAAGTCTGAATTGTTCTTTCTGATTGTCCATTTGTCTACCAATGAAAATCTCTATTGTTGAGTTTAGTACCCAACACTTATTACAGACTCCAACCTCCAACCCCTCCCCCCAACCTTCAAATAATAATAATAATAATAATAATAATAATAATAATAATAATAATAATATCTATGATCTTAGTTAGAAACGACGCACATTAGAAGCCCATGAAGCTTCATTGTCTAATTGACATCACTTTGTGGTATCTTCTTATGAAATGCTGAATCGATTGGATAAAGACACGTAGATTTCTATCAAGTTATGTGTTTATAAAGTTTGGCATTATCTGCCTAAGAGAACAATCCGTCAATTTTCACCATGAATACGAGACTTATTGAAGACTCTGCCCTTCCCAGCCCCCACCCACCCCGACCTTCAAATAAAAAAATTAATATCTAGGGATCTTAGTTAGAAACAATGGTCATTAGAAGCCCATGAAGCTTCATTGTCTCATGGACATATCACTTTGTCATATTTTCTAATGAAAGGGTGAATCGATTGGACAAAGACGCATATTTCATCAAGTTATGCATATGTAAGGTTTGGCACTATCTGCCTAAGAGAACAATTCGTCAATTTTCACCGTGAATATGAGACTTAAACCAACCTCCTTTCCTAGAAAATTAGGGTTGGGTTCATGAAGTTACATCTCGGGGAACATTGTATTTCGCGGATCCTCCCAAACCCTAACTTACTTATATCACCCAAGAACGAAAAATCGACTCAAAAAGGTCGAACCCTTCTTCCTATTCTTGACTCGCATTTGTTGCCATTCTAACGTATGTAGAAGGTGTACCAAACCTGGCATGAACACGACAAATAGTATTTATATGAGCTCAAACTTATTTATATAAACTCTCTAAATCATATTTTTTGGGGATGAATCAATTGCTACTCCGTCAACCATGATAACGCGCAACCTGAACATTGGCATGCCTTTGACTCACCTACTTTTTGAGGCATTTCAGCTCAATCATCATCATCGTGTGTAGCTGACCAACTCATTGAAAAGAACGAGTATCTTTGGGATTTTTAGCATTTGGAGTTTTTTATTCTTAAGATAATAAGTACATCTGCAGAATCCTCTCTCATTTTTATTTTCTAGTTGGCCATTTGTGCCTGACTCGCTCCACTAAATCTTTATAAATCCAACATGACTCATAAATTTAGTGTTTTCAGCACTAATATTAATGGATGGGGATCAACAATGTTCCAACTCAAACCATCGAATCGAATCGAACCGAACTAAAAAATCATTAGGTCCATTCGGTTCAGGAAGGTGATTTAAGATTTTGGTCCGTTTTAGAATTTTAGTCTTCAAATCGGATTGGGCTGGAATGTGGCTGTTTGGTTGGGTTAATTTTTATTTTCGGGAACATAACCGACCGAGCTGTTTTTCTATGAGTTACGTGGTCGTGTTTTCCAGGTCGGAGACCCAACCAAAGTCGGAGCTGCGGCCATTATTGTTACACTGAAACAGGAGACTTCGCCGCACGATGCAGCTTTATCATTAGATAAAGGCCGGAGCCCCTGACCCACACCCGGTCGATGAAGCGAGAACAAAATGGTAGATCAAATTCTAAATTCGTCAGTTCTTCCCATCCAAGCCAGGCCATACTAAACCACGCTCACTTCTACCCACGAAAACGAGCCCATCTGTCCCTCCTTTCTCTCCGATTTTTGCCCACGCACGACCGTTCCCGCCGCCTCGCCAGTTCATGTCCGGAATGAATTTACCTAGCTTGGATTTTAGTTCGCGTCTTATTTGGTCCGCGAGATTGACCGGTGCGCTAAGCTCAGAAGACCCCACTACGATCCGGCCAGATGGCTTGGTTGACGATTTCGTAGCGGCATCGGGGTTGGTGCACGATGCGTGTCTGAATTGGTAGCGGGAGGGGGAAGGGGCATGACGATCTGCTTTCGTCGCCTCCACCCATTTCACCAACCCCCGGTTCTGCCCCTTTCCCCTCCCGCCTACTACGACAGAGAAATCATTCCTTTTGACGAGTAAACCAACCACGCGCGTTTGGACCCCTAAGTGCGTATCACAAAGCAACACTCCAACAACAACGTCCCTCGTCGTCCCCCCCCATCCACGTGTCGGCATCCTGAGGCCCTAGGGTCAAGCTAATCCTACGGCTAATCTCGGCTTTCAACTAACCCGTCGGCCTACCCACCCAGCCACTCAATGTCGAGACGACGGCCCTCTATTTAAAGAGCCTGACCTCGGATCGTGAACCTCAGGAAAATTTCATTGCAATCCTCTGAATTTTCCCTAACTAGATATAAAGAGATTACATACATACACGAGCAGAGCGCTCTCCTCGAGTTGTCTTCCTTCGTTCGCTCATCTCTCCGCGTACATTATTAGCGTACGACGTCTTGTATCGGACTTGGATCCGCTATCGTTAACGTGCAAACGTTCTAGTTCTGAATGGAGATGGAGAGCACCACCGGCACCGGCAACGGCTTTCACGGCCTCTGCGCCGCAGGGAGCAACCACGGCGACCCGTTGAACTGGGGGGCGGCGGCAGCAGCCCTCACGGGGAGCCACCTCGACGAGGTGAAGCGGATGGTCGAGGACTACCGGAGGCCGGCGGTGCGCCTCGGCGGGGAGTCCCTCACGATAGCCCAGGTGGCGGCGGTGGCGGCGAGTCAGGAGGGGGTAGGGGTCGAGCTCTCGGAGGCGGCCCGTGCCGGGGTCAAGGCCAGCAGCGACTGGGTCATGGAGAGCATGAACAAGGGAACCGACAGCTACGGCGTCACCACCGGGTTCGGCGCCACTTCTCACCGGAGGACGAAGCAAGGCGGTGCTTTGCAGAAGGAACTCATAAGGTAAACTTCGCACGACGTTAATGATTATTAAATCACTCCGTTTCGGCCATAATACCAATCTTAAGTCTAACACATGATTGGATATTGCTTGTGATCTATATATATGTAATTAATTAAAAGGTGGTAAGTACGTAAAAGGAGATGGTAGGTGGGTTTTCGAGTGATCCACTTCACCGGTTTCTTCACCAATCGGTGAAGGGTCATTAAAGCTTAGCTGGCCCTTTTTCGTTCTTTCTTTGCTTCTTTTTTTTTTTTTTTTTTTAATTTTATGAAATTTGTGATTTCTTTTTTTCAAAGATTTAATACCGTAATAAGCTTGATGAATCTGATAAAATTTTCATAAGTATATATCGTGTGAAGTCACTTATTGATGAGTACTCTTGTTCTTGTTGAGAAGTAATTTTTTTTATTATGATTAATTATTTATCCATTTTATTTTAATTGGGAACTTAAATTTCGTCAACTCTTTTTTTTTTTTTTTAATACTAATTTCTGGATAATGACAAAAGGGCACCGGATAATTCGGAGTGAGGAATAATAATAACGATGAAAGTAACTTGCTTTGTTATGCAAATTGGGATCATTTAATGTTTGACTAGGAACAACTTTGGTCATGGTCATGTGACGAAAGGTGTCATATTTATTAGGCCTTGTTGAGATGTGATTATGAGGACCACAAGTGGCCACAACTTTAGATGGGACAGGAAACTGAATGATGTCGCCGCCAAATTGGTTTGATTTAATGCTCCGATTGGAATTATTTTGCTGCTTGGAGGGAACATCATATATATGTTTGGTTCAATTTCAAAGCTATTGCCCAAACTGAAATAGATCCGAACCCAAAAAGACCCAAAACTTTTTTATTAGGGTTGGTTGGACTTTTTTGATAGCTCAACTGATTAGATAGATTGTCGGTACATGATCTCTTTTTGTTTCACTAAATATATATCTTTTCACTGTAGAGATTCATTGTTTTCATTAACTCATGACTTCCACTTAAAAAGATAAATTGGACATCATAATTAGGCTCATCCTTAACTATAGTACCTATCGATGTCTAGGTGATATACATGTTATTTATGAGGACCAATAGCTATTATACTTATCAATATTATTGTTAAAACTTGATTTACTCCATTTATATTTGATAAATTAGCAAAATAAACACGTCCATCATGTTTACTAGGTGCGGATGGCACCTTTTTCCAATGGGTTGGCGGAAAGATATGGATAAACTAGGTTTAAACGGATATTCCAATGTGCATCATTTATTTAAAATACCCGTGTAGAATTTTTTTTATCTAATATTTTATATTTATTTTACAAGTCAATGTGTGTTATGGTGAATTTCATCTCTATGGCTATCGTACCTAGCGAGTCATACAAAAAGTTCAATAATTGAAATCTGACTTAGAAAAATTTGTTAGCAGTCCTATTCAGCCTATCCTCGTTTGTCTTCTCTCCTGCATTTCAGTTCGCACGGTTGCAATTGAAATGCAAAAGGGTCGCTTAATTACTGCACTAAACAGTACTTTGACCGAGACCTTTGAACTGCAAAGTACTTTACTCAGCAAGAACTAGGAGAGGTCATTGTCTAATGAAAAGCTTGTGAATCTGGAACAGGTTCTTGAATGCCGGCATCTTCGGCAATGGCACGGAGTCGTGCCACACCCTGCCTCAATCCTCCACCCGGGCCGCCATGCTCGTCCGGGTCAACACCCTCCTCCAGGGCTACTCCGGCATCCGTTTCGAGATCCTGGAGGCCATCACCAAGTTCCTCAACCACAACATCACCCCGTGCCTGCCCCTCAGGGGCACCATCACTGCCTCGGGCGACTTGGTCCCCCTCTCCTACATCGCCGGGCTCCTGACGGGCCGCCCCAACTCCAAGGCCGTCGGGCCTGACGGGAAGTCCCTGGACGCCGTCGAGGCCTTCCGGCTCGCCGGGATTGACACGGGCTTCTTCGAGCTGCAGCCCAAGGAAGGGTTGGCGCTCGTGAACGGCACGGCAGTCGGGTCTGGCCTGGCTTCCATCGTCCTCTTCGAGGCCAACATACTCGCGGTCCTGTCCGAGGTCCTGTCAGCGATCTTCGCAGAGGTGATGCAGGGGAAGCCGGAGTTCACAGACCACTTGACGCATAAATTGAAGCACCATCCCGGGCAGATTGAGGCTGCGGCTATAATGGAGCATATTTTGGATGGAAGCGCTTATGTGAAGGCTGCTAAAAAGTTGCACGAGATGGATCCGCTCCAGAAGCCAAAGCAGGACAGGTACGCTCTCAGGACTTCTCCCCAATGGCTAGGGCCCCAGATTGAGGTGATCCGAGCGGCGACCAAGATGATCGAGAGGGAAATCAATTCGGTCAACGACAACCCGCTGATCGACGTCGCCAGGAACAAGGCCCTGCACGGTGGGAACTTCCAGGGGACCCCGATTGGCGTGTCCATGGACAACACTCGCCTGGCGATTGCGTCCATAGGGAAGCTCATGTTCGCGCAGTTCTCAGAGCTTGTCAATGACTTCTACAACAACGGGCTGCCCTCAAATCTGTCGGGTGGCCGCAACCCTAGCCTGGACTACGGCTTCAAGGGTGCAGAGATCGCCATGGCAGCATACTGCTCAGAGCTCCAATTCCTCGCCAATCCCGTTACCAATCACGTCCAGAGCGCGGAGCAGCACAACCAGGACGTCAACTCCCTAGGCCTGATCTCATCGAGGAAGACCGCCGAGGCCATCGACATATTGAAGCTCATGTCTTCCACTTTCCTGGTTGCTCTGTGCCAGGCCGTTGACCTGAGGCATCTGGAGGAGAACCTGAAGAGCACGGTGAAGAACACGGTCGGCAGGGTGGCCAGGAAAGTCCTGATGGTGGGTGCCAATGGCGAGCTCCACCCGTCTCACTACTGCGAGAGGGACCTGCTCAAAGTGGTCGAGCGTGAGCACGTGTTCACCTATGCCGATGACCCCTGCAGCGCCACTTACCCGCTGATGCAGAAGCTGAGGCAAGTCCTGGTCGACCAGGCACTGGTGAACGGCGAGAGCGAGCTGAACCCGACCACCTCGATCTTCCAAAAGATCGGGGCCTTCGAGGAGGAGCTCAAGGCCCAGTTGCCGAAGGACGTCGAGGGCGTTCGAGTCCAGTACGAGACGGGCAGCCTCACCATCCCCAACCAGATCAAGGAATGCAGGTCCTATCCATTGTACAAGATGGTGAGGGAGGAGCTGGGGACTGCCCTGCTCACGGGCGAGGGCGTGATATCCCCTGGCGAGGACTTCGACAAGGTCTTCACTGCGATCTGTGCTGGCAAGCTGATTGATCCGCTGCTGGAGTGCCTAAGCGGTTGGAACGGTGCTCCTCTTCCCATCTCTTAGGAATTGTCCCAGATTCTTTCTCCTTCTTTTTCCCTTCCTGTAACTTGCCAAGTAAATCTCATGTATCCAATCTTTTCTATCAAGAGACAATGTATTATCTTGTTTTCCGCTCGGTCCTTTTTGTCTACTCTCAAGTGAAGAAATTTGAGTGTATAAATACTTAGTAAATTTTTACATGCTACCTAGTGCTTTCTCAACCAACCTAGCATACATTTTTTGTGGAGGGATGAGAGTCGTTATGCCGTCCTCCAATGACGGCATCGGAATTCCACCGTCGGGGCATTATGCATCGAAAACAATGGTTTTGCTAGATGTGTTCTAGCCTCGGCGGCGATCCAGACAGGAGGCGCTGGCCATGGTCGAAGCATCGAAACTGCTCCAGTCCAAGAAAGAGATGAGTTTGCAGCTGGAAATTGAATTGTCTTGAGCTTGCAGAAGCGGGAGTCAAAGAAGACCAGCTGCGGTGGGAAATAGTTACTGAGGTGGAAGAGGCCAGAATCATGCCGTGTTTCTTTGAAAATGTCTCCGTGGCACATTGTGGTCGGTCCGCAAATTATGTAACTGATTGGATAGCTAAGGCCCACGAAATGAATTCTCTATCATCTTCTTAGGTAGCGTGACCCCACAACCTCTTTGGGATTTGCTTTGTTTGATTGCCTATTTATTGGGTCTTTTATGTAAGAACTCTTACTTATTAATATTATTGATATGTTTTCGACCAAAAAAAAAAAAAAAATCATTATTTGTAGTGCATAACTTTAAAAGTTTTTGAGTCTTAACCATACTATTGGGTAATTGTCATAAAAGTCTTAAATCTATTATACAGAGGGCAACTAAATCTTGCGCTTATACTAATTTAAACCTATGCCTTTTAACGATTTGTCAATTTGGTCATAAACATTTCAATTGTGTCAATTTAGTTATAAATATTTTGATAATTTGCTAATGTAGTTCTTCTGACCAAATATCCAAATCATAGGTTTATGACTAAATTGATCCAATTGAAAGGTTTAGGATTAAATTGACAAATTATCAAAAAGGTTTAAGATTAAATTAATCATAGTACAATTGGTTTAGAATTTTTTGGACAATTATCTCATGTATTGTCTATTTCTAAGTCAATTGGTAAACCTAGATATTAGGTATCGTTAGGAAAATCCAACCACTTAGGTTGGAAATTGAGAATTGTCTTGAGCTTGCAGAAGCGGGAGTCAAAGAAGACCAGCTGCGGTGGGAAATAATTACTGAGGTGGAAGAGGCCAGAATCATGCCGTGTTTCTTTGAAAATGTCTCCGTGGCACGTTGTGGTCGGTCCGCAAACCGTGTAACTGATTGGATAGCTAAGGCCCACGAAATGAATTCTCTATCATCTTCTTGGGTAGTGTGACCCCCCAACCTTTTTGGGATTTGCTTTGTTTGAATGCCCATTTATTGGGTCATTTATGTAAGAACTCTTAATTATTAATATTATCGGCATGTTTTCAATCAAAAAAGAAAAAAAAATCATGAGCTTTGGATTGCATTATTTATAGCGCATAACTTCAAAAGTTTTTGAGTCTTAACCATATCATTGGAATAATTGTCAAAAAAGTCTTAAACCTATTATACGGAGGGTAACTAAATATTGCAATTGTACCAATTTAAATCCAAGCTTTTTGATGATTTGTCAATTTGATCGTAAACCTTTTAATTGTGTTTATTTAGTCCTAAATATTTTGATATTTTGCCAATGTAGTTCTTCCGACCAAATATCCAAATCATAGGTTTATGACTAAATTGATACAATTGAAAGGGTTATGATTAAATTGACAAATTATTAAAAAAAGTTTAGGATTAAATTGGTCATAGTACAATTGGTTTAAAATTTTTTGAACAATTATCTCATGTATTGTCTATTTCTAAGTCAATTGATAAACCCAGATATTAGGTATCATTAGGAAAATCCAACCACTTAGGTTGGAAAAGAAATCATTGATCTATTCGCGAGTATTATAAAGATAATTATGAAATTTTAAATATGAGTGGGGCTGTCTCAACCTTTATGTTACTAAATACACCCTCATTTAGTAAAAAGAGATAAAATTACCCTTAATCATCTAAGTAAAATTTAAAGTTGTGGATGCCAATTTTATTCACTTTCGTTCCCTCTGCTTAGATATTTTATTTCTACGTAGAATCGAGTTATCATAATTAATAATATCATCCTCTTTATGGAAGAAAACAGAGCCCCCCCTCCCCTGTTTTTCCTCTGTCGTGCATGCCCGCCACGTACTGGCGAAGGTTCTCTTCGTTCCTCTTTCAAAACTCGAAAATCCACCACCACCGTTTTTCGATCAGTCAAAGCTTTCATCTTCGGCGGCCACCTGGATCCCTCGGGAGTCGGTCGATCCTCCATGAATGGCGGCTTACGTAAGCGCCCTGATCTTTCCAACCTTTGTCCGCACTTCCATGGTGATTCCAAGCCAACGTCTGTCGGTTACTTCCTCTGCTTTCGTCCATGGCGATCTCGTCGCTCCTCCATAACCCATACCCATCTTTTTGTTCCTATGGAAGGAGCAAATTATCTGCTAAATCCATCGCTTGCAGCTCGGTCAAGACCCAAGAGTCTAAACCAACTGCTCAACGCTCTTCTCTGTCCAGAGACGACAAGCTCTCATGGAAAGAGGAGCTCAAGAAGGCTTACCAGAGAGAGATTCCCAATCTGAATTGGGACATATTGGAGGAATGGGACGATGAGTCGTTCCAGAACTTGGTCGACAAGCGATGCGTGGACAATGTGAGGATGCTGATCGTGGATTCGGTCCAGAATGCCAAGGCCGGACACCCCGGGATGGCGCTCGGGATGGCCGGGGTTTTGTTCTTGTTGTACCGGCATGTGATGAAGTACAATCCCAAGAATCCAAAGTGGTTCAACAGGGACAGGTTTGTGTTGAGTGCCGGGCATGGTTGCTTGCTTCAGTACGTTTGTCTCCATCTCGCTGGGTTTGAGTCTGTTCAGGTATGTGAACTTTGCTTTAGCTCAGTTCAGAGGATGTCATATGTTTGCTCTAATTCTCGAGAACGAATCCTGCGTAAAGCTGAATTTGGTTATTACTTAATGTTTATTCATTAAGTTGTTGCCACTTATTCTGACGATGATCATGAGTTGGGCCTTTGAAGGTGAACTTTTAGGTTTGCTGTTGGACGATTATGGTGTTGTTAGTTTGCTATGTGACAAACTATTAATGATCTGCCCATTTTCGCTAATGAGCAGAGTCGCAGCTCTTGTGCAAGAAGTTTTTTCTTACCAATCTCTTAAAATGCCAAGTCCTTGTGAAGCTTTCTTTGAGCTAAATGAAAATGTTTCTTCCGTATAGTTTCTGTTACCATTGATATGTTGAACTTTTTCGGCGGGAACTTTTTGTCGACTAGTCCTTTGAAAGATTGGACTCGCATTGCTCTCTTCTTACCCTGTTCTAGCATATGGAACTTTACCTAAGTCTAGATTAGGGTGTCTGGACTCTTAGCCTAGGGGGCTAGCTGCGGACATTTTATCCACTTGATTCGGGAACATTTTGTCTCCAGATAGAAGACCTAAAGCGCTTATGCCAGCTTGGCAGTAGGACTCCTGGCCATCCAGAGAATGTGGTCACCAGTGGCATTGAGGTCACTACCGGTATGTTCTGTTCTCAATTTTCTCTTGTGCAACTCGAAATATGAAAATAACTGGAGTTGAAGTTCTATTACCATGTGAGACTTGAGAGAGGGAAACATTTGACACTTGGAAAAATCAGCAGGTATGAGGCATATTTATTTTATAATATACTCAAGATAGCAGAATCGACAACTGTTGAAGTTTAAAAAATTGTCATCTGTCCTACAAATTTTTGCTTCTGGTCCATTATGTACTGTAAAAGTCTTCACTTAGGTCTATGCCTCTGGCTAGCTTCGTTTAGCTGAGTTCTTTCTTCATGTTTTTGTTCATTTGTATATTCGCATGGTTGTGAACTGTGATCACAGGCCCACTCGGACAAGGTGTAGCAAATGCAGTAGGTCTTGCCTTGGCTGAAGCTCACCTGGCTGCTAGATTTAATAAAGCTGATGCTGTCATTGTTGATCACCGAACGTAAGTTGAACGAACTGGTTCTCTGAGACAGCTTATGAGAAACTTGTAGTTATAATTATTGTTGGTAACTTTACTGTTGAAATATAGGTATTGCATAATGGGGGATGGATGTGCAATGGAAGGAATAGCCCATGAAGCTGCATCCTTGGCTGCTCACTGGAAGCTCAACAAGCTTACCCTCATTTATGATGATAATCATAACAGTATTGATGGACCCACTACGCTGGCTTTTTCAGAAGATATATCTGCTCGGTTCAAGGCTCTTGGTTGGCATACAATCTCAGTTGACGATGTAGATGCTGATATGAGAACATTGAAGGATGCACTTCTCTCTGCTTTCAGCGAGACAGAGAAGCCCACTTTCATCAGGGTTAGTAATAGTCATGCCTTAGAAATTAGAACCCTGTCATCTGTCGCTTATCCCTATATTAGCAAATGTAAAACCATTTTGTTGATCTCACTGAAGATCGAACCTTTGTCATTGACTGCTTACTCCAGGTGAAAACCCTGATAGGGAAACTTTCTGAAAAAGAAGGGACATCAAAGGCTCATCATGGGACCTTCAGCGAAGATGATGTAAACAACATGAGACAAAAAGTAAAATGGACTGATAGAGAACTTTTCCATGTCATCCCTATGCTATACAGGTTTCTTTAATTTTCGATTTAATTTGGAGCTATTTTCTAGCATTACACTTTTCCAGGAAAAGGATGGGACCGTGGATATATCTAAGCCTAACACACATAAAGTACTCATTTGTCAAATGACATTTGATGCAGGGAGATGCAGAAGCAAGCAGATTTTGGGGAGAGACTGGAAAAAGAATGGCACTCCAACCTTTACTCGTACCAGATCAAATATCCTCAAGAGGCCATAGAATTTCGGATCCTTCTTAGTGGCGGTTTGCTTCCTGGTTGGGAAAACTCGTTGCCGGTAATTGAACTGCTACTTGGCCTTACCTGCCTCTTTGGTTGTTTTACTGTTTGGCCTTACCTTTCAACACTACCAGTAGGTTAGGGAACAAGAAATTTTTTTTTCATGAGCATTGTATGGAGGGATGAACACCAATTCATCTTTGATTAAGTGGTTTTCTCTCTAGTAGACCCTTTTTAAACAAATAACTCTTTCAAGGATTAACCACACTTAGTGAACTTCCTTCTTTAGTATGCTGGGCTTTAGTGACTGACACTAAAACATGATCACTGAACTGTCTAAACAGAGGTGGTCACACTCTGATCCAGTGGACGCCACCCGTGGATATTCCGAGAAGTGCTTAAACCAGCTTGCTAAGGTTCTTCCCGGGTTGATTGGTGGGAGTGCGGACCTTGCAACCTCCAACAAAGCTTACCTCCACAATTATGATGACTTCCTGCCGAGCTCTCCATGGGGTCGTAACATCCGCTATGGTATTCGAGAGCATGCAATGGGGGGCATCTCAAATGGCATTGCTCTGCATGGAAGCGGACTCATCCCATTCGCAGCCACATTCCTTATATTCTCAGACTACATGAAGAATGCTATCCGGCTTGCTGCTCTGAGCCACGCTGGAGTGATCTACATCATGACCCACGATTCAATCGGACTAGGGGAGGATGGTCCTACTCACCAACCGGTGGAGCAGCTCGCAGGACTCCGGGCCATCCCACACCTCCTAGTCTTCAGACCAGCCGATGGGAACGAAACTGCCGGGGCCTACAAGATCGCCGTGGCGAACCGGGCCACTCCTAGCCTCATCGCATTGTCTCGGCAGAAAGTAGCTTCAAATCTCACAGGGACATCGATGGACGCAGTCAAACAGGGCGGTTACACGATCAGCGACAACTCAGGGGAGCAGATGCCCGAGATAATATTGATTGGCACGGGATCGGAGCTTTGCCTCTGCGAGGGGAGTGCTAGGAGGTTGAGGGAGGCAGGGAGGAGGGTCAGGGTGGTGTCACTCGTGTGCTGGCGCCTCTTCAACAGGCAACCGAGGGACTACAAGGAGCGGGTGTTGCCCTCGAATGTGGTCAAGCGCGTGAGCGTAGAGGCCGGGTCGCCAGTCGGGTGGAGGGAGTACGTGGGACAGGAGGGCGTGGTGGTTGGGGTGGATGAGTTTGGTGCAAGCGGGCACTATTTAGACACATTCAACAAGTATGGCTTCACTGAGGAGAACATTACCCGGATTGCTGATATTTTGCTGTGCAAGTGAAGAAGCAGGTGCTGATCGTTGGTGCTTTTTCTCGATAGGCGAGTGCATACTTCGACCACGTAAAATAGTGAGAATAATGATCACATGAGATTGACTTATAAGGTTGTCCTGCTTGCATTTTATAGAAGGAAAATCTTTCAACATGGGATTATCAATGCGATGTTGTTTTTCTCAATGGCTGTTTAGGTTTGATCCATTTGATTCCAAAACTATAAAGTGAACGTAAAAGTAAGAAAACTGTGTTTGCAGTGAGCTCTAAACTATGAATTCCCATACCGGCTGAGCAAAGATCTACGAATTCTCAAAGAGGCAGCTTCTCGGTCGAACTTTACCTAATGCCTCCCCGTTCGCGTTCGCGCAAGACGACCGAGTCGCTTCATCATCGAGGCACGTCAAGTACACATTCCTCATTCGTATCCCAGTGCACGGGTTCTTGGTGCTGCAGTCGAACCTTACGGCGATGGGGGAAGCGGACGTCCCTTGGATGCCTCTGTATAGAACGTTGCTTATCTTCACACTGGATTCCTATTCGTGGCCATTGTCATTCTCAGATCATGAGACGAATCAGGACATAAAACTTGCCAAGAGGAAAAGATTGTGCACTTGATGAGATGAATCACCTGGTTAGGACAAGTTCGGCTGCCATATGGACAGTAATTCTGGTCTATGATGATGGGATTATGGGCATTGATCATCCGGGCATCGATGAAATGGACTCCTCGTACAAATCCATTGCTAGGCCTCGCCCAGGATTTGATCCTTAGTCCGTTTTGAGTACCTTGAAAAGTGGTATTTCTCACTATGATGTTTTGTACTCCAGGTTCATTCTCGCTTCTTGCCAGGCTTCCTATGCTGCAAAGTACAGTAAAATTATAAATGGAAAACATGAAACAGATGATGCACTGACCATCTCCTGTGTAAATTTTGCAATCCTTTTCGCCAGAGATTACACATCCAATCACTAAATATGAAAATTTGAACGTATGACTCTCTTTTGGTTATTTTCCTATTATAGGATTCCACAATCTTCTGAACTTCATGATTCCTATATAGCTTACTCATATCAACAACATACATGCATACAACGAAGAATCGATACATCGAGACAGGATCATGATTCCCTTGACTTAGAAGACCAGATAGATTCGGTCCATGCACCAAGGGACTCCTGCAAGTCGTACCTGATGCCGTGACCAGGGCCGCACCTAACGCCTTGGATCCTCAGGTTCTGAGTACCCGGGCCAATCGAGATGCAATCATCCCCAGTGGCGATGTCTGAGCGAAGAATCAAGACGTTGGTCGAGAGCTGGACGTGGATTCCATCCGTGTTGGGGCTGTTGCCGTCGGCCTTCACTCTCACCCCTTGAACGCGAACGTTTCGGCACTTGTTTATGGAAATGTGGAACATCTGGCTGTCCATGGACGTCAGGTCTTTTATCCTGACGTTGTTAGAGTTGGTGAAGCTCAGTGTCTGCATATCAGAACAGCCAGTGAAAACAAGTTTAATTTAAAGACGTGTGCTCAAGATAATATCCAAACGCAGCCACCATATTTTATTTACAGGTGCTGCACAGGAAAACCATCTGATTCCTCTGCCATTGATGAGGGAAGTAAGTTAAATTCTGTAAGTACTCAAAGATGCTTAAGCGTATCCTTATTAAACGTTTCATTTCTTGTAATATATCTAATTATCTGCTTGCAAGCGGGGCCATTCCACCACTTACTATACGGCTTGATTGAAGGTACTTGATGATTGCTTGAGATCAACTCATTCGAGCTAAAATGCTAGAGCTACTCGTGTACTCACTAGCGTCAAGAAAAGATACTCCAGTGTAGTAAGCTTGAACTTGAGCTCGAGCTCGAACTCGATCATAAGTTGATTGTAACCAAATCGAGTCGAGTTCGAATATCCTGGTTTTCTATTCAATTCAAGCTTTAGCAAGAAATGTGGTGCTCAATTGTGTTCAAGTTGAGTTTCAAGCATCGAGAACGTAAGACGGTCAATATTTTATGGTTCCACAATCGACGTACTTTAATCATTTGTGATGATCTCTCCAAACAAACACAGACTTATTGTCAATCTCTTCAAAGACCGCCGGTCGCGAAGCTGATCAAGGAGATGTTTTTAACTTGCATTCACGCGTTTTGGAAAGAACCCCTAAAAACTAGTTCTCTTATAAGTGAAGGAATTTTGACTGCCTCACCAATAGTGGAGACCCCGTAATATGGACACATGTGCGTGCCCACACTTACACACAAAGGAATAGGTCCGGTGATGGGGATGGCAATGGTGTCGGAGTTGGTGAAACTAACAATGGCGGGCGGTGAATTGAGCACACATGGTACTAGCGCTAAAAGAAGATGAAAGAAAGAGAGAAAAAACAAGTGAAGAAATCACTTCTTAGCAGTTGGAGAAAAAAGGGAGAAAGTGAAGAGATTACATCTCGATATTAGAAGTTAATGGGATGATATGTTGTCAATTTCGATTTTTTTTGTGGTGAATGTGGACCTTACATGAAACTTGCATGATCTAATGATTGAGATGAAGTGGGCTCACATGTATCAGGTGCATGCAATATTTATTTGAAAAAAAAAAAAAAACCTTCTCTCTCTCCACGTTCTAAGGACAATTGCATTTCCCACTACTTGGGACCACCCAATTTTATGTGGACTTCAATTAGAGTCATGCTAAGGTGTTAGGTTTCCAAATGATATGTGTATCGGAATAAAAACCTTCTCCGTTTCTCCTCTTCCAAGCTAAGCACCACAGTACATCTCTAACCCCCGCGTTGCATATCGAAATGGATGAGAACTCATTCCGTAATTCATAAGTAACACCCATTTGATCAAGGATCATCACTAATTAAAATACTCTTTTGGATTAGCCCACATGGAACGAATTGAGTCATTATAAATGGTATCTAATCATGATCATCTTTAGTTCATATATGATTCGTGAGCGAACTAAGCTCATACCCGATACGACGACAATGTGAATTTATCGCCGGAGTGAGAGAGTTCGAAAGAGCCGTGACTTTTTGTGGGCTTTTAAGATGACAAAGGGGGTAGGGATAGACCAGTCATATATTGAATAGGGGAAGTATCGTTTTTTAAATCTCATATTCGATGGGTAAGGTATTGTGATCTTATTCATGTAAATTCATTCCCAAATGATAACTGTGTTGCGTGGTTACTCAAATTGTCCCTCTAGGAGCATGTCATATACGGAATGGACCAGGTTGGTACGATATCACGGTTCTCCACCTACACCACCACCACCGCTGATTGGAAAAAAACTACTTAAAGCCACCACCGCCGGCGACAACCTTGGACCACGCTCGTGACGATGCTCAGAGTCTTTCTTTACCTATGCGCCCACACGCGAGAGATCTCCAAAGTTTAAAGGAGATCTCGCAACCAAGATGTGGAGGCATCAAGCCGTCCGAATCTCTAAGGTGGCAATGCTAGAGAGAGAGAGAGAGAGAGAGATCTGTTTTAGAGGGGGACGATCTAGAAATGGAAGATAAACAATAGGCTGAGCGACGAGACAAATCTGTTTCGGAGGGAAGATGGTGGAGAGAGGAGAGAGTGGAGGATATACAGCAGTCGAAGTTTCGTAGCAACAAGATGATGGCGGCAGCCTTCATGGTAGGTCATTAATAACTACGGTTGCTCTCGTATGCATCGTTGTCTAATCAAGTGGAGGGCCTAAGAAAAGCCGAGTATGATAGGGTAGCTCCTCCCCTTTATTTTGTCCTTCAAAACTTCCTATAAAGATGTCGAATTACTTTCTAAATAGGGCGACACGGGATCATGTCACGTGAGGAAACCGACCAGTAGAAAAATGAGTTTCCAAATTCAAATGCAAAATGTGGTTGGGATGTATACTATAGGAGCAATATAAATTATGCTACATCAGTCGTGTCATGATAAAAGACGTTGTCTTTTCATTGATTAGGCAAGGTGCTATCACCAACCTATCCTAGCAAGAAATGAACTTTTCAATGGCGGCAGGACAAAATAATAGGTTTTGGCCCGAATTGCGAAAGGAAAAAGCAACCCGACTTTAGAATCGAACCAATATCTGAAGGCGCAGAGAGGAAAAGTACATTACCGTGGCTCCGTCGGGACAGTGGCGGCCGGAATCCTTACATGCCCATAGAGACGGTCCTTTGGCATCGAGAACTCCGCCGTGGACGGACGTGTTCGAGACCCCATCGAAGCTCAACCAGCTCGAGCTGCCGCCGAGGACTCTGTAGTCCCGGGGAGCCACCAGCGTCGCACCTCCCATCCTCACGCTCACGTGCCTGCTCTTGCAAGGGCCTCTGAACCGCACCGGCCCGAGGAGGTATCTTCCTCTCCGCACCGTGACGGCTGCGAAGAAGTCGCCGCGGCCGCATGCCGACGTCCACGCGTCACGGAAGGCCTGGGTGGAGTCGGCCGCCCCAGTCGGGTCAGCGCCGAAGTGTCCGACGTCGAAGAGCGTGAAGGTGGACGAAGACGTCCGGGAGAGCAAGAGGAGTAGGACGAAGAGGAGTGTCCAGACAAGATGGTCTGGGAGGTTCGCCATGTAATCGAGGTCGAGAGAGAGAGAGAGAGAGAGACTGGCAGTGGCGCAATTTTCTTGCAAGCAGAAGGGTGAGAATTAGGTAGGCATTTTGGCTAGAAGTAATTAATGAACGAGAACTTCACCAGAGAACAATCGGCACTATAGTTCGTCTGTAAATAATCCGTCGAACCCTCATTCGGTCCCTCTAAAAAGACACCAATTCTCGTGTAATTTCCAGATCTGATTAGTTCAATCAATTACGAAGCTCATAGATTAAATCTATTTAATATTCTCTCGATAAGTATAGCCCACGGACCACCTAATCATGATGCTTTAGAAAAGGATCGGTGATGAAAATACGCTAGATCAATGCACTCGATATGAGGAATTTCAGTAAGCTTAATCGGACTGTTTGGTGAAGGCAGTTGTAAGGATGGTAAGATCAATTTGCATTTGGCAAGAACATAAAAATGTGGCGACACATAAAGGAGCGCCTTAATGTGGCATGTTTAGTGGTTTATTCGAGGACTCTCCCAACACCAAAAAAATAAAAATAAAAAGTTAGGTTGTTCATAGTGTGAAAAAAACAGAAGGCAAAAGCTTAATTAAAGCATCTCAGCAATTTGTAAGGCAAAAGCTTATTTAGTTCATAACTGCTACTCAATTTACATTAAAATTTCTCTTGTATATCAAACTGAATTACCAGTCCGAAAAATTATTGAGATCACGTAATAACTTCAATGTGTGAAGATAAACGCACTCTCGAGACAATGAAATTTGGTTTCTCATCTTGTAATCGGGCAATTGTTGCCTGAACTTGAATCTACTAGACTGGATTCACCATGACTATTAATTTTGTGACGAGAGACCCATGTAAACCACTAGTTTTGTGAGATTTGATATTTTAAATCACGTGATAACTAAGTGCAGAAGAATAAGACACGTTGTCGAAACAATGACACTTGATTTCTAATCCTATAATTGGTGAAATTCTCGTCTGAACCTAGGTCCATAACCATCGATTTTATCAGATCTATACAAGAGACCCCTGTGAAACCCACAAAGCCAATATCGAAAATTAATCCAGTGCAATAAGCACAAACGTAAAGAAGAAATTCTCCTGTAATCGGCGGCTAGGAAATGAAAATTAGCTGGCCGGCATGGTCCATAGAGAATACCAACATGAGCGGAAAAGTTACTGTACGTTGAGCTATTTCCTGCAGAGCCGAACTTGTAGGTTATAGGTAATTTGTGGGTTGGTTAATCTACTTCCTAGAGAGCCGAACTTTCGGTTTTTTCAGTTGGGAAATTGTAGGTGAGAGTCGATAGGAAGAAGGAGGATTAGGGTTTAGGTTAGGCAGATGCTAACCTTGTTTCGGCTACTACATACTCATAATTCCGGTTCATTAAGGTTAGACCTTGGCGGCCGCAAACCCTCAAGATTGCTTGGACATGTCCTCTCTAGCTGGTTCTGCGAATCCTTCTTTGGTAATCTTCATGTGATGGGACACAGCGGTGGGCGCGGAACATTCGGCTCTCTAGGACATTGAATCACATACATCTCGTGTGTCCTTGAACCTTGTGTGCTCGTTTTCCTTTCTTCATTCGGGATGCGTCCGTGGTTGTTTACACTTCAATCGCCTTGCCCTTTGCGGTTGCACATGGTCATCTACGCTTTGGTGTTCTTAAACTCGATCTTTTATGAGGTTGATCTCCCTCGAGATTTCTTGTTTTCCAAGAGTAGATGATATCGGTGTCCTCCTACATTTGCCTTTACTTTAAACTAGGTGACTCTACTTTCGATTTTTTTCTGGTTAGATCAACTTCACTTTCAATCAAATTATTCTTATGTGAAAATTCATTAGAAACATGTGGAGGAATATGCAGCACAGTAATGAAAATCACAGTAAAAAGTAAAGAGAAAAGTAGATAGTTGAGTAAGGCGTGTCAGTAACACTGTTTTAAATACAACCTCAAATGGATTGGAGGCATGTCTTGAAAGAGACATGACCTTTAGCTGAAACTGCAATACATAATAAATAAAAGAATCAATAATCATAATAAATTATCAAATGAATAAACAGTGAGTTTGTTAGTATCCATGTATACCAGCTATAAAAGTATAAAGAGCCAACCTGTTTCTAGTAAGACCAAAAAAAAAAAAAATGTCTTTAGACTTTTTTAAGAGATAATGGCATAAATGGTATGTAAACTTTACCTTGATGTGCAATGTAACTTTTGAACTTTTAATTTGTTCAATGTGATTCTTGAATTTTGATACATGTTGAATTCATTCTTTAAACTATATGAAAATATTCAACATATACTAAATTACATTACAGATTGTGCTAAAGTTTTAGGACCACATTGAATAAATTAAAAGTTCATGGACCACATTGCACATTAAGTCAAAATTCAAGGATCATTTATGTCATTTCCCCACTTTTAAAATTTTTAAATTGACCCTTAAAAAATATAGTCTAAAACGTTTCACATTCTTTGTTCTAATTATAAATCAACGAACTAATAAAAACTTATAAGTTTTGATTATAGGTTTAATCTTATCTATGTATTTTTTTTCTTTACTTCTTACGAATCTAATTTCAATCTTATCTTCTTTGTTCTACTTTACTTCACTTGACTTCCCTGTTCATCATCATTGCCCTCATTAATTCCACCCCTCGTAATAATTAATAAACAACTAATGTAAATAAAAAATTAGCATAACTTATCAAAAAATTCTATGTCATATAATTTATGAAACGAAAAATGGTTAGGAAAATATTTATTTTAGTACCATATATAAATTGATTTATTAACAAATTGTATTTCATAGTTAAATTCATTCTGATTATTTGCTTAGCCCTACCTAAGTATTTTTGTAAAGTTAAAGTCAGTACAACAATACATTAACTTGAATTTACCCACTTCTCGGAAAATATTATGCATGTTAATCTTATTATAAAAATTTTGCTCATCAACTTGCATCTTGAATCAATATTATTTCATAAGCAAAACTGCGACGATGCTCAAAATCATTAAAGTTAGGTTTATCGTCATGGTTTGTAAGAAAGATGCAATTATATAATATTTAAGATCTTATATGAAAATAAGTATCTTTCCTATTTATTAATTGTGGTTCAGATAACATTTGCACTTGAAACGGTGGTCATACTACTCGCATTATTCTTCTTTCTCTGATTCGAGACAAAAACTCACCCATCAATTATTGTTATTTGCTTTATTATTACATATAAGACACTTCTCTTTCAAAATGACATATTAATGTTGATGAACAGTTCATTCTTCGAATTAATATATTTGGACCTATCACATCTTTTCACATTTTTGTAGTTCTTGTGACCTCTTTTAAAAAAAAAAAAAATATTACGTTTCTTTCCCTCTGTTTTAATATTTGAAAGAATGATATTTTGAAGACCTCTCTTCGAAGTGATAGATTTTTTTATTTTATTTTTGGTCGAAGAAGTGATAGATTGAAATAGACAAATTGGTTCGCAATTTTTGTACTAGTTAAAAATGGAAAAATTGGAGCATACACCTTCACTGTAAATTTCACACAACCGGCCTTATCTGTCTTGATTTGAGAGTTTTTATTTCCCACTCTCTTACTAAACATCAAATTAAGAGTGAGATAAGGCCGTAATGGATAACATTTTTCCCCTAGCAGTGTATATACTATACTTTCTTTTAGAACGCTGTGTCTATTCTTTTAAGCATGATCGTCGTACAAATTACACACATTGCGTGATTGTATTTAATTATAATAAACTTGAACTTTAGATAAAGATGAAGCACATATCATAAGCCCTTGAAGACACTTGATTTTACTCACTTTAACTTAATACTCTTCCGGTTGCCCCTAAAGTCAACATGGACAATTACAGCAAGAAAGGACTTTTGGGTGCAGTAGTGCAATTAGGCAAATCCAATTTCAAAAGTTTGAGGAGCAGGAGTAGAATGTACATTGCCCATAAAGTCAACATGGACAATCCCGTGGCGGAATGCTTCTCATGAATTGTCCAGCATTGGTAGAAAGGCCACGAGACATGTGCTGATAGGGTAGACACAACTTTAGCATAGATGGAATGATTGAACTTTACAATTAGCTCTGTCTCTGTTTTGGTCACACTATTCATCCATTGAAAACTTAGCACTATCGACATATTATGAGAGATTCTTTAGGAAAGAATTCTAACTTGCTCATAATCCTAGAAAGTCAAAGAACTTCGTCAAAAGGAGTGGTCTAAGTGGTCGCCCCTGGAGATGAGGAAGCAGTACTGCCAAGAGGCCCTTTCTTTATGGAATGGATAAATTCAACTGAGCATAAAGCCCAAAGAATCAACGAGGCTAAATCTCACAGCCATAGATTTTCCAGTTCAGAACCCAACGCGCTGAAAACGAAAGTCTGGATGGCTACCTCTTCCACGGAATTCATGTTTATTTGTTAGCTTCTAATGCAACATTCAAAAGTCTAACATCAGATCGGGTGGGAGATACCATCTTGAGAGTTTTCATAAGTAAACACCTACTCTCAAATGACAACCACCTTGTGTCGTTACTTTTATATTAATTTTGAAGGGTTTAACTGACTTGAAACGAAACAAATTGTTACAAATTGTATCAAAGAAGGACCTTCCCAAAGAGGGGTGTGATTCATGTACAGATTAGGCCTAAAGCTAATTCGACGAGAGCTCAGAGGGGTCAGAGGACTTCAATAAGTTCTAGCAAACTCCTAGGAAGGCAGAGAGAACATAAATGGGCGAAATGTAGGGAAGTATCATGCATCGATTTAGGTTGACGAGGTTGTTAATTTTGTAAGTAAAGGTATATAACACCTAAAAATTCCACATCGAATTGGAGAAGCCATATTGAGTAATTCATAAATAAAACGCAAATTCCAATTTATATGTCATCTTATATGATAATTATGAATACTCTTAAGTATTATTGAGAGAGTGGTCTTTGTAGAAAAGATTGAGTTGTTATATCAAACATGAGACAATAATGAAATATATATAAAAAAAAATTAATGTTATATCAAACACTTCTAGAAAAATCGATTATACAAATGTCCATACAGAATTTAACATTTAAAAATTTGAAATTCATTTGGATGCTTAAAAAAGTCCAAAGGCAGTCATTAATAAAATGAAGAAAATCCCCCTAAGTGCAAATTCTTATTAAAAACAAACTCCCTTTAAATTATATGCTCTTGTGCAAGTGGTGCTATCATCATGTGCTGTCCACAAGAATAGGATTCTGCATACAACCGTCTTGCACTTCACAAAAATTTACTCTCTCACAGGCCAATCTCTTTGACTTCACTGCTGAACTCCTTTACAGACCCATCTCTAAAGTCTTTGGGTGCTTCATGCTCGTCGTTAGTATCACGTCTCCATCTGCTGCGATAACATCGAACTCCATTCCAGAAGTCCGACGAGAACAGTAGAGATCAAAACATGCGTACGTAACTTTGTCGTGTCGGGCGTATACAATACATGGTATCAACATCAATGCACAATGTTGGACGCGTGGACCCCTGGAGTACCATAAGTTGGCACAAAGGGGCACTTGAGTGCCAAAACTTACGAAAGTGACACTTAAGTGCCAAAATCAGGGAGAAATTGATCACTTAAGTGTCAAAATCCGGCCAAAACGATAACGTGTCACTTTTTCGGCGAAGCGGGTGCAAAACGATGTCATTTTGGTGCGACGTGGTAAAAATTTAATATAAAAATTAATTTAATTTAATTTAAAACTAAATTTATTTAAAACATTTAAACATACAAATACAAATATTAAAAAAAAATTTTTAAAAGAGGTGACCCTAGCTGACCCTCCCCCTTCCGTCGGCCCTTCCTGGCGGCGGTGGGGAGGCGATGGTGGCGAGAGCTCGAGCCACCTCCCCTTTTTTTTTAATTTTTTAATTTTTAATTTTTAATTTTTAATTTTAAATGTTTTAAATAAATTTAGTTTTAAATTTAATTTAATTAAATTTTTTACCACGTCGGCATCACCAAAATGACGTCATTTTTGCATTGTTTGGCCACGTCAGCGTGCAAAACAACGTCGTTTTGTACTCACTCGCTGGAAAATTGACACGTTAGCGTTTTGGCCGGATTTTGGCCGGAGTGACTCTTAAATGATCTATTTCTCTCCGATTTTAGCACTTAAGTATCACTTTCATAAGTTTTGACACTTAAGTGTTCATTTATGCCAACTTTTGGCAATTAAATCGATCTTTTACCCACAATGTTGTCTACATCTTGGTTGTCTCTTGCGTTTACCTTTGACTCCAGATTATACTCGAGATCTAATTGGTCGGGACAAAAGTAGCAGTTCTTCAGCTTTGAAGGGTTTCTAAGTTGATAGGGCCTCATCGTTTAGTTGTCTTTTGTACATGTCGTATAACCATCCCTTTCGGTTGAATGTGAATCACTTGCAATTCTTCCAAACTTCCCTTTCTTTATAAAATTTTCAAATTGGCAATTTTCAAAAATCCAAGTTGCCACTTAGGAAGACAATCCATCATGATCATTCTGGAATTAAGATAAAGATTTGTCTCTCCATAATATAACACTCACCAGATTTTGGTCCTCTAATGGTATTCCACTCTCGAGAGAGAGAGAGCTCTCCCTACCCCCTATGGTAGCTACCCCTAAACCCTAAATTTCCCCATGGCTGTCTTTGTCTGAAAAAACCCTAAAACCCAAACAATCATTTGTGCTTTCCTCGGTCAGTTCTCTCTCGTCTTTTCCTTGGCTCGCCGATTTTGTCTCCTCGCTAGCTTACGGTGAGGACTCGGTCAGCTTCCCTTCGTCTTTCCCTTGGTGCTTTGAAGACATCGACGTATTGGAGGTTTTACCACATGGGGCGGCAGGATAGCTAGCTCCTTTGATCGCTGCAGATGCCGATGCTTCCTCGCCCACTCTCGGTGAGATTTCCCTTGGGGATGTTCTGGAGTCTCCATTAAATGGGGCTTCCTCCCGCAACATATAGTAGAATGGTTTCTTTTGAGGGGATTTATGCAACGGAAGGAAGGCAAAAAATGGGTAAGATCTGGGTTTGATCTCTGGCTCTCCTGGTGTTTTCTTCACTGCTGCTTATTGGGGTTGTCTAAATGGATGAATCCGAGAAAAAAGACTGTCGCCTAGCCTTATTATGTAAGAGGCTCGGGAATTTGAAAACAGAGGTGGATGCCCCGCCTCGGGAAAGAGTCATTTCAGCAGAGATACTAGATGAATGCAAACGTACGGTGTTTGGAAAGTTATATTCGGGAGGAAATATAAATTACCAGGCATTTATTTCTACCATGACGCGAGCTTGGAAGGTAGATTCTCTGAATTTTGCGCAACGCGAATCTGATATCTTATCTTTTACCTTTGAATGAAGAAAGGGGATAAAAACAGAATATTAGTCAATAGCCCATGGTCTTTTGCAAGTAATTTACTAATACTTAAACCGTGGGAACCAAATAAACCTGCGCAATGCTACAAGTTCACAAGCTGTGAATTTTGGGTTAGAGTGCATGGTCTTCCCATCGAATGGTGTAGTGAAGAGATTGTGTTTCTTGTTGCCCAACAAATAGGAGGGGTAAAGGAAGTAAAAGTGGAGAAAAAAGGAGTGGCATTTCAAAAGGTGGGGAGAGCTAGAGTTGATTTGGACCTAGAAAAACCTTTAAAACCAGGTATCTTATTTAATATGGGAGAGGAGAAGGTTTGGTTGGACTTTAAGTACGAGAGGTTACCTAGATTCTGCTATTCATGTGGAAGAATTGGGCACTTTACAACCAATTGTGAAGAGATTCCGTATGATGTGGCAAAAATTGAAGATAGAAAGAACAACAAGTTTGGCAATTGGCTCAAAGCAGAGGAGAAAGAAAACAGCCCTTTTTGGGAGTTATTTTATGAAGACAAGGTGTCTGAAGAAGAGGTGGAACCACAAGAGGAAAGCGTTATATCCTCTCATGATACTCAAATTGTTATATTCACAGGAGAGCAAACAGAAGGCAAAAATTCAGAACAAACATACTCTCAAATGGATGTAAACTTACCTGACATCCAAATGGAACAGCCACTGGAGAAAGGAAAAGGCATCATGAATGTAGATGAACCAGCACAGCAAGTCCAGCAAGCTGTACGTTCCTCTTCCTGGAAAAAAAACACAGGTTTAAAGAAGGAAAGTAGGATTGTGAAAAGTTCACCAGCAAAGAAGTTAAAGAGATACACTCCTTATCACCCTTCATTATTGATTTGGCCAGCTTGGATGAAGCAAATTTGCAGGACACCCCTATCACTCTTTCAGAAGAAACTAGGGGAAGGGCTCTGGTGGCTAGCCCAAATAAGCCACCGGTTCACAAATGAGAGCGATTTGCTGGAACTGTCAGGGGTTGGGCACACCACTGACAGTTCAGAATTTAAGAGCCATGGTGGCTCAGGAAAGGCCCAATTTAATCTGCTTATGGAAACAAAAAACAAAAAATCAGTGGTAGATCGTCTTAAAAGAAAACTGAATTTTCAAAATAGTTTTGTGGAGGAACCGCAAGGCATTGCAGGGGGGATGGCGGTGTTATGGAATGAGGAAATGGCGGTGGAAGTGGAGTCCAGCTCTCAAGAAATGATAAATTTGATATGTTTTGATTATGAGAGTAACAGAAAAATACGGCTAAGTTGTATACATGCTCCAAACATATACAGGGAGAGACTACAGCTCTGGGTGAAATTGAGACAGATTGCATCTTCTAATACACTTCCATGGGTGTGCATGGGAGATTTCAATGAAATACTTTATTATTGGGAGAAAGTGGGAAGAAGGATGGCAGAGAAGTTCTAGAATGCAGGAGTTTCAAAATTGCATCCATGACTGTTCGTTAATGGAAATAGACTGTAAAGGGTGTGCATTTACTTGGTCTAATAACAAAGAAGGGGCTGATCTAGTTCAGGAGAAATTGGATAGGGTTTTCTGCTCGATGGATTGGCGGGTTATGTTTCCAGAGGCTGAAGCTTTTGCCCTACCAGCTGTGGGGTCCGATCATAGTCCACTCCTTGTGGTAAGCAGTGCTGAATCTGTCAAGAAACAAAAAGATTTTAACTTCGAAGCCTTTTGGGTTGAAGATGGTGAATGTAGGGAGATAGTTAAACATGCATGGCAATCCCAACCTTGCATCCAAGGAGGTTTGAGAGCCAAATTACTTTCTACCAGCCAAGCATTAAAAACATGGAGCAAAAAGAAATTTCCCAATAATAATACCCGCATTATAGCCTTAAAGAAGGAGCTTCAATCCATCATAAACAGCCACCGGAGTTATCAAGACACGAGCAGAATCAAGAGTATAAATGAAGAGCTGGAAACTCTATGGCGTAGAGAGGAAATGTTTTGGGGTTTGAAATCACGGATCAATTGGCTTCGCTGGGGAGACAAAAATACAAAGTATTTCCATACAACAACGATCCAACGGAGACAAAGAAATAGAATTCATATGCTGAAAAATACAGAAAATCAGTGGGTCAGAGGACAACAACAACTTCAGCACCTCACCATGTCTTTCTTCAAGGAACTATACACCTCGGTAGGCCCTCGCAACTACCTTCCTGTACTAGATAAACTTCCTACGTTAATTGGCAATGATATAAATGACGGTTTAGTGGCGGAAGTAACTATGGAAGAAATTCGCGCTGCTGTTTTCCAACTAGGAGCCCAGAAAGCCCCAGGTCCAGATGGTTTAAACGGACTTTTTTATCAGCATCACTGGGATATAATCAGCCCCGATGTCTTAAAGGAAGTTCGAGGTTTTTTTCTATCCGGGGTTTTGGATCCAGGCCTTAACAGAACGCATGTTACTTTAATCCCAAAGGTCCCCCACCCGGAGAAACTTGATCAATACCGCCCTATCAGCCTATGCAATTTTGCCTACAAGATTATTGCAAAAATCATGGCAAACAGACTGAAAATATGGCTGCCTAGGCTGATTTCAGAAGAGCAAAGCGCCTTTATTAGTGGAAGACAAATTCAAGACAATATTTACATCGTCCAAGAGGTGCTGCATCAATTGAGAAAGAGGAAAAGGAAGAAGCACTTCCAAGCGGTGCTAAAACTTGACATGAAGAAAGCTTATGACAGGATTGAATGGGATTATCTAGAAGGTTGCTTGCTGAAAATGGGGTTCTGTGCTCAATGGGTTCATTGGATAATGCAGTGTGTAACCACAGTCACATTTAATATTAAGCTTAATGGGGAACCTCTTCCTGCTTTCGCCCCTACCAGAGGAATTCGACAAGGAGATCCTCTCTCACCCTATCTATTTATTTTGGTAGCAAACAGTTTATCAACTCTGATGGGAAATGCGCTACAAGAAGGAAACATCAAGGGAATCAAGTTGAACAGATTTTGCCCTACTTTAACTCATTTGTTATTTGCAGATGACTCAGTTTTTTTCATGGATGGTTCTATCCAGGAATGCCAAAACGTTGCAGCTGTCATTAACCAATATTGTTATGCTTCAGGACAAGCTGTTAACTTAAATAAATCAGGGATCTTCTTTAGTAAAGACTGTCCACCATTATTAAAGGACAATATGAAGAGAGAACTCAGGGTACCAGAGCTAGAACGCACAGGAAAGTACTTGGGATTCCCATCTGATTGGGGAGCATCAAAGCGGCAAGTGTTTGGGTGGATTTTGAATCGAATCAACATGAAATTGGAGGGCTGGAAGGAGCAAATCATATCAAAAGCTGGTAAAGAAATTCTCCTGAAATCAGTGGTGCAGGCGGTACCACAATATGCTATGTCAGTTTTTAAAATCCCAGTATCAATTTGTAAGGCTATCGAGAAAAAAATAGCATATTTCTAGTGGAAAAACAGTGATTCAAAGGCTGGTTTGCATTGGAAACGATGGGAAATCATGAAGATGAGGAAAGATAGAGGAGGAATGGGTTTCAGAGATTTACTCACTGTTAATAAAGCCTTATTGGGGAAGCAAGCGTGGAGGATGGTTAAAAATCCAAATGCGCTATGGAGTAAACTAATGAAAGGACTATATTTCAATCATTCAGATCTCTGGCATGCTACTACTGGATGCAATCCATCATGGGGATGGAAAAGTCTACTTATTGGAAGAGAGGCTATTGCGGATTCAGTCAGATGGTCGATAGGAAATGGAGAATCTGTTAATATCAAAACAGACAAATGGCTGAAAAAAGGCTTAATAGGAGGGCCGGCAAACAGAAATGACCCTCAGAAAGTATCAGAGCTAATCCTATCGGGGACTCAAAAGTGGAATGAACCGTTGCTACGAAATATCTTTGATGATCAAACTACACAGGAAATCCTTGCAATACCAATAAACAGTCCTTTCTTCAGTGATGAATTATTATGGACGGGCACAAAACATGGGTCATTTACAGTCAAGAACGGTTATAACTTGCTAAGAGACACCACCACAGAAAACAGAGCAACTGAGCACCCTTCCTCTTCATATCAAACTCCAACAGCTTTATGGAATGCAATTTGGAATATGAAAACTAACCCAAAAGTGAAATTATTTGCATGGCATGCTTGTCAAAATGCTCTACCCACCAAGGAAAATCTATGGAAAAGAAAGATCTTACGATCATTGTGTGATCTCGCAAAGACAATGTGGAAACGGCCGAACACACCCTTCTCCTCTGTCCGTGGGTTGCTGGAGTATGGAATCGCCAGGAAACTAACCTGCAAATTGATGCACAACAAGTTACACGAATAGATGACTGGTTGGTCAAGTTCACAAGCAAGAAGCCGCACCTCCCTTCTCTGGAAACAATCGGCAACCTCCTGTGGCAGGTATGGAAGGCGCGCAACAATTTTATCTTTCGAGGAACAAATCCAGAGGGCTGCAAAGTAATAGATCTAGCAAGATCTCAGCAAAACAGCTACCAAAAATGGGGATGTGGAGTCGAACCACTCGAAAAAAATGAAGAACCGAAACAACCACCTACCTGGCGAGCTCCGAAGATCGGCCACCTCAAGCTAAACGTCGACGGGTCGCCGGGAGAAGAATCGACGGAGGGAGCGGTGGCTGTGTCGCCCGGGACTCCTCGGCACTCTCTTAGACGGATTCGCGAAGACGGTTTGGGCGAATCAATTTTGCGGGTTGAAACCCTAGGGGTTCTCGAAGCCCTAAAATTTCTCGAAGGAGAAAGCACTTGAGGAAGCTATTGTAGAGGGCGACAAAGCAAACTCTTGGTTGACAACTTGAAGCACGGACAGTCCAAGCGAGTTAAACGCACGTGGGGCGTTGATGGAATGTCGATTATTCTCAATAGATGCCGCGAGTGGGCTCCGGCTCACGTTCCACGCTCGGCCAACTCGGTGGGCGGACTGGGCCGCACGCCACCACCGCATGAAGACTCTTCCCCCGAAGTGGCGGGCCTCCCCTCCCTCAGGCCTCTGGGCTCTTCTATGTATCGATGCCCCGGTAGTGGGATCTCGCGGTTCTCTGCCTATGTTATAAATAAAATCTTCCTTTTGACAAAAAAAAAAAAAAAGAAAAGAAAGGGATGGTTATACCAGAACAAATTAAAGGAGAAGTAATGGAGATGGTCCCTACCGAGCCGACCCAATAAATGTAAACTTCATTTTTTTTTAAATACATTAGTGCAAAACATTTCTCTCTCTCTCTCTACACGAATTGCAAGTGATACGCATTCAACCCAAAGGGTTTGTTATGCCAGAACAAATTAAAGGAGAAATAATAGAGATGGTCCCTACCGAGCTTACCCAATTAATGTGAACTTTATTTTGTAATCTCTCTCTCTCTCTCTCTCTCTCTCTCTCTCTCTCTCTCTCTCTCTCTCTCTCTCTCTACACTCGATAAGCTCACGAGTCTAATTGAATTTTTATTATTTTACAAAAAAATCTAATATGTAAATAATAGACATAGAAATTCCAAAAATTTATAGTTTTTGAGTTTATTGTATTCGAGCTCAACCTTGAATCGCTTGTTTGTTTATAATTAAATTTAAGTAAATAACGCTTTGTGGGTTTCCCGTGAAAATTTGAAATATTATCCAAATTTCAAAAATTGGATTATCAAAACTATACATTTATATTTACGCGTCAACATGGAAAAAAAAATTACATATCAATGTTTGTTGATTGGAAAAGTGTAAGAGTTTTACTATTAAAAAGTAAAAATATGTGTGCACATGATTTAGATTAAGCAAAAAATAAAAAAAGATGAAGTTTGTCCAGGCATGTCTCATTTAAGTTGAACTCGAATATCTCAGTTTTTCAATTGAATCGAGTAGAGTAGGAAAGTCAATATCTGATCGAGTTGAAACAATCAAGTTTCAAGCTCTAACCATGCGAGTCTAATCAAGCTCAAGCTATTGAACTCGAAGTGGTTGGCTCCTTTCATAAGACTTTTATTGCATAAGGTGTGAAGCAAAGATAGGTAAAATGAATGGATAATGATATAAATGGTCCTTAAAATTTAATTTAATGTCCAATGTTATCCCTAAATTTTTAATTTGTTCAATCTAACTCATAAATTTTTTATATATGTTCAATTTAATTCCTAAACCATATGAAATTATTTAATGTTGTCTTTTCATTAATTCAAATTTAGGGATAACATCAAATATTTTCATATAATCCAAGGACTAAATTGAACACATACCAAAAATCTAGGGACCTCATCAAATAATTTAAGAGTTAAAGGATAACACTGTACATTAGGCTAAGTTCAGAATCAAATTACATATTGGGTTAAAATTTAGAAATTATATAAGTTATTTCCCCCTAAAATGAATAGTAAGGTCTCGGTTTGCGGCATCGGCAGCAATGTATATTTGTTTTGGAATGTAAATGTAGATGATTTGAGACTCATGAGAGTGCCCACCACCCTAGGGCACCAGCTAAACCCCAACTTTTTGTCATGGGAATCGAAAGTTCTTGCTTGTAATATCCCATGGTCTCCATTGGGTTTTTCCTTTTACCTGTCCAACACTTTTTTTTCTTATTGTTATCGAGTTAGTAAAGTGAATCCATTAATCAAGCCCTCAAGATAGCATTCAAATGGCGTGGGACAAAAAATAAAATAAAATTGAAGTGCTCCTTTCCAACACTCTGTAAAAGCGTGATGAAAAGGTTGATGCCCAAACATTTGTTCGTAAAAGATTAAGCTATAGATTATGGAGAAATAATTAGGTAACAATCTTTAATCTACTATGGTTACATTTGGTCGTTCGGATTTCTAACCAGGATAGGATTGGATAAGATAAGATATGAAATTCATGGATTTTACTATATCCTATCTACTGTTTAGTAAATTGCAGTAATAAAGTCGAATATATTTACATTATATCATTTGATATAAATGGCATATCGGTGTAAATGAACCTAAAAATTCACAAACACATATGGTAAAAATTTCTTGTGAAACTATTGCCTAATTTACTCTGATTTGCTTATGTTATTTTATTTTTCCCATGTTTTTTTAATTATTTTCTTTTTATTTCTTTTCCCCCTCCAACATTCTCTAATAAAATTTTATTAAATAGCAAATTGTATAAATATATCTAAAATACAAAAATACCTATAATATGTAATAAATATAAATTTATAATTATATATCTATGTTTATATATTGAATTTATATTATAAGATAGAATTAAAGTTAATATATAAATAAAACTAAGATTAAATTAAAAAAACTAAATTTTATTTTTTGATATTTTGAATTTCTTATATTAGAGTTCAAATATTATTTATATTGAAATATAATTTCAATTTTGTTAATTCATAAGTTTGTTATTCGAGAAAAAAGATTTTCCTATTATAGATATTAGAAATCCTATCCAACTTTATCCAACATTTCTTTATAGAATAATTTTATCCGCCTATATTCCTCTCACATCCAACTTTATCACATCTTAGATAGGCATCAAATGCGGAATAAAATAAATTTTATCTTATCCTAAATTTTATCCTAAGCCAAACGCAAATTTTGGCTTTGAGAAAAATAGTTTATTCTAGACTACAAAAAACTAAATAACAAATAATTACAAATTGTTGTGGGTTGCACTCTTTTAAGGTTTTGTTGCTTACAACAAACTATTATTTTCATAGTAGTTCAAAAACTACTATACTAGCAAAACCCAAGATTATATTGTCCATTAAGGAGCGTGGCTCATTTGAGAACTCATCCATGCCTACAAAGCTAAATATAACTACAGCATGTAATGACACTAGACGAGTTTCCTAACTTTTGAACATCAACATGTCTCTGTGGTCCTTCCAAAGGGTCCAAAGAGTCCAATACTCACTCTCAACATCAAAGCACATGTGACAACTTGAATGTAGATTGATTTGCCGTCTCGTGTGATATTCTTATCTATTGACTCGCATAACGTTCAGCGCCCAGAAGATCATCTCTCTCTCTCTCTCTCTCCCCGCCCCCCTTCCTTGTCCAACCACCACTCATTGCCACGGCGGCATAGATGCCTTGACCTCACAACGTAGTCACATATGTCACCATCATCTCGATCACCACTCAAAGTAGTCATCTCTCTCTATCTCTCTTTCTCGCCTTGTCCAACCACCACTCATTGTCGTCCGGCACGAATGCCTAGGCCTCACAATGTAGTCAAGTACGTCACCATCATCTCGATCACCTCTCAATGTAGTCAAGTACATCGTAATAGTCGAGTACAGTTCATACTATAAAGAAATCCTACTCTGTGATAATTCTTAACCATCCAGAGGGATAATTACCCAAAAAAAAAAAAAAATCTTGTTTGAAATGTTAATTCAATTTTAAATTTTTAAATTTTGCTAATTTAGTCCTGAATTTTTTGATATTGATCAATGCAATTCTTTCAGTTAATTTTAGCAAGCAATCGATGACATGAACGTTGCCGTCCTATATGATATGATTAGCACTGACTTGAATGATTTTTATAATTTTTTTAAATTTTTATCTTTTTCTTTCTTGTTCGTTCTTTCTTTTTTCTTTTTTATTTCCCTCCATTGGTCTGGCCACTAGCAACGGTTGGGACGCCCTGATCGGTTTTGGGCAAGGGCCACGACGTCCTTGCCTACGGCCAATGAGGCCAACGGGGGCGTCTCGACCCTGTGTAGATCTTACTCAACATGGCAGTATAATACACACACTGAGCAGTATTTCCCCAGATTTCGGGCGAAGAACGGCCAGAAGGAAAGGAAACTGTTCGATCGTTCAATCCTAATGGTGGGTCCATGGGCCTCGTGGGTCCCCCATTTTCAATTCAAAGTCAACCTCTTGGGTAACCTTGGGTCAGCACGAGACTTTTAGACGGGTCGTGGCGTGAAGTAGTCAACATCAGCGATGCGTATCATCACGTCCGCCCGGAAGCAAACGGACCGAAGCGCATCTCTTGCGAGCCGCACGATCCGACGGATTACACGTACCGGGGGCTAATGCTTCCGGTATGAACGATAATGTCTCCCGGTCAATGGGCCAAGTGGCTCGAGGTCTTCCCTTGATGAGGATATCACTCAATACTTCCAAGAACCGAGGGCAAGTTTCAAACGGTGAGGCCCACTGCTGCACATGACAACGCTTTTTGGTTGGGGAAGAGTTTTTATTCAAAAATAATTCTTTTTATTTTATTAGGAACGATTTCGAATAAAAGAACCTAGTTTAATAACTACACAAAATTTCTCTTCTTTGGAATAGAAAAAGAATAGAAATACGTTTTAACGCATGATAAGTTTTTGTATTTATTCGTTTTTTATTCTTGCTCACGGATCGCCGATCCCAATCGCGGCCCCCGCCACTTTTGCACGTCCGCCGGCCGTCACACCACCATCGCCGCCGCCTGACCCCATCGGCCGCCAACAATCGCCGGCCCGTCGGCGGCCGACGATCGACGGTGGCGGCAGCAGCGAGTGGTTGGAGGTGGCCGCAGCAAGAGAAAGGAATAAAAGAAAAATAAAAAAAAAATTAACTTATTTCTAGAAGTTGTTCCTGGGAACAAAAGCAATTTTTTTTTGTTTCTCGTTTATATTCCAAAACCATTCATTTAAGTTTTACATTAGGGGGAATAGAAAAACAATTTGGCGTTACCAAATGAGTTTCTGCTTTTTTTTTTTTTTTTTTTTGTTCCGGGAACAAAAAAACAGAAATTCTAAAAAATAGAAACGTTACCATGCGCAACCTATTCTTTCTCCCCTCTCTATTTCTCTCTCCAATTTTACCAACATAACGGTTTTTTGTTACTGTGAAAATAATAATTTATTGTGAGTCACAAATTTTTAAATGAATAGGCCCCACTACAATTATATTTTTTGTGGTCCAAAATATACTATTATTGTTACATAAATTAAAAATTGTCACCCAATCATTTCTTCTTTTTCTTTCTACGTGTGCATGCATGCCGCGATGCATTAGGACAGTTGTCGCGTCATCGAAGCCAATTGAGGCCTCCCCCTTCTATCGATGGTGGAACCTTGAGGGCGTCACTCCTCCAATTTATGTTTCTTTATTGACTAGGGGGTTTGCTTCCTTCACTTTAATATATGGGATGATAGTTGTTTATTCATCTCTTTTAAGTTTTTAAATCAATCTTTGAAAGGAAGAAAAATGATATCAGAAGGACCGATTACTAAACGGCCATGAAAAGATTAATAAAGTTTGTGAATATTTTCGATTAAATATGCGATTGGCGATGTGACTACTAATCGTACCACGCATTTCATGTAACTAATCGTTCCACCTAACTTCAATCCCTTTGGCCAAATTAGCTCCAACCCGAGCTCCATTTTCTTTAAATGCAAATTTCAAGGAGGAAAAAAAAGGAGAAGAAGCAAAAGAAGAGATTATTGTTTGTGATATTCAATTACCCAAAGTCACCGTGTTCCAACCAACCATTACCTGTTCCGGTATTCTTTTTACAAATTTAGTGTAGACCACCCGTTTATCTAGATAATATAAAATGAGTAAGTTTGGGTTTGATCTACGTAGATGGTCCTAACCCAAGGTGGTTTGAATGTACTTTGTTGGATTCTAACTTATAATCTCTAATTTTTTATTCGCTAATTGTTGATTGCCCGATCAATTGGTTCTGACCTGTTCATTCTCTACCATTGTCTTGCCAAACTTTGTAACCTCAACTTTTGGAAATATTGATTATACAAATCGCGATCCGGAATTTACTCTTGAAAAAAATTGAAATTCATTTGGATGCTTAAAAAAGTCCAAAGGCACTCATTAATAAAATGAAGAGAACCCCCCAAATGCAAATTCTTACTATAAACAAATCCCCTTAAAATTATATGCTCTTGCTGAAGAGGTGCTATCGTCACGTGCTGTCCACAAGAATAAGATTTTCCATAGGACCTTGCACCTCATAAATTTACTCTCTCGCAGACCAATCTCTTTGACTCCACTGCCGACCTCCTTTGCAGACCCATCTCTAAAGTCTTTGGGTGCTTCATGCTCGTCGTTGGTATCACGTCTCCATCTGCTGCGATAATATCGGACTCCATTCTAGAAGTCGGACGACAACAGCAGACAGATCAAAACAAGCGCACGTTACTTTGTCGTGTCGGGCGTATCACGATACATGTTATCACTCATCATGAATGTATAATACTGTCTACTAATACTGTCGACATCTCGGTTATCTCTTGCGTTTACCTTTGACTCCAGATTATGCTCAAGAACTAAATTGGTCAGGACAAAAGCAACAGTTCTTCAGCTTTGAAGGGTTTCTAAGTTGATAGGCCCTCATCGTTTAGTTGTCTTTTGTACACACCGTATAATGTTAGGGATAGAAAAGTCAATTATGGATGGCCAAATCTTTATCTTGATTCCAGAATGATCATGATGGGTTGGGTTCCTGAGTGGCAACTTGGATTTTCGAAAACTGCCTATTTTTAGGGGTTCACGGTATGCCGCAGTAATGTAAGAACGGATTGTAAAGCGATTTGAAAAGTCTATGAAGAAAGGGAAGTTTGGACGAATTGTACTCGAGCTCAACCTCGAGTGGCTTGTTGTTTAGAATAAAATTTAAGTAAAGAACACTTTTTAGCTTTCACGTGAAGATTTGAGACATTATCCAAATTTCAAAAATTGGATTATGAAAACTATACAAGTAGATTCACGTATCAACATTTGTAGATTGTAAAAGTTTAAGAGTGCTAATGATTAAAAAAAGGAAAAAAGAAAAAAGTCAAAACATGTGCATACACAATTTAGATTAAGTAAAGAATAAAAAGTTTAAATTTATCTAGGCACACTTTATATAAGTTGATACATGTTGAGTCGAGTTGAACTCGAATATCCCGATTTGCTAATTGAATCGAGTAGAGTGGGAAAGTCAATACCTAGTCAAGTACAAGTGATCAAGTTTCAAGCACTAATCATGCAAGTCTAGTCGAGCTCGAGCTCGAGCTCTCAACTGTGAGACGATGGCTCCTTTAGTAACAGTTTTATTGCATAAGGTGCGAAGCAAAGCTTACCCAATTAATGTGAACTTCATTTTGTAATCTCTCTCTCTCTCTCTCTCTCTCTCTCTCTCTCTCTCTCCACTCAATAAGCTCACGACTCTAATTGAATTTTTTATTATTTTACAAAAAAATCTAATATGTAAATAATAGACATAGAAATTCCAAAAATTTATAGTTTTTGAGCTTATTGTATTCGAGCTCAACCTTGAATGGCTTGTTTGTTTAGAATTAAATTTAAGTAAAGAACACCTTTTGGGTTTCCCGTGAAAACTTGAAATATTATCCAAATTTCAAAAATTGGATTATCAAAACTATACATTTAAATTTACGCATCAACGTGGAAAAAAAAATTACATATCAATGTTTGTTGATTGTAAAAGTGTAAGAGTTCTACTAAATAAAAAGTAAAAATATGTGTGCACATGATTTAGATGAAGCAAAAAATAAAAAGATGAAGTTTGTCTAGGCATGCCTCATATATGTTCATAGATGTCGAGTTGAGTCAAGTTGAACTCGAATATCTCAATTTTTCAATTGAATTGAGTAGAGTAGGAAAGTCAATATCTGATCGAGTTGAAGCAATCAAGTTTCAAGCTCTAATCATGCAGGTCTAGTCGAGCTCGAGCTCTTGAACTCGAAGTGGTTGGCTCCTTTAATAAGACTTTTATTGCATAAGGTGTGAAGCAAAGATAGGTAAAATGAATGGATAATGATATAAATGGTCCTTAAACTTTAATTTAATATACAATGTTATCCCTAAATTTTTAATTTGTTCAATCTCGACTCATAAATTTTTATATATGTTCAATTTAATTCCTAAACTATATGAAATTATTTAATGTTGTCTTTTCATTAATTCAAATTTAGGGATAACATCAAACATTTTCATATAATCCAGAGACTAAATTGAACACGTACCAAAAATCTAAGGACCTCATCAAATAATTTAAGAGTTAAAGGATAACACCGTACATTAGGCTAAGTTCATAATCAAATTACATATTGGGTTAAAATTTAGAAATTATATATGTTATTTCCCCTAAAATGAATAGTAAGGTCTCAGTTTGCGGCATCTGGCAGCAATGTATATTTGTTTTGGAATGTAAATGTAGATGATTTGAGACTCATGAGAGTGCCCACCACCCTTGGGCACCAGCTAAACCCCAACTTTTTGTCATAGGGATCGAAAGTTCTTGCTTGTAATATCCCATGGTCTCCATTGGGTTTTTCCTTTTACCTGTCCAACACATTTTTTTCTTATTGTTATCGAGTTAGTAAAGTGAATCCATTAATCAAGCCCTCAAGAGAGCATTCAAATAGCGTGGGACAAAAATAAAAATAAAAATTGAAATGCTCCTTTCCAACACTCTGTAAAAGCGTGATGAAAAGGTTGATGCCCAAACATTTGTTCGTAAAGGATTAAGCTATAGATTATGGAGAAATAATTAGCTAACAATCTTTAATCTACTATGGTTACGTTTGGTCGTTCGGATTTCTAACTAGGACAGGATTGGATAAGATAAGATATGAAATTCATGGATTTTGCTATATCCTATCTACTGTTTAGTAAATTGTAGTAATAAAGTCGAATATATTTACATTATATATTTGATATAAATGGCATATCAGTGTAAATGAACCTAAAAATTCACAAACACATATGTTAAAAATTTCTTGTGAAACTATTACCTAATTTACTTTTATTTGCTTATGTTATTTTATTTTTCCATGTTTTTTTTTAATTATTTTCTTTTTTATTTCTTTTTCCCCTCCAACATTCTCTAATAAAATTTTATTAAATAGCAAATTTTATAAATATATCTAAAATAAAAAATACCTATAATATGTAATAAATATAAATATATAATTGTATATCTATGTTTATATATTGAATTTATATTATAGGATAGAATTAAAGTTAATATATAAATAAAACTAAGATTAAATTAAAAAACAAATTTATTTTTTGATATTTTGAATTTCTTATATTAGAGTTCAAATATTATTTATATTGAAATATAATTTCAATTTTGTTAATTCATAAATTTGTTATTTGAGAAAAATATTTTCCTATTATAAATATTAGAAATCCTATCCAACTTTATCCAACATTTCTTATAGAATAATTTTATCCGGCCTATATTCCTCTCACATCCAACTTTATCACATCTTAGATAGGCATCAAATGTAGAATAAAATAAATTTTATCTTATCCTAAATTTTATCCTGACCGCCAAACTCAGCTTTTGAGAAAAATAGTTTATTCTGGACTACAAAAAACCAAATAACAAATAATTACAAATTGTTGTGGGTTGCACTCTTTTAAGGTTTTGTTGCTTACAACAAACTATTATTTTCATAGTAGTTCAAAAACTACTATACTAGCAAAACCCAAGATTATATTGTCCATTTAGGAGCGTGGCTCATTTGAGAACTCATCCGTGCCTACAAAGGTAAATATAACTACATCATGTAATGACACTAGACGAGTTTCCTAACTTTTGAACATCAACATGTCTCTGTGGTCCTTCCAAAGGGTCCAAAGAGTCCAATACTCACTCTCAACATCGAAGCACATGTGCCCGCTTGAATGTAGATTGATTTGCCGTCTCGTGCGATATTCTTATTTGTTGACTCGCATAACGCTCAGCTCCTAGAAGATCATGTCTCTTGTAGATCTCATTTTGGTCCTCACCATTCTCTCTCCCCCCCCCCCTCCCCCCTTCCTTGTCCAACCATTACTCATTGCCATGGCGGCATAGATGCGTTGACCTCACAATGTAGTCACATATGTCACCATCATCTTGATCACCACTCAAAGTAGTCATCTCTCTCTATCTCTCTTTCTCACCGTGTCCAACCACCACTCATTGTCGTCCGGCACGAATGCCTAGGCCTCACAATGTAGTCAAGTACGTCATCATCATCTCGATCACCTCTCAATGTAGTCAAGTACGTCATAATAGTCGAGTACAGTTCACACTATAAAGAAATCCTACTCTGTGATAATTCTTAACCATCCAGAGGGATAATTACCAAAAAAAAAAAAAAATCTTGTTTGAAATGTCAATTCAATTTTAAATTTTTAAATTTTGCCAATTTAATCCTGAATTTTTAACATTGATCAATGGAATTCTTTCAGTTAATTTTAGCAAGCAATCGATGACATGAACGTCGCCGTCCTATTTGATATGATTAGCACTGACTTGAATGATTTTTATAATTTTTTAAAATTTTTATCTTTTTTTTTATTTTTTCTTTCTTTCATTTTTCTTTTTATTTCCCTCCATTGGTCTGGCCACTAGCGACGATTGGGACGCCCTGATCGGTTTTGGGCAAGGGCCACGACGCCCTTGCCTACGGCCAATGAGGCCAATGGGGGCGTCTCAACCCTGTGTAGATCTTACCCAACATGGCAGTATAATACACACACTGAGCAGTATTTCCCCACCCCAGATTTCGGGCGAAGAACGGCCAGAAGAATATAAGAAACTGTTCGATCAAAAAAAAGAAAAATCCTAATGGTGGGTCCATGGGCCTCGTGGGTCCCCCATTTTCAATTCAAAGTCAACCTCGTGGGTACCTTGGGTCAGCACGAGACTTTTAGACGGGTCGTGGCGTGAAGTAGTCAACATCAGCGATGCGTATCATCACGTCCGCCCGAAGCAAACGGACCGAAGCGCATCTCTTGCGAGCCGCACGATCCGACGGATTACACGTACCAGGGGCTAATGCTTCCGGTATGAACGATAATGTCTCCCGGTCAATGGGCCAAGTGGCTCCAGGTCTTCCCTTGATGAGGACATCACTCAATACTTCCAAGAACCGAGGGCAAGTTTCAAACGGCGAGGCCCACTATTCTTTCTCCTTTTTTGTATTTATTCGTTTTTTCTCCATTTCTCTCTCAAATTTTACCAACATAACAGTGGCCGCAACGCAGAGAAAGGAATAAAAAGAAAAATAAAAAAGAAAATTAACTTATTTCTAGAAGTTGTTCCGAACAAAAGCAATTTTTTTTTTGTTACTGTTTATATTCCAAAAATAACAATTTATTTGTGTTGTCACAAATTTTTAAATGAATAAACCCCACAACAATTATATTTTTCTGGTCCAATTTTACCAAATAACGGTTTTTTATTGTGAGTCACAAATTTTTAAATGAATAGGCCCCACAACAATTTATAACTATTTATTAAATTTTTGTGGTCCAAAAATCATTTCTTTCATAAATTCTTTCTACCCAATCATTTCTTCTTTTTCTTTCTACGTGTGCATGCATGCCGCGATGCATTAGGACAGTTGTCGCGTCATCGAACCCAATTGAGGCCTCCCCCTTCTATTGATGGTGGAACCTTGAGGGCGTCACTCCTCCAATTTATGTTTCTTTATTGACTAGGGGGTTTGCTTCCTTCACTTTAATTTATGGGATGATAGTTGTTTATTCATCTCTTTTAAGTTTTTAAATCAATCTTTGAAAGGAAGATAAATGATATCAGAAGGACCAATTACTTAACGGCCATGAAAAGATTAATAAAGTTTGTGAATTTTTTCGATTAAATATGTGATTGGCGATGTGACTGACCATGCATTTCATGTAACTAATCATTCCACCTAACTTCAATCCCTTTGGCCAAATTAGCTCCAACCCGAGCTCCATCTTCTTTAAATGCAAATTTCAAGGAGGAAAAAATGGAGAAGAAGCAGAAGAGGAGATTATTGTTTGTTATATTCAATTACCCAAAGTCACCGTGTTCCAACCAACCATTACCTGTTCCGGTATTCTTTTTACAAATTTAGTGTAGACCACCCGTTTATTTAGATAATATAAAATGAGTAAGTAAGTTTGGGTTTGATCTACGTAGATGGTCCTAACCCAAGGTGGTTTGAATGTACTTTGTTGGATTCTAACTTATAATCTCTAATTTTTTTATTCGCTAATTGTTGATTGCCCGATCAATTATGGACCTCGAGGTGTTTTTGACCTGTTCATTCTCTACCATTGTCTTGCCAAACTTTGTAACCTCAACTTTTGGAAATATTGATTATACAAATCGCGATCCGGAATTTACTCTTGAAAAAAATTGAAATTCATTTGGATGCTTAAAAAGTCCAAAGGCACTCATTAAAATAAAATGAAGAGAACCCCCCAAATGCAAATTCTTACTATAAACAAATCCCCTTAAAATTATATGCTCTTGCTGAAGAGGTCCTATCATCACGTGCTGTCCACAAGAATAAGATTTTCCATAGGACCTTGCACTTCATGAATTTACCCTCTCGCAGACCAATCTCTTTGACTCCACTGCCGACCTCCTTTGCAGACCCATCTCTAAAGTCTTCGGGTGCTTCATGCTTGTCGTTGGTATCACGTCTCCATCTGCTGCGATAATATCGGACTCCATTCTAGAAGTCGGACGACAACAGCAGACAGATCAAAACAAGCGCACGCGACTTTGTCGTGTCGGGCGTATCACGATACATGTTATCACTCATCATGAATGTATAATACTGTCTACTAATACTGTCGACATCTCGGTTATCTCTTGCGTTTACCTTTGACTCCAGATTATGCTCAAGAACTAAATTGGTCAGGACAAAAGCAACAGTTCTTCAGCTTTGAAGGGTTTCTAAGTTGATAGGCCCTCATCGTTTAGTTGTCTTTTGTACACACCGTATAATGTTGGGGATAGAAAAGTCAATTATGGATGGCCAAATCTTTATCTTGATTCCAGAATGATCATGATGGGTTGGGTTCCTGAGTGGCAACTTGGATTTTCGAAAACTGCCAATTTTTAGGGGTTTGCGGTATGCCGCAGTAATGTAAGAACGGATTGTAAAGCGATTTGAAAAGTCTATGAAGAAAGGGAAGTTTGGACGAATTGTACTCGAGCTCAACCTCGAGTGGCTTGTTGTTTAGAATAAAATTTAAGTAAAGAACACTTTTTAGCTTTCACGTGAAGATTTGAGACATTATCCAAATTTCAAAAATTGGATTATGAAAACTATACAAGTAGATTCACGTATCAACATTTGTAGATTGTAAAAGTTTTTAAGAGTGTTAATGATTAAAAAAAAAAGAAAAAAAGTCAAAATATGTGCATACACAATTTAGATTAAGTAAAGAATAAAAAGTTCAAATTTATTTAGGCATGCTTTATATAAGTTGATACAAGTTGAGTTGAGTTGAACTCGAATATCCCGATTTGCTAATTGAATCGAGTAGAGTGGGAAAGTCAATACCCAATCGAGTACAAGTGATCAAGTTTCAAGCACTAATCATGCAGGTCTAGTCGAGCTCGAGCTCGAGCTCTCAACTGTGAGACGATGGCTCCTTTAGTAACAGTTTTATTGCATAAGGTGCGAAGCAAAGCTGGGTAAAATGAATAGTAAAGTCTTAAATCACCTCAACATATATTGAGAGAGTAATGTTGTAACTTTAGAGTTTCACCCTCATTTTTTACCCAAAAAAAAAGGACCACACGAATGCCCGCCACCCCGGGGCACCACTAAACCCTAACTTTGTGTCATAGAAACTAAAAGTTCTTGCTAGTAAATATCCCATGGTCTTCATCGAGTTTTTTTTTTTTCCCTTTATACCTGTCCGAGACTTGAGTTATTTCTAGAAGAGCCGAGTCTTTGACCTCTAGAGGTAAAGGAAGGGTTGGCGTAGACAGCTTAAGATAACCTAAAATCAAATCCCCTACCGATCAGGAAAGAGAACCTAAACCCACTCTACCAATGAAACTCGACAGTTAATGTCAAACGTGGTAAGCCACCCTCCTTTTCATTTTCTTTTTGTAGATTAGGTTCTACCCAAGGAAAGTTCTTGCAGATTCTTTATTGCCAGGAAATGAGCTCCTTCGATTGGACGCACTTGAATATCTTGCTTCACCTGCTGGTATTCGTACTTCGGCCCTTAGGATTTTGTTCCGAGACCTTGCACCGAATTACGCATCTCGGAAGGTGCGCAAATCCTACTTCATACTTGGTTAAATCCAAATTCATGTGCGCAAACCTAACACTGTTTGTCTTCATTATTACCAAATCAGTAAAGTGAACCCATTAATCAATCGAATGAGAGAGAGCTTCTCTACTAACGTGGGACCAAAAAGCTAATTTAAAGTGTTTTTTTTTCCAACACTCTGAACCCAAGATGAAAAGATTGACGCTTGAACATGTGTTTGTATAGGATTAAGCCAGAGATTATTGTCCATTTGGGAGCATGGCTCATCCCATGCCTACACAGGTAAATTATATCTATGACGGCTCAAGCGACGGTGCACGGGAGAGGGATGGCAGTGTATCCACGCCTCGATCCCCAAACATGCGCAGGGAGGGAGGCATCTATTGTCCCACATCGCCTAGGAGGGAGTTTTGGGCTGGTTTATAAGGCGTAGATCCCTCTAATTATATATACGCGTTTTCTTAAAGTAGTATGGGCTGCTCCGAGAAAAACAAAACCGTGAGGACTTAGTGTCTAAAATGAACAATATATGTATAGTGGCGTGTATAGTGGCGGGACCCATAGTCCTTACAAGTGGTATCAGAGCCAACTCCCGACCGCATGGTGGGGCCACAGCGAGGAAGTGTGATCGCCTAGGTGGCAGTGCGCGGAGAGGAGGGATGACGGTGCGTTTGCGTCTCGATCCCCAGACATGGGCAAAGAGAGGGCGCTTCTCTTGTCCCACATTGCCTAGGGAGAGAGTCCTAGGCTATGGTTTATAACCCTTGAGTCCAAATGCATATGTACAATTGGATAACTCATACTACCTCAAGAAAATGCATATGTACAATTAGAGGGACCCAAACCTTATAAGCTGGTCCAGAATTCTCTCACTAGGTGATGTAGGACAAGAGGTGTGCCCCCTCCCTACGCACATCTAGGGACCAAGGTGCGGACGCACCGCCATCCCTCCTCCCTGTGCATCGCCGCCTGGGCCATCACAATATCTCTAGCATGTAACAACACTACACAAGTTTCCTAATTTTGGAACATGGACATGTCTTTGTACTTTCTTTTTTGCTTCCTTGGGTCCTTCCTTCCAAAGGGTCCAACACGCCCCCTCAACATTGAAGCACATGTCTCCCCTTGTAGTAGATCAATCCATCATCTTGTGTGGTATTCTCATCTATCAACTCGTTCAACACCAGAAGATCGTGTCTCTTATAGATCTCATTTTGGTCCTCACCATGCCAGTGAATCTCTCTCTCTCTCTCTCTCTCTCTCTGGCCTTGTCCAAACATTGCCTCAACCTCACAATGGAGTCAAGTATGTCGGCATCATCTCAATCACCACTCAATGTTTCTCTCTCTCTCTCTCTCTCTCTCTCTCTCTCTCTCTCTCTTTATGCCTGCCTTGTCTAAACATTCCCTCGACCTTACAATGGGGTCAAGTACATCGCCATGGTCTCAATCACCACTTAGTGTAGTCAAGTACGGTTCACGCTATAAAGAAATCCTAGTCTGCTATAATTCTAAACCATCAAAAGGGATAATAACTAATAAAAAAAATATTGTTGGAGATCTCAAATCAATTTTAAATTTTTTTAATTGGATCAATTTAGTCCTAAATTTTTTGAGATTGTTCGATGTAATTCTTTCGGTCAATTTTAGCTCACAATCGATGATATAAATGCCGATCGTCCTTCATAGTATCGTCAATATTAGCTTGAACAATTTTTGTGGTCTTTTTAACTTTCTTTCTTTTAAAAAAAAAATTCCTTCTTTTATTGCTGGCCCCAAGCAAAGGTCAAGATGGACCGGATCCAAAAGAGGACCACAATCTGACCCAACACGGCAGTATAACACACGCACTGAGCAGTATTTCCCACGCTGTGCCAAGCCCAGATGTCGGCCGAAGAACGGGGAAAAGCAACCGTCCGTCCGTGTAATCTCGTCGGTCGTTCACGCGCCTCACGGGTCCCCCGCATTTTTCAAGTCAAAGTCGACCTCTCCTCACATGCTGTCGTGGGTCAGCACGAGACTTTTGGACGGGCGACGGTGGAGCGAGAGAAAGATGATGGACGGGTCGTGGCGCGAAGTCGTCAGCGCCAGCGTCGCGTGTCGTCACGCCCGCCCGAAGCATGCGGACCGAAGCGCATCTCTCGCGAGCCCCCGCGATCCGGCGGCGACGGATAACACGTCTCAGCGGGGCCCACGCTGTCGGTACGAACGGAACGATCGTGTCTCGTGGGCAACGAGCCAGGTGGTACTTCCAACGAAGCAAGGGCACCGCGTTCCGACCGGATATTCGGGCTAATGGTACCATCATCGATCCATGGCGGGATGGCAAATCGAAACTCATAATCCGTAGGCCCCACATCCCACCCCGTTTGAACGTAATCCTCGCCGTTGACTCATTCCGGTGTGAAACCTCCGACGTCGGCGGCGAATTCGTGTTCCAATGTTCATCATTACAATTTCTCCTTGAAACTTGACTTCCCTCGGCCGAGTTGCGTTCACGAAACCTTAACGAACACGAAATCCATTTCTCACGCCGCCGGCCAATAATCTTTTCGCTCTTCTTCGAGACCTTTCCTCCCTTAAAAAAAAAAAAGCCGAAACCCCCTTAAAGACATCCTTAAATTCTTCGACTCTGTTCTCTCCATGTGCAGATAAGAAGCATGTGCAGATCGAAAGCATCTGCAGACGCGATCCAACCCACCACCAGCCGCCGCCGCCGCCGCCGCCGCTCGACACTCCAAGTCGTCGAGAACCTCCAAGTCCTTCAACTCCTCCAACCCGTCTTCCTCCTCCTCCGCCTCCCTCAACCTGAACAGCTACAACTTCAACTCGAACTCCAATTCCTCCGGCCTCTCCGCCGGCCAGCAGTCCCTGTCCAGGATCAAGCAGTACCTCCCCGAGACGCCGCTCATCTACACCCTCCCCGACCTCCGCCTCGCCACCGGCAACTTCCTCGCCGGCCGCCTCTCCGCCTCCTCCTGGCGCTGCGCCCTCCGCGGCCGCGACGCCGTCGTCTTCCAGCGCCGCCTCAAGCGGCCCCTCGACGGGCCCCAGCTCGGCCGCCGCCTCTCAGCCATCACCAAGAGCCACCACAGCAGCCTGGTCAAGCTGCTGGGCGCCGCCGTCGCCGGGAACTTCGTCTACCTGGCGTACGAGTACGTGGAGGGGGCGAACCTGTCGGACTGCCTGAGGAACAAGGTGAACCGGGCGTTCACCGTCCTCTCGTCCTGGGTGACCCGGATGCAGATCGCCGCCGACCTCGCCCACGGCCTCGACTACATCCACCACTGCGCGGGCTCCGCCACCGGCGGCGGCGGGGGGTCCGGGTTCGTCCACAACCACATCAAGAGCTCGAGCATCATCGTGATGGAGCCGTCGCTCAATGCCAGGATCTGCCATTTCGGGACCGCCGATCTGTGCGGCGAGGCGGCCGAAGTGGTGGAGGAGGGCGCCTCCGAGCCCGGGGGCGGCCGGACCCTGAAGAGGACTAGCAGCAGGGGAGTGAAATTGGAGGGCACGAGAGGGTACATGTCGCCGGAGTACCTGGTCACGGGGGTGGCGACGCAGAAGTCGGACGTGTTCGCATTTGGGGTGGTGATCCTGGAGCTGCTGAGCGGGGAGGAGCCGCTGCGGTACTGCTTCGACGGGGAGGACGACGGCGGGGGTTACCGGAGGATGAGCGTGATAGACAGCGCGAGGGAGGCGGTGGAGGGAGGGAAGGTGAGGAGGTGGGTGGACATAAGGCTGAAGGACTCGTACCCGGAGGAGGTGGCGGAGAGGATGGTGAGCCTGGGGCTGGAGTGCGTGGAGGAGGAGGCGGAGAGGAGGCCGGACATGAGCCAGATCAGTGCCGTGATCTCCAAGCTGTATTTGGATTCCAAGGCTTGGGCTGAGAAGTTCGGCTTGCCTGTGGATTTCTCTGTGTCCATGGCACCTCGGTGAGACGAAAGGCGGAATTTTTTTGCAGATCGTCTTTCTTTTTCCTTGAAACCCATTCATCGGACAGAAAATCTGGATTCATCGCCGACGGAATTCCACTGTGGTATGGTACGATTTGGTAGGATAGACTCGGTCTTTGCAATACTTGCTCCATTCATATACAATAGCACTAGTGCGTGCATCGAGCTTTGTAGGAATCGGGATTCCGAGACCTGTAGCATCCCGGCACGGCTGGCTGGTGATGAGCTTGCCTATTCTGGACAACAACTGGGTCGAGAGCAATGCTCAGCGACGACCTCTCGGAAGTCCTAAATTCAAAGGGTTCACAGCCAACACGAATCCTCAAACGATAAGGCCAAGAGTGTGGCTGCAGCCACGGGTTCACTCGGCAAAAAGATTGGCAGGCGGGCGGGGAGGATCTTGATCTGTTCAAGCAGGTCTTGCTGAGGAACTTCGATTGGAGATCTGCGAAGTGGTTGAGGGAGATGGGGGGTGATTGTTTGTATAGAGTGACATTTCTTCTCGGAATACTTGTATAGACACTGCATTTTGGTGAGTATAATCATACAGGTTGAAACAATAGTACTAGTGCGTGTATCAAGCTTTGTGCGAATGGAGATCCAAGTCCTGTAGCATCCCGGCACGGCTGCCTGGCGATGAGCTCGCCTATTCTGGACAACTGGGTTGAAAGCAATGCTCAGCGATGACCTATCGGCAGTCCCAAATTCAAAGAGTTCGCAGCCAACACAAATCCTCAAACGATCAGGCCAAGAGCGCGGCTGTAACCACGAGTTCTCACAGCAAAAGGGTTGGCAGGCAGGCAGGGAGGATCTTGATTTGTTCGAGCAGGCCTTGCTGAGGAACTTCGATTAGAGTTCAAGGGAGATGGGGGGTGATTCTTTTGTATAGAGTGACATTTCTTCTCGGAATATTTGTATAGACACTGCATTTTGGTGAATAATCATACATGTCAACCAATTTTTTCCTAAGTACAGAGGAGGTTCTCTCCGACACTGCATCACTGATCCGACCTTGATGTCAAGTGAGCTTTTTTGAGCTTAAGAGGAAGAGCGACAATGAGCGAGTTGAAGAGCGATGACCTCTCGGCAGTCCTAAATTCAAATGGTTCACAGCCAATATCAATCCTCAAATGGTAAGGCTAAGAGCGCGGCTGCAACCACTGAGTTCTCTCAGCACAAGGGTTGGCAGGCAGGCAGGGAGGATATTGATTTGTTCAAGCTGATCTTGCTGAGGAACTTCGATTGGAGTTCTGTGAAGAGTTTTTGAGGGAGATGGGGGGTGATTCTTTTGTATAGACTGACATTTCTTCTCGGAATACTTGTATAGACACTGCATTTTGGTGAATATAATCATACATTTTAAACAATTTTTTACCCAGTACAGAGGAGGTTCTCTCCGATACTGCATCACTGATCCGACCTTGATGTCAAGTCAGACTTTTTTGACACTGCATCGCTGATCTTACTGAGTTGAATCTGCACTGTTTTGGATTTCATCTGTCTCTTGATGTCCATGTAATGCTTTCTGTGCATTTCTATTGTGCACTTTCTGGGATCTTCTGTCTTACGAAATCTAGCTGTCAATAATATTTACGTGTTCCTTTTCTTGTCTTGGACATATATGAAATATGAAAAGAGCCAACAATCTTATTGTATATATAATCATTCCTATGAGCTTTTATTATTATAATTTTCTTTTTGGGAAAGTTTTTTTTTTTTAAACTATTTCTTTCTTTATGGTTCATTTTTTATTCTTCTCTTCTCGAGTTCCTTTTACTTTATTTCTTTTATGGTTCACTTTTCCTTTCTTTATATGAATTGTAGCCGGATATGAAGCTCAGTTCTCGGCACAAGAATCTCGGAATACTACTATCAGAATCACTTGGTTTTTTCGAAGAATAAGTGAAGAAGTAGGAACAAAGTAGAAATCGATTTGCGTTTGGAAATTTTTGTGTTTAAAAATTGTTGCAAGTGAAAAAAGTAGAAAAAAGTGAGCGGTTTTCGAACAATTTTGAAGACGCGTTTAGTAAACTTGTTTTGGGAATAAAAAATGAACAAACACGTTTGGTAAATTTGTATTCTTTTTTATTTCTTTTAATTTTTTTAATTTTTTTATTTCTTTTTTTCTTTTTTTCTTTCTTTTTTCTTTTTCTTTTTTTTCTTCTTTTGGCCGGTCGCCGGCCTTGGCCATGGCGGCGACACCGCCGACGAGGGCCCGGCCTCACCCGGCCACGGCGAGGCTCGCCGGCCCTCGGCGAGGCTTGGCCTCGCAGGCCGGGCGAGCTCGAGCTCGCCCACCCGGCGAGGCTCGCCTCGCCGGGCCACCGCCGCGACGCGGCCCGGAGGTGGCCGGCGAGCCCGAGCTCGCCCGGCCAAGGCGAGGCCGAGCCTTGCCGGGGGCGCGACGCTCGGCCTCGCCGGGGCCGACAACGCCCGACAAGGTCGCCGGCCCTCTTTGGCCGATTAGAGCCATGGCCGAGGCCGGTGGCCAGAGCCAAAGAAAAAAGAGAAAAAAAAAAAGAGAAGAAAAAGAGAAAGAGAGAAAATGTGGTTTTTTCACTTTTTTGTTTCGGCTCTGCAACAAAAAAAATCATTTCAAAATGCCATGTATATGGACCTCCAAACTTGATTTCCGTGTTGGATTCTCCCACTAGTTCACCTATAGTTGTCGTAAGGATTGTTCTATTCTCAACCAGAGTGTTCACACGAGACTAATTAATGAATTTTGTCCGAAATAAATCAAATTGTTTCTGTGAATTTACGTGATACCTCTGTTACTTAGCTAAAAACGATTAACTGCCTCCAATTTTCTCGAGAATATTTTTCCCTGTTTCTAAGGTCTGAAATTGGCTCAAAAACACAAACTTGGATTTGAATAAAAAAAAAAATTTGATAAATTATAGGGTCTTCTCTTGCCAAGTTCATGGAGGGTCATCCATTCGTCTGAAAACTTTATAAGGTTGTCGTTGTGATCTCATATTTTGACCCACTTTTAAAAAAATCATTAACTTAAACCTAACGTAGGCAAGAGTTGACTAAAGATTAACCGGAGAGATACAAAGTCGTAAGCACATTTGAAAGGTTCCCCGTATCAAAACGAATCTTTTGATGTCTATATTGTCACCCAAATTCAACTATTAATTTTTTACCTTTTGAGACCGGTAGTCCATTTTTCGTGACGTTCGGAATTTTTTGATTTCCTAATTTAATTACACGCCCTGAACTAGGGATTGCAAGCATCCCAACGCAGCAAAAATCGAGTTAAACGAATGTCAAATTAGGGGTTAAGACTTGTCGAATTTCGATCAAACCTTTTGATATTCGAAACAAAGGTTCCAGAACTCAAAACCATACCCAGAAGTCTCAAACCCTAATGGAACTATTCAAACTTCTAAGTTATGGTAAATAATGATTTTTGGGAATGATTAGTCATCGAGATGATGCTAAGTTTATGCCCAGTCTAATGGACCCGAGACTTAAGCCTCGGTGGATTGAAATCTTAGGTCTATGATTTTGCCATTTCGTTTCATGACATTGGGGTCCTTGAAAAGCTCTTGACACAAGCATTTGAATGGCACATAGATTACGCAAATTGATAGAGAAGACACAGCTAGAGAAATGTTTACGCATTTCTGGTCGGGTGAGTTTAGTCTTGAGCTCTTCTTGTTTGAAATTCAGTTCGATTCTTGAGTTCTCTCTTGTTTTTGTGTGCCTGTGGAGGCATTGAAACTCTCGTGCTCCGGAAGGTAAGCCTCAATTCCCTTATTTTCATTCGTATAGAATTGCATGCTCGGATGTCGTAATACCCAAATAGACTCAATAGAATTTAGAATACGTTGTTATACTCCTACTTTAAATAATTGAAAAATTAATAGGTCATCATAATACCGAAATGAAAACTAAGAAGCTTGTAATATGTGATTATGCTACTCATTTGTATAGACGAAAATGCATCTTCTTGGGCCTTCGTAATTAGATCCCGAGTTATATGATAAGTCTTTATGCTGCCAAACTGTCGCTAGTGATTATGCACGTCATTAGGCCGTCATAATGACTGTTTTATGACATGGGGTTAGCCATTACGATGCTGGCTATGATGGAAAAGCGATATGATGGTCGGGCCGAAGTGAGGTTTCGAGAAATCCAATTGAAATTCGATGCTTGACGTGTGGTGGAGTTTATCTTTTCATTGGGTCAAATTGTCAACAAAAGTAAGCTGGATCAATGTACAGGCCGAGCTTGACCACTTGAAAATGGCGACTAATGTGACGTTGACTCGAATCCGACATCAACTGAAAGAGGGCCCGTTTGACGTCCATTGACATGAGAACAAGAAAACATGCGTGTCACCGATGGGCCGACTAGCACTTGTATAAAGCTAAACTTGGACGCATTTATTTCACTTAAAACTAACAATTTCAAAATCGTTCTCTTAGAAAATGGTCATTTGTATCTTTTATAGGGATAAATTAGTGAAAAATATCTTTTTCGCCAATGAAAACATTTCAGCATAAATTGTTTTCCAATAATAAAAATATTTTTCATTAACTATTTTTTTTGAAGTTACAAACAATCGGTTAGTAACAGAGGCACTTAATTGAAAAGTGAATGTGCTCTTACTTATTAATCGTAGCTTATGGTACCACCGTCAGTTTTGAGTCTTGCAATTGAAATTATAATTGCATTTCAATTTGTGTCGCCTTGATTTATTATATTTTCTTGAACATGCTATAGAAAATGATATTTTTTGAATTCATGAGATGTTTAGTATCTCTTTTGAGTTTGCTAATTTCTAAGAAAAAAATTCCAAAATGACTCCATCTTAAAAAATGTGGAAATAAATTGAGGATCCTCCGATTTATATAGATAGGAAGAGAAGCTTTTGATCCTCATTCTCGAACCTGATTGACATTGAGTTGGGCAAAGATCCAATATATCTTACTTAGAATTGGGCAATGTCGATCTAATCTATATAATTAACTTGTCATCAAATAATAAATCTAATAAATTAAAACTCAAGAGTTCATCTCTTATCGAATTCTTTTTCCAAAAACATCTCAATCTCAAATTTGTTGGATTTTTTTTTAAATTCATTTCATTTTCCATAATTGAAAAAAAGAAAAAAATTCAGAAAATAATTTTTCGATGACAGTTTTTTAAGGATCAATTCATGAAAAACTTTAACTTGTAACAAATTTATTCAAAACTAATTTTTTTACCACCAAAAATCTCAAATTAGTACACTCGTGATAAATTACTCTATTAATTAGGATTAATAATACGAAAAGCCACAGATCGATATACATATGATAAATAAAGGGTAAAATCTTAAATTAATAAAAATTAAGTAATTTGGCGGTAAAATTTTATAAAAATTAACGGATGATAAATTTGTCATATGTATACCGAGATAAATTCGTTGCAAGTGTAACTTTTTTCGTGATATTAAAAAAAAAGAAAAAAGAATAATAAACGGGACCCTAAATTTGAAGGGCTTTGTCTAGAACATAATGATAAATAAAATTAGTTTCTCTGACCAGAAAAATAATAAATAAAAAGGTAAGGAGAAAATGGGTCGACGCGTAAAATCATCGTGAAGACACCACATCTGCAGCTTTTACTTTTTCTGCGTAAAAGTCGGTGGCAAAGATTCCGTCAGAGTACGGCCAAATTTGCAATCCAACACTTGTCGCTTTCTGAAGTCCCCTCTCCTCATCAGCCTCTTCATTTTTGTCTGGTCTTTTCCATTGCCTTTTTTTTTTTTTTTTTTCCCTTAAAAAAATCTAAATTTTTAAAAAATATTTTGTAAGCGTAAGAAATTAAGTTTGAGAATTGAATTCGTGAAAGCATTCAAACTTTTCTTATCTATACTTTCTATATAAGTTGATTCTAGTTTAAGTTAAACTTTTAGGCCGCATTCTGCGCATCTAATTTGACAAGTGCACCCTTCATTTTTTTTACTTAGTTATTTTTGTTATATATTTAAAATTAATTGACATTGAAAATACATTTTAATTTCCAACGTACTATAAAAGGCGTGAGCCAAATAACTACTTTGAATGATTTCAAGTTTTCGACACCTTACCTGCAGGTTTAAAACATTGTCATATGTTTAGGATGTGTCTAGATAGAATTTAATTATTTTTATTTTTTGTTTAATTAAAATATATTGGCTAGTGCACAATTTAGATAATATCTTAAATTGTGACGGGAAAAGACCCCTTAAGAAATTAAGTTTTGGTTCCAATGTTTTCATCTCTATTGCAAAGTATTATGTACGCGTGATTTTCTATATGACTTTCGTCTTCTGTATTTCATTGAAAATGCTATAAAAAAAAAAAATGCTCGTTCTCTTGAAATGAAAGGAATTGTGCACTTATTAAACGTATGCCATAATTAAACTGGGAAAAAGTACTTCATAATTTAACATTTGGTATCTTTTATTAGTCAATTTAACAAAAGAACCTGATTATTATTCATTTGTAGTTAAGAAATTGGACTGTTTTTTTCTATTAGTTAGTTAACAGTAACAGTGCGAGAGCACACTATTCATTTTCCGGAGAATATTTGCAAATTATATTGTCAAAATTTTGAAGGATTTTTTTATTTCAAAATTCTATGACGTATTCTAAATCACGAAAAACTTGAATATATTGAGACGCAATGAGACTAAGAAATGAAATGAGAGATGGAAGTATTAAAATCATGGGCTATTGTGGAGCTTTCAGAATCTTTTAAATTTACTGTTTTATCCACATCAAATATATTTCTAAAATAAGGTTATCATAGTACGTACGAAAGAAAAGATAGAACTGGTTATCTAAAATACAGGAGTCCATTTTTCCTTTAAATAATGTTGGTGGGAGTCAAAAGTTTTTTGTTTTTTGTTTTTTTTATCAGAGACGAGTTGAAGGTTCGATTGAACACTTCCTTTTTTGGGAAATAAAATAGTTATAAGTTTGACATTTTATACCGCAGTTGTAGTGTTGGATTTAGTATATATTCTCCTTTTGAGTGTTAAGTGATGATTAAAGAAAGGAAAAATTCCACTTCTTATCTCTACACCTTCACCTATTTTCTAATCAAGTCCCATTGTATTCCAAATTGTCTAATCAAGCCATTCTACTTTCACACATTTTCTAATCAGATTCCTTTGACACCTAAGTTCAACCAAATCCAACCGACATGGTCGGCAAACAACATTTTAGTGTGACACGGAAGAAATTTTTCCAATGTGGACATTTACATTAGTATCCACATTACTTAAATTTTATCCACAACATACTCAATCGGTGATTTCGTTGGCTAAATTTTTCCTCACATGTCCACGTGAATACCTACATATCTATTTGCATCGTACTTTGGCATTTTCTAATCATCAAATAAGTTAGATTTGATCAAAATTTGGTATCGGGTGGATTCGATTAGAAAAGTTTTGGAAATGGAAAGACTTGGTAAACAAAAAGAAGTAAAAAGCATGGAGAGTCGATTGGAAAAATCACGAAAGTAGAGATGGGAAAACGAAGACTTTTCCCGAAAGAAAATCAGAAGATTCTTTTATTTATATGTTTAACTCAGTCAAGGTAAGAAAAGTCATAAACTAGGATGGTCCCGCCCTATGAAAAATTTACAAGCAAAGCAAGGACTCTACCGCTGGATATTCTCCTACTTTGAACGATTCCAAACCGACAAATCACATATCAACAAAAAATTCCTTTTGTCCAGCACCAAATTGGTCGCTTGCAGAATCAAACATCCCTCTCCCAGCTACTGTTTCAGAATTTAACTGTCCCGCACCAAATTGGTCGTTAAGCAAATTATTTATGAACCATGAGGAAAATTAGTATATAAAAAAGGGTTAATGTTATGAAAAATCTGAAAGTGGGATACTCGTGATAAATTTATCTCAAATTAAGTTTTTGATCATTTAATATCTCGAACTAGTGCACTTACAATAATTTTGCCTTCCATTAATTTTTGTTAAATTTTATCATTAAATTGCTGAGTTAAATGATACATAATAATTTGACAAGTGTTTTAATTTAAGATTTTACGTTCACTTTATTATAGGTGTATCGATTTGTGATTTTTGATAGTATTGATCCAATTTAACAAAAAATAACAAAGGGTAATATATATCACGGATTTACTAATTTGAGATACTTGGTGGTTAAAAAATTAGTTTAGATAGATATGTCTTAAATATATTGGTCCGAGATTTTTCGTATTATTAATCCTATGAAAAAAATCGGAAAATTTACTTGATAGACCCTCTCACTGACCATCTGGTTTAACGAAAAGTTTCCATTTTGAAACATTCAAATGTTGTCTGAGAAAGAGACAAAGAGCAGATGCGTCCAACCTGCGGTGGAACTGGGGATGGTGGGAGGGTGGGAGCTCGGTCGGAGGTGGTGGACGATGACAAGTCGACGGCATCTCCCTCCATTTCATGACCCTTTCCTCCAATCTGTGCCGACAGCGACCGCTATCCTCCCCTACTCATTTCCACCTTTGAATATCTCGATGGAAAAAGAAAGGAGGAAGACAGATGACTCGCCTCCTCCGCTTTTCGCTCTTCTTGCGTCTCCACTTTTCTTTATTCCTTCTTGCGGTTTTTGCTCTCTCTTTCTTCTTTTCTTTTTCTCCCCCGTTTCGGCTCCCGGGTTGGTGAGCTGCATCCCAGCTGCCCCGTGTTGACTTGCCCCCTCGATCATGGCTCGCTCGTCGCGCGTCCTATGATACCCTAGAGTTTTTAAAAAATTGTTGGTTACCTTCCTCTCTTTTGGGTTATGGGATTTTCTTGAACTCGACCCGGGTTTGGATTTTGAGTTCTGGGTTTTTCTTGAACTTGACCCAAGTTTGGATCTTGTGTTCTGGGTTTTCCTCGGAATTCTTAGAAGGAACCGCCAGCGAGACGTTGGGGGTGAGCCAGTTGTTGTCCAGAGCTCGGCAGAGGAAAGGGAAAAAAAAGAGTAAGAACAAAGGTGACTAGTTATATTGAGTTTCTTTCTATCCTGTGAAGGTAGATGGTTTTTTTTTTTTTTCGGGCCGAAGTCTGTATATGGCTGAACTTTATCTTTGGCTTGGTATCTCGACTGTATAATGAGAGACCTATGATGATTCATTGCTGGGTTTCTTCTGGAGTTGTCCAGGATGAACCGATTATTTCGAGGTTAGGGTCATCCCATTAATTCGGCTATCAGTTGAAAATATTTGTTTCGTATTTCCGGGAATATGTTGTGCTTAGATGAATAAGAATTCGGTTTTGTGAAATTCAGATGCTGTGAAGCTGAATTTTCACCATATGGGTGCAGTGTCCTAAGTATAATTTAGTATCATCGCGAAGATGTTCGCTCTTATTTTAAGGTTTTTGCTGTCCCCATGTGCCTCATAAGGTTTTGAATATCTGCGGTCGTTATCATTGTTTTCCCTCTCAAGTTGGACTCATTTTAGCATGGGTTGCGGAAGGAGATCATGGCCATGATCTATGGTATTCTTAGTTGACTTACTTCTTATTGGAATATGGTTCTTTTACTCTTTTGTTTATGTTCCGTTTCTCATATCTGTTTAAACCTGCGCCTTCATTTGTTTGAAAAGAGAAAAAAGAGAACTTTGTCAATGCAAAATTATGGCTTGATGTTTGATGCCATTCCAGACGGACTATGACAATACTGGGGTACATATTCTGTTAATTTCTAGTATTTGAAAATGACATGTTAAATGTGGAAGTTTAATTACCCATTACTCGCTTGAAGGTTTAATACTTCTGATAAGAATGATCTAAATGCAGGGCACAGACAGTGGAGACTATGAAGTGCTTACCATTTACAATTTGGGATAAAAATGGAGAACCAAAAACAACCAAATCCGTGTCTGTCCGCTCTACCTCCACTTCCATGTCCGCAGACCGTGATATGAGGACATCTTGGTCCGAACTCACGTCTCAGAATGCGTCTGATTTTAGCACAGCATCATCTGCTGCTGCGACGAACCCATTTGCAGTATTGTCTCAACGGCAGAGTAATTTGAGAGAATTCACCTTTGAAGAGTTGAAAGCAGCCACGAAGAATTTCAGCCGTTCCCTCATGATTGGAGAAGGTGGATTTGGGGGTGTTTTTCGGGGTATAATGAGGAGCGAGGACGATCCACATAAGAAGATTGATATTGCTGTGAAACAGTTAAGCAGAAGAGGACTGCAGGTAGGGGTGGTCCTTTTCGAAGTGGAGATATCATTCGTTCAGTATTTAATGATATCATGCAACATCTTGTAGCAGCGAGTTTACAAAAGTAAAATTCTTTCAGAAATGTCAGTTTGGCTTTGTCTTTGCTTGAAGTTGTTCCTGCGTAATTTGAAGAATTTGCCTGAGGAAACATAATATGTCTAAACTAGGAGTTACTTCAAAGCCTAGGTCATATATAAAGCGTTGGAGTTTATCTTTTATTGGTCTTTTTCTATTTTTTTCGAGTATCATATCATGGTATTATGTGATTCCTCTGTATTTTTAGGCTTAAAATTTCTGTCCAATGTCCTTCAAGACTGAACTAGTTGACAGTTTCTGACAGTTGCACAGACAGAATAATTTCTTCCATAGATGCTAAAGTTGGATGAGTTAAATTTACTACACTGTCTAAACCAGTTGGGTGAGTAGTTACCATAATTTAGATGACCTTTTGTCCTAAAAATTCACAATCATAAAGTTAGCAGAAGCAATAAAAAAAGCTATTTACATGTTGGGACATTTGCCTTTCTCAATAAATGTGGTTGAGGGTAGTTATTCTCAACTTAGTCTTTCTCTTAAGTTTCACCTGTACGCAACATGGAAATCTTCCCTATAGTTAATTTTAGAACTGTCTGATTACTGAAAGATTGAGTAATGTGTTGGGATACGTCAAACAGATTATCTTAGAAAAGTTGTGCCTTATTAAAAATAGGAAGTCGTCTGACAAATTCTTAAGATACAGTCTCTTGCTCATCTCGGAAATTTCATTAATTCCCATTTCACTCTTCTGCTTGCAGGGTCATAAAGAATGGATTACAGAAGTAAATGTTTTGGGCGTCGTTGAGCATCCAAACCTGGTGAAATTACTAGGCTATTGTGCTGAAGATGATGAGAGAGGCATTCAGCGTCTACTGGTGTATGAATACATGCCGAACCGCAGCGTGCAAGATCACTTGTCAAGCAGGTTTCAGACGTCTCTTTCATGGACTATGCGAATAAAGATCGCCCAGGATTCTGCACGAGGGCTAACCTACCTCCATGAAGGAATGGATCTCCAGGTTAGTCCCTTTAAGTTTCTTTGGTCCTTCTCATTTAAATTATGATATGTCATTTGGATAGAATGAACTGAAGCATGTTATTGAAAGGAAAGGATTTCGTGTAAAAACGGCCTATTGCAATGGAAGAGAGCATCTGTGCCAGGGAATTTGTTCTTTGGCAGTGAAGTTGTCCTCTGAAACTTCTTGGTGCAATGCTAGTTGGTAGAGTAATGATACCTGCATTTTGGTTATCAGATCCGGGGAGATTGGCCTATCAAGGCCTGGAGGAAACAAGAAAAATTGCATCACAAAAGCATTGAATCCTGGGCATATGATCAAGAGGCATATGGCCCAAACTCTGTAATACATTAAACGATCTAGTGTATAGGATTGGCTCTTCTCACCACCTCAACTTTTTAGCAGTACCAATTTTGGAAGACATAGACTTCAATAGCTAATATTTTGTTTGACTGTGTCTCCTGATGTTCTTTCTACAACCATCTTTGGTAACACTTACATAATATGTGCTTTGCCTTGAAATAATCATTACTCGTTTTTTGTCACAACATATTTTGAGTCCTAGTGTGATGTTGGGAATACTCCAATGCCATCGTTTTCCATTGAGAAGCACCACTCAAAGGGACCAAAGAAATCAGTGATCCATCACACCATAAAAAACTGTAGGTGCATAGGAACTTGTTGTCTTCTGGTCTGAAACCTGGTCTCTATAGGCTGAGAAGTATTTTGAGAAGAGCTAGAAATAAGCTATTGAGTTATTGGCTTGATGGGCTTAAGATGGATCATATTGAAGGCAAGATTTTTAATGGGTAGTAAGTGAGAAGTGGAGCATCAACAAGGAAAATTAAAAGACAAGGAGACCACAACACAAGTCGATCAGATGAACAAGTGCATTATTTGGAGAGTATTTGGGAAGTCTGCATTTAATATACCTTTGGGATCCTGACAAATTCTTTATGGAGCAACCAAATGAACACGAAGTTCAGAAAGGAAGTAGAAGAGATAGATGGAGTGGGCCTCTCTTAAGGAGAGTTGTTTATTCGTGCTGATTCAGGTTAGAGCATATTTTGGGAGCAATGCAACAGACATATATGTAATACCAAGCAGTCTCAGAGATTCTAGGTGTTAGTATGATACAATACAATTAAATCTTTGATTTTGGATTTTTATTAATTGCCTGCCACAGGATTCTCACTTAGTTAAGTTGATGGAAGAACCCGTTGCATCTCTCAAGTAGTTTGAGAACCAAACTGACTAATCAGAACCGACTTAAACTCTAGAATGAGTTTAGAACATTCCTAGGAATCTTCCATGAAATATTCTATTTGTGCCTGGCTGTGATTTTGTTTTCTGTTTATCAGTTCACTTGATTTTGCACTTCTCTTATAAACCTTTTTGTGGAACAGATCATTTTTAGAGATTTCAAGTCATCAAACATTCTTTTGGACGACCAGTGGAATGCCAAGCTATCAGATTTTGGATTAGCGAGGCTAGGGCCTTCCAGTGGAGAAAGTCATGTCTCAACCTTGGTACGTTGATATTCATTCTATGTCATAGCTTGAGTTTTATGAAACGTCCTTGTTTCACTTAGACATAGAAATGAAAAGGTTCAAAAATCAATTGTTACTGTTAGATGTACTTTTTCTTCGCAATTTGATAGTGTATGCATCGGAGGGTCAGATGGTTGAACCCTATCAATCTATGACCAGAAGTCCTGACCACAGGAGACTCAATTTTCTGGTCTGTTTATCAAGGATAGCCTTTTTATCCAAATCACGAAATTTTTTTTCATGCCTCATAAAGTTATTCCAGCAACCAAATATAAAAATATCATGATTTACCTAGTCCCTTTCTCCTTTCAATTCGGTATTTTCTGAGGGAAGAGGTAAAGAACAACGTTTCTCTATTGCAACAGGTGGTAGGAACAATCGGTTATGCTGCTCCTGAGTACATCCAAACTGGACACCTTACAACTAAAAGTGATGTCTGGAGCTATGGAATTTTTCTTTATGAGCTCATCACGGGTCGCCGCCCTTTGGAGCGGAACCGGCCAAAGAATGAGCAGAAGCTTCTGGAATGGGTCAAGCCAAATCTATCTGATATAAAGAAGTTCCAAACCATCCTGGATCCACGGCTCGAAGGCAAGTACTCTCTCAAGTCCGCCCAAAGGCTAGCCTCTGTGGCTAACCGGTGCCTCGTACGGCATCCTAAGGGACGGCCCAAGATGAGCGAAGTCTTAGCAATGGTGAACCGAATTGTGGAAGCAATGGAAACTGGAAGTCCTAAAGCCCCATTGAGAATCGTAGCAAAAAACGACGAGTTGGAAAAATCAAGAAAAGAGCGATTTAAGAGGATGTTTGTGGATCCGATAACTGGAGAGAGAGGGTGGTTGGTTTGTTGGGCATGGAGACCGAAGCTCGTGAAGATGTGCTGAAATGAGGAGGCGAATCAAAGGTATTCGGCTTCTTGTTCGGTTACTTAGGATGAGGTAATTAACTGTTGTAAGGTTTTCTCTACAACCTTTGGCTCTTTTTCAGGTTCTACACAACATGTATATTGTCCAGTTTTGTGTGCATTTTACACAAGTATTGCAAATGTAGGTATGTTAACACAGCTGAGTGAATGCAACCTTTGGGTTTATACAACTGCAGTATTCGACTATTGTTAAACAACTAAATCTAAACCAGCATGGTGAGTTTTTGAGCTTGAAAGGACTGATGCCCATTAAGACTCAGATTAACTGATGACCTAAAGCTGTCATGTTTTTGCTTGTTCAATTTGTTTTGACTTCTTAGACTAGCTCATTCTCCATCTCTTTCAGCAGTTGTTCCATTCTACAGAAGCCTGATACTTGTATGAACAGAGAATATGCATAGAGAATTTACTTCTTGTCCCTTGGGCTGTCTCGTTATAGCCCTGAGAGATTATATCCATTAGCTAAAACCATATATACGTAAAGCCAAAACACCATTTTGTCTCAGTTTTCACAGGTGTCAATGTTGTCCCTACATAAATTTAGTATTACTATCTCAAAAGCAATTTGCTTACATGTGGAACGTGTGCATGTATCTATGCCAATGCTTCACCTCAAGAAAGTGGTATTCCCCTACCAAAATAATAAGGAAAAATGATAAAAATTACAGAAAAAGAGAGAGAGGGTTTCAACATTGACCAGGGACCAGTATTGTCATTTACAAATGAGCAGCAACTATCATGTTTAGGTGTACCTGTCCTACCTAAGATTAAGCTAACATTAAGCGTTGATAATGGTAATTATAGTCATGCTCATGTGAGCATCTAGCTCAGACAGCGCGTGCATGAGCGGATTTAAAAATACTTGGTCAATGGATTAGATCATGCTTGCTAAATTAAGTTAAGCCGATCAATAGATAATTTCACTTTTAACCTTCACCAGGAGAAAATTGAGCTATTGTTTCAGTCAACTTCTACTTTTTTTAGTTATTTGTTTATGAGGAACTTATGGGATTGTTAGGCCTGATCAAATCCCAATTCTTTTAATTTTTTTCAAACTCTTCAAAATCATATAAACTGGTATAATGGACATTATTTTGCTTATTTCTTCATTAGAGGGGCTTGAAATGCATTTAGGCTACTCAAAAACCTTTGCAGCTTTGGAGAGTGGCTAATGATTATTCGCTTTTCGAGCAAAGTCACTTATCGGGCCAGACCAATTACTTTGGTGGTTAAAATTACGAATCCTATGACCTCACGCCACCACCGAAGAAGAGAAGACGTATTAGCCCTAAAATCCCATTCCATACCGGTAACCCAAAAAATACGAATGACATGACCTTTGTCGTGCCTAAAGAAGGGATGACGTATTAGCTCTATAATCACCACATATCACCAACCTCCTCGGTGGATAAAAGCTAAACCAATCTCCTCTATGGATAGAACCAATCACAATGCACACTTCGCTTTTTGAACCGACTTCAATAAAATTTCGTATTACCATTTTGATAGATGTGGCAATTTTTTGGGGGGCCAACGATTACCCAAAATAAAAAAAAAAAGAAAAAGAAAGAAAGAAAGAAATATGTACAAATGCAACCATATCCTTGTTTTGACCTTCTCGATGGGATAAGATTTGAAGAAGGAAGCCAGAGATGGAATATGAAAACGATTTAAGGCTGCAGAAGTCGGTTGAGTGCAAATGCGAATGTTCCTAAGAAAACATTCAAGATTGTCTGCCGTTGAAATCCCTGTGCTGATTTCTTTATTGCATAATTAGAATGGCGACACGTTCATGCCGGCCACCTCTGACATCTCGATTCCAAGATTATGGAATATTATTGTCAAGATTGTGGAATATTACTCTCTCTCTCTCTCTCTCTCTATATATATATACACCAAATTTCAGTCCTAGATATCGTAATCTTTGTGAGGTTTTCTGAATTATAAAATTATATCTGCGTGATTGCAGGCATCATGTTATCAAGTCATTCTATATTTAGTAAGAGTTGATTAGATTTTTTATAATACTAATGATACATGACACAAGAAAAAATCTTTTCATTACCATGAAGTCGAATAATTACATATATGGTTATTCAACTTGTACTCTTTTTTCTAATAGGGACTTCGACTATTAATTTATGCAATCGATTTCTTAAGGATGAAGTTTTCCCAAACAAGTCTCCTATGCTCTAATTTCGATGAAATGAAGCTTATATTTCTGTTACCAATCAATTTGCACAATTCCAAAATGCATTAACGAAAAATCAAAATTCAATTAAGCAAATTTTTGAAGGCTGATGTTGGCTCTCATGAAGTCCACTAGAGAAATTGAGATGTGTTTTTTCCCTTATTTGCTTATTTTGCACCTTGAGTTGCATGATTCTCATTTTAATCAACTATTATATAAAAAAAAAACATCTAACGTGTAATTGTCGCTTGAGAGCGATGTTAGCATTTACTTGTGCTCTAGCTCCAAAATTACTCATATTTGTACAGATTTATTTAAAGAGTGTTTGTAATGCTTGCTAAGCATATTTAACAAGAAAAAAATTAACTTTAGAAACATTAATTACAAACATCCTGTCCTTTGATACTTTTCTTTAAAAAAAAAGTCCATTTTCTATTTACTAGTTTTCCTCAGAAGCGAAATACAAATTTTTTTTTTCTTTTTTGCGGTCATGAGGAATACAACGTTAAAAGCATCGAATTGCGTGAAACCGAGGGGGGCCCCACGTTCCAAGAACCGACCATGCGACGCACCCGATCCGTACCAGAAAGGGGCACGGCCGCCGAGGGGACCGCCTTTCCCGGTTGCCGGTGCCGCACCCACGTCAGGCTGCGGCGGTTCGGTTTCACATATCGCAAACCTCCATGGAGAAGCATCTCCTCCAGCCTTCCCTAAGATTTCAACTCTCCCCCCACCCCCCCACGGGAAGAAAAGATATCGCCCAACGAGATTTCAAGAAAATCAAGAAGATATCAGCAGCAGGATATCTCGCGCGCACGATCCTCTCTCTTCCTCCCCGCCATTTTCGACGATTCGTTACGTACGCTGCAGTAAAACCCACCATAAAACCACAGGAAGAAGACAAGTGGAAAGAGGAGGTGCTGGGGGGCGGTTGGATGAATGAACAGGCGCGGCCGCTGGTGCGAGAAAGAAAAGATCTTTGATTTCTCAGCCGGGAAAGATTTGACACCGTCGATTCGATACTCTGTCTTTGATCCGGAGGTGCGTTCCCTGCGCTTTGCCCTTCACCCGAGAATGCGAAAGTTGCTTCCTTTCTCGATTACTTGTCGTTTATTTCCTCTTTGACGTGTTGGGTCGCTCTTCTTTCGATGATCTGGGTTTCGTTTTCGGCGTTTGAGGAAGTGGGTTTGGGAAGAAAGACTCTGTTTTTGGAGATGGGGGGGTTTTGGCTGATGCTATGGTTCCTAATCATCGGATCGTTGGAAATTCTATTTTCTTTTTTTCTTTTTCATAGTGTCAGCGTCATTTCTTGTCTCTTTTTTGAATTTCTTGATTTCCACGCTTTCTTTGCTATTGCTTCATCGATAACCAAATAGGTTCGTAAGTTGTCGAAGTTTCGAATGAGACACCGACGGTTTCGGTATTATTTTCGACTTTTCTTTTCTCTCCGTGTCCATCCTTGATCATTTGTAACCGCCTACTTCTTCAAATTTTTTGCAATCCTGATCGTATGATGGCTGTGTATCTGAACATCTAATTCATTTATATTTTCAAAGTAATTTGTCTTATGAGTTTCTTTATATGAGTAATTCCTAGATATGGTCCCGATTTTATCAACTTTTCTGCCAGTAGAATGAATATTTTTTTACCTGAATGCATAGGATTGATCGATGATGGTACGGCTTCGGATATAATTAGATTCCTCGTTTTTGTCATCCAGATCTTTTATTTTTCTCTATTTCGTCGATTCGGTTGTGGATTGCAATGGGTAGCATGACCATGTACGAGCAAGATCCTGTTGTACGCTGGGGCCTTGATGTTTTGCATGTTTGCCCTCCTTCCAATGCCGGTTCATGTGGCTGTGTACCTCAATATGATCCCGAGCAAGATCCTGATGCTGTACGCGGGGGCCTCCATCATCCTCTGGATGTTTGCTCTATTTCCAATGCCGGTTCACGTGGCACTGTAACTCAATATGATCCTGACTTGAGTAGTGTCGAATATGTTAGAGTAGGCTACGTTGAACCAGAAGAACCGGGCTACGCCGAACAACCGGAACAACCGGGCTACGCTGAAGCACGCCAGCCAAGTTTGGAGAATGATGAGATTATCGCACATGCTCTCCAAGAAGAACTTTCACGACTCGCTCTTGAAGAAGCATCTGGTGTGTCGACTTCTGGAAATGAACAATTACAAGCTTCGGTTTTAACCCAGGATTGGCTCGCTCCTTCGAAGAGATACTCTGATGCTGAAGGTGAGTTATTTTCTGGGTGTTTCTCTGTTGGCTTTTTTGCGATCTTCTTAGTTTCAAGTTTTTTTTGAAACACAGGACGGGAAAATGATCAACAATTGGAATATCAAAAAGAGGTTGAAGCACGTGATGAGGTGGGAAATGCTATTTTATGTTCCAGCCCTGGAGAAAAATCAGGGTCTGATGATGATGTGGGTATGCTACACCTAGAAGATGAATCTGTGCTTGATGGTGAAGTTGGCAAGAGGTTGAATCAGATGGTCCCTGTTGCTGTGAGTGTTTCCACTGTGCTGAGCTTACTGTCAACTTTATTTGTTTAGAGCACAAAGAATTATTTGGTACATTTCTCTGCCTAAACAATGATGATGTTCTGACTCATAGCATGTTGCTAGACTAAATGAATTTCTTTCCAGTTGCCACTAGAAAGAGGGTTTTTAAACAAGATTTGCCTTGACATGTGTAGAATATTTGTCCATGTATCTAGTAGATGTAGGGCACAGTCTGGGGTTTTGCACGGATAAGAGTTGTGATGAATTAAGCATGTTAGGACAAGCTTATTGTTTAAAAGGGGCATCTATTCCTTTTATGGATGTAGATCGTGTTGAAGGACTTGAGACCCATGAATGAGCTATATTGTCAGATGGTTGCTCAGTAAAATCCCGTGATGATGGCAACTTCAAGCTATTATATAATTTGGCCGAACATACTTATTATTTAATCATTTTTAAGACCTTCAGTCTGGTGTGATTTGGAATGTCGCTTCTCTATCATGCACTAGAACCTGTCAATACATAGGATAAATGATTGCTCCATTGTCCAATATTCGTCACTCAAGTTAATGGCCAAAATTACACATTGCAGTGACCAGTAAAATGCTGATGCCACGAATATCATTGAGTGCATTCTGAGCCTTTGTTCAGAAAAAAAGTTAAATTGGCAAGGCTCGATGCTTTATGGTCTTGACAGCTCTAAGATGTGGCCATGGATGTACAACTTAGCTTGTGGTTTTTTTTTTTTTTAAATGGTTAACAGAACAACTGCATGGCTGTGCCAGCAGATTTGTTTAAGTATGTTGTACTTTCTCGTTTCCTTGTAATCGAAGTGTTGCTGTTCATGATTCCTCTGATTCTTTTTGCAGCATGTGCCTAAAATTAATGGTCAAATACCTTCTGTAGAAGAAGAGGTGTCGGATCATCAAAGACTGCTTGACAGGTTTCTTTCTTTCTTATTCTTTTTCTTTGACTAAAACTAGACAGGTCTTGTTCATATCTGTACTTTTCTTGGATGATCAGATATTTAAATGTCAAGTGGATGGTTCTATCTGAGGATCAAAATAAAATTCATACTCAGTGGTTTTCTTTGGAATTACTCTTAGTGGTCTACTCTAGGCAAAACAGAGATCATCATTTGATGGTTTTATCAAGATAACTGGTGGTATCTAGGTAGGATGAATTTAGGAAATTTCTACAATAGGTGAAATTTTTTTAAAATAAATCTATTAGTTTCAATGATTAAGATAGTGTTCCGATACTTACATTAATAAGTATACCATGTAGGCCTTATTTATTTGTATTTTCTCAATCTTCACTATCATACTTTTGATCGGTTATGTTTTCTTGTAAGTTGTGCAAATTGGGGAAAAAAAAGTTGGAATTTAGCTTCTTTTTTTTTTCCCCTACTTCTTAAAATCATGATTGGGGCATAACAAATACTTTGAAAGCTTGAACTGTATTGTTGTCTTCTAGTTGTACTGAATTTAGTGAAGCTAACTGCCCCAACCTGTTGATACCATGCGGACTTACATGCTGTTTAATCCTTGCAGGTTACGGGTATATGATCTTGTTGAAAATAAAGTCCAGGGAGATGGTAACTGCCAGGTTGGTTAACACACTGAATCTGTTGCATGAACTCTTTATAGATATCAGATTTCTGTGTATTGTGAATCTTGTGTTCCATATAGCAAGTATCATCATTTTCATTTTGTCGCTGTGATTAAATTTTCTGTGTTGTCTCATGTTTCTCTCTTCTCTCTATTGTCAATTGTTTATGGCCATCGAGGCTGTTTTCCTTTTCTGCGGTGCTTCCATGTCCTTTTATTAACAAATGTGGTTGAGGTACTCACTGCTCGAACATTTTATCAGTTTCGTGCTTTATCAGACCAACTGTATCGATCACCTGAGCACCACAAATTTGTGAGGCAGCAAATTGTTCAGCAGGTAGTCCACTGCTGTAGCATGGACTTTTTTTTTTTGGGTTGGTCTGTAGCGTGGATTTAAAATTACGTTCTTTGCATTAATTCTGATGTTTATTTTTTTGGCTTTTTGATTGTTGATAAAATCAGTTGAAGTCATGTCCAGAGATGTATGGTGGCTATGTCCCAATGGCTTTCGGTGACTATTTGAAGAAAATGAGCATGTAGGCAATCGGTATTATTTGGTTCTTCTCATCCTTTGCTGGCATAAGATTTTGTTAATTTATCTTTCGTTTGATTGGATGACCAGGAGTGGAGAATGGGGCGATCATGTCACATTGCAAGCTGCTGCTGATTCTGTATGATCTACGACCCTTTTTCGCCCTTCCATTCAACCTTATTCAAATGGCCACCTTAAAATATAATTGATAAATCAGCCATAACAAAATGTCTGTCAGTTGACTATTGTGGTTTAATGATCCTTGATGTATGAGTAAGATTTACCTGTCAGAGGTTTTTGCCTATTCACCTACAAGAATACTTCATGGGTTATCTCTATTTTTTTTTTTTTTAAATCTTTGTAATAGTTTTCATTACAACGTATTTGTAATGAAGGGATGGACGAAAAATGACATTGAGTTAGGTTAGTTCAGAAATCTAATATCACAAATTGATTAACTAAATTTGCAAGAGTGGATTTAGAATCTAAAACATCTTTAGCTTTATGTGGATGGTATTTCATTTCATCTGGTAAACAGCTTTGTAGTGATAACTTATGGTGTGGTGGGTGGTGTGGGGTAGAGTTGCTCTCTGATTGACCTCTTGTCGATGCCACCATTATTGGGCCAGTAAAATGGGTGCTGGTGAAATGCTGGTGGTGAACATGTGGATGTGGGATAATGGTGTACTTGTAATTGTCATTGTCATTGTGGTGGTTTGATTAGCTAAATCAATGGAGCCTGAGTGATCCTTCTCTGTCAATAGATAGAGATTATTAATGCATACTTCTTGCTCTATTGCAGTATGGAGTCAAGATTTTTGTGATCACTTCTTTTAAGGAGACATGCTACATTGAGATCCTTCCACATAATCCAAAGTCCAAACGAGGTAATATTTTCTTTAATACTTCTCATTAAGAAAAATGATTATTCTGGCATTTTTTGATCTATTCCATGGCTTAATGGATTCTATACATCACACTGCAATATTTTTAAGGTAAGATAGATATAAGACCTTAATGTTAATCTGCAAGGTGGATGCTTAATGTAATTTTGCATACTGATTGGTCAACATCCAAACCTCTGGAAGCAGGCTACTTAATACTCTCGATATAATCTTTGGAGGCCATTAGCATGTGGATTTTCTAAATTCACACCTTTCGATAGCAGGCCCTCCTTATTTTTTCTCTTTGGATGTTTATATGCTTTCCTGAGTTCTCCACTTTTCTCTTGGATATTTATATATAATTTGCGAAAGTTTTGCAGACATAGGTGAGTAAAGCTTAGTCAAGGTGCATTGTATGGTCTGGTTCGCTTGATTTCTGCATGAATGATGTTCTGTTTCAGTTCATTCCACTTGTTTACCTCGGAATTTCGGAAGTCTCTGCATACTAAGACACTAGTTGCATTTGGTAATATTCAATTTGTGCACTACTCCCCTGGTTGGTAGTTTAGATATGATTGTGCAGATAAAGTATCTAGCTTGGCCATTTGTTCTTCCCCTTCTTGCTGTATAGAGTCTAATTATACACTGTCATCTCTTCCATCATTTTATTTGTAATTTGTTGCAACGGGAAGGACTAAGTTTTGAGGGTATATGAAGACATCATCATTGTTCCAGTGATTTGCACATAAATACACAATTCTGAGTTACTAGATCGTACATCTCTGGTTTGACTATTCCTTGTTTAATATTTCTTGGGAAGTATTCTTTGTTTATTATTACAGTGGAGTTGTGCTACTGAGTATTGAATATTAGTTAAATGATGCTGTAAGCTTAGTATCATCGAATCAATGGAACTGGATATTGCATTAACTTCTGTATCAGGGTCCTGTTTTGTTCTTTAGGGTGCGCATGACAAAATTTCTGGAACAGAAATTAATTTCTGGCCAATTTCTATTTCAGAAATTGAGAAGTTAAAAATTTTAGCTTATGATTTCTTTTTCAAATCTATTTCTGAAATAGAAATCTGTTCCAGAAATAGAAAAATCAAATTGCATTACAAAACGGATTTCTGTTCCAAACCTATTCCGGGGAACAGAGAAATAGAGAAATAGAAATTTTATCATGCGTGCGCCCAGCTTACGGAGCCAGATGATGCATGAACTCACAATTTTCGTTTTTCTTCCAGTCATTTTCTTGAGTTTCTGGGCAGAGGTGCACTACAACTCAATTTATCCCGAAGGAGGTTAGTCTTTGTGCTTTTGTAGCCTGTCAAAGGCATGCTCTGTATAAATTTTAAGTGACTAATTTTGCATGTCTTGGTGTTGCCGAAAGAAGTTGTGATACATTCATATGGTTTTGAGTGAATAATTTTTCATGTCAATAAGCTTTCTTTTTTTGATTTTGTCTTTAATCCCAGATATTCGCTCTTTCACTTTCTACTCATACATTTGTTTGTCAAGTGCTGTATACGTTATGTAGTCTGTTCTGTCATTAGCTTGTCTCTAATTTTAATGGACGTGGATCACCTTTCAGTTGCTCCTATAACACCTTCTTTTAGCTGATATGATCGACTTTAGCAATCTTGATGAACATCTCGTTGCTCATTTGAATCTAGAGCTTTGTGGTTGCTAGTGGAGACTTGAGACAACCATGCATGCATCGTATTAGCCTTATGTGCAGTGGCTTATTATTGAGTTGAGAAGCACTTAATAAATTATAGAACCAAAGCTCCTAGATCTTCTGAACTTGAAGAATTGTGCGAGTGAAATTAGATCCTTGGGCCCTTTGGCTGAGTAGCTTTTAGTGTTGAAATTTTATCATGCCTGATGGCCAGTCTGTGCCCTAAATATTGCATTCAATGGTCAAGGCGTAACCACATAATAGCCTAAACCTTTGACATTGCAATTTGTCTGAATAAATACATTTTTTTTCCAGCAAAGATATATAGTTTTATTAGGCCAAGCTGGTCTGCTTATAGAATGGTTTTCTTCTAAGCGATAGTTGCTTTTAACTGTAGTGCTATTCCATTGAAATTCAGGCAGTGGATTAAAAAAACTAAGGTTTGTCATGGTAATGGTATCAAGTGTAGCTTTTCAAACTTGCAAAGCCTTTTAGACCAAAAAAAATAAATTGCAAAGGCTAGGAAGCAGAAGCTGTAGGTGTTCTTCATAATTATGTGGAATGGTCATTGAATCCCCTCTATCATAAATATTCTAATTAGGACCTTATCTATGATCTTTGCTCATCTTTCATATGTGCTTGTCCTTTACATATGTCACATGATTTTCTTCTTGTTGATTTCTTGTGGATTTTCTTTAAAACTCTGACATGGTTAATTAGGGAGTTTTAGTGGCACTAACATAGATGCAAGTGATATCTCATCTGATCCTGCTTGTTCATGTTCCAGTCAAGTATCTCTACTTTTTTCGATCCTTTGCTCTTATATTTGCTGCTGAAGGCGATTTATTTCAACATCAGCTTTACCTTGACACTTACAGACTTACTTGGTTTGCAAAAGAACGAGTTAAAAAAGGGAAATAAATAGTTCGGTCATGCATCTTCTTATGTTGTGATATGACTCGATTTTTTGCTTATGCTTTTCAATGGTTTGCAGAGCTGCCTGAACCGTCGTCAAAAAAGAAGTCGTGGTGGCATTTGTTGTTCTGAAATTATGCTGGACCATCCTCATCATACTTGGATCGTCCTTCATGTTTTGTCAATTGGAGCTCTATTACTTTCTCCAACCTTTGTGTTCGGATCGGAGGTCCATCGTGATGGCGCTCTGCCGTGTCTCATCCATCCATATATACCCCAGGCGCGATAACGTTACCTATAGGATTTAGCCAGTGACGACAGCGTTCTCTCAGTTTCTTCCTATCTGTACATATTTTTCCTCTGGTCACCTTCTATTTGATCTTTTGTAAATAGTTGGGAGAGAGGGTTTCGGATTCTCATTAGTTGATTGGTTCATTATTTGCACAAAGTTTACCCGGTTTTGTAGGCGTTCTCTTGTGCCAGCTCGTGTTCTGCCTGTGCATTTGTTTCGCGGAAAACGTCTCTTAGCAAATGAGAAAAAGTTTTTGCTATGGTGGCGACGATCGTCGTCGGTGGCAGGTCGAAACTCCCCGGTACGATAATCATATATTATTGGCAAGTCCAGCCTTCCGCAAATTTCAACTGCCCCACTAGAAAAAGAAATATCGCCGATCGAGATTTCAGGAAAATCGAGAAGATGTCACCAGCAGTATTTCTCGCGCTCACCACTTTCGACGCGACGTTGTGAAACGGAGACAGCCGCATCGATTACAACAGTGAAAAGCTCGTGTGATGTCATGTCTTACGTCATGCACACTTGTGAAAATTTACTAATCTAATGGTAATATATACTAGTCACTTTTAAATGCATCACATTATTTTTTACTGTGCCCGGTTGTTAACATGGCGAGTAATTTTCTTTGTAGTCAAGAAATGGTGAATTGTGGCGGGTGATTTCTATGTATGAAATCCATTATCTCGATGCTCCGTTAGTGAATAGAAGCATTTATAGAATTTCTTTCCCGACAACATACAAAAATATGAAATAAAGACTCAAAATTAGATATAAAGACTAGTTGACACCAAAAGTTGATTTGATCATCGAATCCCACATGCCTGGCCGAGGAGTACGAAATATGTAGCATATGAGTAGGGGTAAGTAGCGGTCACATGCACGACACATAGGCGTCATCTCATACATATTAAGTCATCGACAAGTACATGAATTAACACACAACGGTCAATGACAATTTTCTTTTAATACCACCTGTTCAATTGTTGAAATATGATGACGGACAGTTGGTGGCCGCCTATATAAGCACTAGCGGCAAGTTCTCATGGAAAGTATTTCTAGTACTATTCAAATCACCAAGATAGTTGGCATTGAAAACGCACGTTGTGGAGGGTGCAGTTGCCATTTGAAGACCTATTCATGGAATGGTTGTCACAATAAAGATAGTTATACAAGCGTGGGCATAGTCGAGGAGCAATTACTACACCTTTGCGAGAATAAAGGAGCATGGGCAAGACCAATGGAAGTTACTTGGAGGAACACAACCCTTGGGCATAGCCGATAAGCGATTATCACACCTTCACTATAATATCACCAAGTATCCAATGAGAGAAGATCCCACACAAATCACCAAATTATTATCTTTCAATTATATTTACTTTTTTTGCATTGTACTTTCAATTTCCTTAACTATAACTTTTTGATTTGTGTCGTTGATACCTTGTTGTTGATTGAATTTGGACACTATATCTCAATATCCTTAATCTGTGTCGTCGATCGAATCCTGGCATAGTTCGAGATTGATTTTGTAGCTTTTGAATTTTATTGTTGATTAAATTCTGACTTGGTTTGGGATTGTAGAATCTTGTTTGGATTTAAAAAGTTCCATTCCATATTGCATGAGATATCTTCTGTCTAAAGTTGGCGCAGAATCTTGGTCCCCTCTAATAAAATCAAAGAATGACTTGCGATGAAAGATATTTCATTGTGGGAACAATTCTAAGAAAACAAGACTTAAAATTTAGAGCTATTAAAAGTGACAAGTGTGAAAAGAGGGGGAAAAAGATATGGCGGCTTAAGGTAAGGAAGTCTAAGGGCCTATTTGGTACCACTCCAAACAGTGCTTCATTCTATAATTTTGTTCTCAAAATAAAAAAAGAACATAAATTCAATTTTTTTTTTTATTTCCGAGAGCAAAAATCTTTTTTTTTGTTTCTAAAAATAGATTTGGAATAAAATCAACAGGTAGAAAAATTTATTTCTCATTCCCGAGAATAATTCTTATAATCAAGTCTAATTTTTCTTCTTTTCTATTCTATTTCATTTTTTTCTTCTTCTTCTTCCTTGCTTAGATCTGGCGAGGCTTTGAGCGAGCTCGGCCTCGTTGGTCCACCCCGCTAGGTCGGCGTCGCCCAACCAAGGCAAGGCTAACTTAGAGGTGGCTTGATGAGGTCAACCTTGCACCGCTTGGGCGAGGTCAAGCCTCACTCATATTTGTGAAGCCGAGGCTTGCGGTGGCTAAGCGAGCCTCCGGCGAGCTCGTTGGATCTCGCCAAGCTAGTCACCGGCCACCGCCGTGGCTAGCAACTGGCCACAAAGAAGGAGGAAGAAGAAGAGAAAAGAAAAAAAGAAAAAAAAAGAAAAAGGAAAAAAAGATAGAGAAATAAGACAAATATAATAAAAGTATTACAAAATTAAAAGAAATATATATATATATAAATTTTACTCTTCCAAATCATAGAAGCTTGTATTATAGACATTATTTTCCTTATTTTCTTCATTAGAGGGGCTTGAAATGCATTGAGGTTACTCAAAAACCTTAAAAACTTAAAAGAGTGGCTAATTTTATTTAGTTGTCGAGAAAAGTCACTTATTGGGCTAGACCAATTTCTTTGGTGGTTAAAATCACATATGACCTGTGTCGTCTAGAAGAAGAGAAGACACATTAGCCCTTAAATCACATGCCACATTGGTAACCCGAATAAAGCACATATGACTTGACCTTTGCCGTGCCTAAAGAAGAGATGACACATTATCTCCAACCTCCTCGGTGGTTAAAGTCAATTACAACACAGGCTTCGCTATTCGAGTTAACTTAAGTAAAACTTTGTATTACCATTTTGGGAGGAAAGCTTGAACGTTTTGAATAAATCAAGCAATTTTTGTGGGGCCAATGGTAAAAGGAAAAAAAAAAGGACATATCTATAAATGCAACCATATCCTTGTTTTGACCTTTTCGATGAGATAAGATTTGAAGAACAGGGAAATAGTTGTTTGAGGTTAAAGGAAGCCAAAGATGGAATATGAAACGATTCAAGGTTGCAGAAACAGGTTGAGTGCAAATGTGAATGTTCCTAAGAAAACATTCAAGAATGTCTGCCACCGAAATTCTTGGGCTGGATTCCTTATTGCATAGCTGGAATGGCAACACGTTCATGCCGGCCGCCTCTGACATCTGGATGCCGAGATTATGGAATATTAATGCCAAAATTGTGGAATATTACTCTCTCTCTACATTAAATTTCGGACCTAAATGTCATAATCTTCGTAAGGTCCGCTGTGATTATAAAATTATCTCTGTGTGATTGGAAGGATCATGTTATTTAGTCTTTCGAAACACTTAGAGAATATATTTAGTTAGAAATGATTCGATTTTTTAGAATACTATTCACACATGACACAAGAAAAAATCTTTTCATTACCCCGGAGTCGAATAATTACATATATAATCATTCAACTTGAACTCTTTTTTCTAATGTGGGCTTTGCACTATTAATTTATGCAATCAAATTTTTAAAGATGAAGTTCCCAAACAAGTCTCGTGTGCTCTAATTTTGATAAAATGAAGCTTATATATTGTTGACAATCAATATGCACAATTCCAAACTGCATTAACAAAAAATCAGAATACAATTAAGCAAAATTTTCAAGGCCGATATTAACTCTCATTTAGTTCATTAGAGAGATTGAGACGTGTATTTTTTTATTTACTCAAATTGTACCTTGAGCCACATGATTCTCTTTCTAACTAAGTCTCATTAAAATATAATCTAACATCTAATTGTGGCCTGAGAGCGGCTTTAGTATTTACATCCGCTATAGCTTCGAACTTACTTTTGTCTGTACAGCTCTTATTAAAGAGTGTATGGAACACTTGTTAAGTATATTTAATGATCAAACATTTAATTTTAGAAACATTAATTACACACATCCTGTCCTTCGATACTTCTTTAAAAAAAAAAAAATCCTTTTTCTATTTACTAGTTTTCCACAGAAAGCGAAATGGAATACAATGGTTTTTTTTTTTTTTTTGATCATAAGGAATACAACGTTAAAAGCCCCAAATTTCTCGAAACCGAGTGGGCCCCACGTCCCAAGGACCGACCATGCGACGCACCCGATCCCCACCAGAAAGGGGCGCGGCCGCCGAGGGAACCGCCTTTCCGGTTGCCGGTGCCGCACCCCCGTCGGGCTGCGGCGGTTTCGGTTCCACAAGGCGCAAACCTCCGAGGAGAAGCAGCCTTTCGCAAGTTTGAATTTCCCCCCTGGAGAAAAAGATATCGCCCAACGAGATTTCAAGAAAATCAAGGAAATGTCACCAGCAAGATTTCTTGCGCGCGACCCTTTCTTTTCCCCACCGCTATCGACGATTCGTTACGTACGCTTCAGTGAAACCCCACCGTAAAACCACGGGAAGAAGACCAGGAGAAAGAGAGAAGGTGCGGAGGGGGCGGCGGGGTTGAATGAATGAACAGGCGTGGCCGCTGGTGCGAGAAAGTAAAGATCTTTGATTTTTCAGCCGGGAAAGATTTGACACCCTCGATTCGATACTCTGGAGGTGTGTCCTCTGCGCTTTGCCCTTTATACGGGAATGCGAAAGTTGCTTCCTTTCTTGATTACTTGTCGTTTATTTCCTCTTTGACGTATTGGGTCGTTCTTCTTTCGATGATCTGGGCTTTTTTTCGGCGTTTGAGGAAGTGGGTTTGGGAAGAAAGACTCTGTTTTTGGGAATGGTGGGGGTCTGGCTGATGCTGTGGTTGCTAATTATCGGATAGTTTTAAGTTCTAATTTTTTTTTTCCAGAGTGTCAGCGTCATTTCTTGTCTCTTTGTCGAATTTCTTGATTTCCACGCTTTCTTTGCTATTGCTTCATTGATAACCAAATAATGGGTTCGTAAGTTGTCGAAGTTTCGAATGAGACGCCGACGGTTTCGGTATTATTTTCGACTTTTCTTTTTTCTCCGTGTCCATACTTGATCACTTGTAACCGCCTACTTCTTCAAATTTTTTGCAATTGAGATCGTAGGATAGTTGTGTCATCTGAACAGCTAACTCATTTTGCATCCGGGCAGTTTCAGTGGATACGGTTCTTTTAATTTTTCAAAGTAATTTGTCTTATGAGTTTCTTTATATGAGTAATTCCTAGATATGGTCCCGATTTTATTAACTTCTCTGCCAGTAGAATGAATATTTTTTACCCGAATGCATAGGATTGATCGTTGATGGTATGGCTTTGGATAAATTAGAATCATCATTTTTGTCATCCAGATCTTTTATTTTTCTCTATTTCGTCCAGGCGGTTGTGGATTCCAATGGGTAACATGATACGAGCAAGATCCTGTTGTGGGGTATGATGAGTTTATTGCGCATGTTTTGCTAGAAGAACTTGCACGACTCGCTTTTGAAGAAGCAATGGGTGTGTCGACTTCTGGAAATGAACAATTACATGCTTCGGTTTTGACCCAGGATTGGCTTGCTCCTTCGAAGAGATACTCTGATGCTGAAGGTGAGTTAATTTCTGGGTGTTCCTCTGTTGGCTTTGTTGCAACCTTCGTAGTTTCAAGTTTTTTCCAAAACACAGGACGGGAACATGATCAACAATTGGAATATCGAAAAGAGGTTGAAGCACGTGATGATGTGGATATGCTACACCTGGAAGATGAATCTGTGCTTGATGGGGAAGTTGGCAAGAGGTTGAATCAGATGGTCCCTGTTCCTGTGAGTGTTTCCACCATGCTGAGCTTACTGTTGACTTTATTTGTTTAGAGCACAAAGATTTATTTGGTACATTTCTCTGCCTAAACAATGACGATGTTCTAACTTATAGCATGTTGCTAGACTAAGTGAAGTTCTATCCAGTTGCCACTAGAAAGAGGGTTTTTAAGCAAGAGTTGCCTTGACATGTTTAGAATATGCGTCCATGTATCTAATGGATGTAGGTCACCATCCGGGGTTTTGTACGGATAAGAGTTGTGATGAATCAAGCATGTCAGGGCAAGGTTATTGATTAAGGAGTTAGCATCTATTCCTCTTGTGGATGAGGACCATGTTGAAGGGCTTGAGACCCATGAAGGAGCTATATTATTAGATGGTTGCTCATTAAAATCATGTGGTGTCGGCAACCTCAAGCTATTATTTAATTTGGCCAAAAATACCTACTATTAATCCTTTTTAAGACCTTCAGTAAGGTGATTTGGAATGTCGCTTCTCTATCATGCACTAGAATCTGTCAATGCATAGGATGAATCCATAGTCCAATATTCATTGCTCAAACGAATGACCGAAATTGTGCGTTGCAGTGACCAGTAAAATGCTGATGCCACAAATATCTTTGAGTGCATTCTGAGCCTTTGTTCAGAAAAAGTTTAACTGGCAAGACTTGATTTTTTCTGGTCGACAGTTTTGAGATGTGGCCATGGATGTAAAACTTAGATTGCAGTTTTTTTTTTTTCAAATGGTAAAGAACAACAAAATCACTGTACCAGCAATTTTTTTTATAAATATGTTGTACCTTCTTGTTTCCTTGTAATCGAAGTGTTGCTGTTCACGATTTCTCTGATTCTTTTTGCAGCATGTGCCTAAAATTAACAGTGAAATACCTTCTATAGAAGAAGAGGTGTCAGATCATCAAAGACTTATAGACAGGTTTCTTTTTTCCTTTTTTTTTTTGGACTAAAGCTAGTCACGTCTTGTTCATATCTATACTTTTGTTGGATGATCAGATATTTCAACGTCAAGTGGATGGTTCTATCTGAGGATGAAAATAAAATTAATACTCAGTGGTTTTCTTTGGGATTACTCTTAGTGGTCTACTCTAGGGAAAACAGAGAAGATCATTTGATGGTTTTATCAAAATAACTGGTGGTATCTAGGTATGATGAATCCAGAAAATTTCTACAATGGGTGATTTTTTTCTTTTTCTAAGATAAATTATTTGGTTTCAATGATTAAGATAGCGTTCCAATACTTACATTAGTTAGTATACCATGGAGGCCTTATTGTATTTTCTGAATCTTCACTATCATATTTTTGATCAGTTACATTTTCTTGTAAGTTGTGCAAATTGGAAAAACAGAAGTTGGATTTTAGTTTTCTTTTTCTGCTTCTTAAAATCATGATTGGGGTATAACAAATACTTTGAAAGCTTGAACTGTACTGTTGTCTTCTTGTTATACTGAATTGAGTGGAGCTAACTGCCCCAACCAGTTGACGCCATGCAGACTTACATGCTTTTTAATCCTTATATCTGTTGCAGGTTACGGTTATATTTTCTTGTTGAAAATAAAGTCCAGGGAGATGGTAACTGCCAGGTTGGTTAACACACTGAATCTGTTGCATGAATTCTTCACAGATGTCAGATTTCTGTGTATCGTGAATCGTGTGTTCCATATAGCAAGTATCATCATTTTCATTTTGTTGCTGTGATTACATTTTGTGTTGTCTCATGTTTCGACCATGCACCAATCTCTCTTCTCTCTGTTGTCAATTGTTTATGGCCATCAAGGCTGTTTTCCTTTTCTATGGTGCTTCCATGTCCTTTTATTAACAAATGTGGTTGGGACACTCATTGCTTGAACTTTTTATCAGTTTCGTGCTTTATCAGACCAACTGTATCGATCACCTGAGCACCACAAATTTGTGAGGCAGCAAATTGTTCAGCAGGTAGTCCACTGCTGTAGCGTGGACTTTTTTTTTTTTTGGGTTGGTCTGTAGCGTGGATTTAAAATTATTGTCTTTGTATTAATTCTGATGTTTATTTTTTTGGCTTTTTGATTGTTGATATAATCAGTTGAAGTCATGTCCAGAGATTTATGGTGGCTATGTCCCAATGGCTTTTGGTGACTATTTAAAGAAAATGAGCGAGTAGGCAGTCAGTATTATTTGGTTTTTCTCATCCTTTGCTGGCATAACATTTTGATTATTTATCTTTCATTTGTTTGGATGATTAGGATTGGAGAATGGGGTGATCATGTCACATTGCAAGCTGCTGCTGATTCTGTATGATCTACGACACTTTTTCCCCTCCATTCAACCTTATTCACATGGCCATCTTAAAATTTAATTGATAAGTCAGCCATAACAAAATGTGTGTCAGTTGACTGTTGTGGTTTAATGATCCTTGATGTATGAGTAAGATTTACCTGTCAGAGGTTTTTTGCCTATTCACCTACAAGAATACCTCGTGGATTATCTATTTTTTTTAATCTTTGTAATAGTTTTCATTATAAAGTATTTGTAATGAAGGGATGGACGAAAAATGACATTGAGTTAGGTTAGTTCAGAAATCTAATATCACAAATTGATTAACTAAATTTGCAAGAGTGAATTTAGAATCTACAACATCTTTAGCTTTACGTGGCTGGTATTTCATTTCATCTGGTAAACAGCTTTGTAGTGATAACTTATGGTGTGGCGGGTGGTGTGGGGTAGAGTTGCTCTCTGATTGACCTCTTGTCGATGCCACGGTTATTGGGCTATTAGAAGGGGTGCTGGTGAAGTACTGGTGGTGAACATGTGAATATGGGATATAGGTGTACTTGTAATTGTCACTGCCATTGATGGTTTGATTAATTAAATCAATGGAGCCCGAGTGATCCTTCTCTGTCAATAGATAGAGATTATTAATTCATACTTCTTGCTCAATTGCAGTATGGAGTCAAGATTTTTGTGATCACTTCTTTTAAAGAGACAAGCTACATTGAGATCCTTCCACGTATTCCAAATTCCAAACGAGGTAATATTTTCTTTAATACATACTTCTCATTAAGAAAAATGATTATTCGGGTATTTCTTGATCTATACCATGGCTTAAACGATTCTATACATCACACTGGAATATTTTAAAGGAAAGAGTATAAGACCTTAATGTTAATCTGCAAGGTGGGTGCTTAATGTAATTTTGCATGCTGATTGGTCAACATCCAAACCTCTGGAAGCAGGTTACTTAATAACCCTGATATAATCTTCAGAGGCCATTATCATGTGGGTGTTCTAAATTCACACCTTTCAGTAGCAGGCCCTCCTTATTCTCTCTCTTTGGATGTATATATGCTCTCCCCAGTTCCTTACTTTCTCTTGGATAATTATATATAATCTGCAAACGTTTTGCAGACATAGGTGAGTAAAGCTTAGTCTAGGTGGACTGCATGGTCTGGTTCACTTGATTTCTGCATGAATGATGTTCTGTTTCAAGTCATTCCACTTGTTTACCTCACAATTTCGCAAGTCTCTGCGTACTTTGAAAGTAGTTGCATTTGGTAATATTCAACTTGTGCACTGTAGATTAGATATAATTGTACAGATAAAGTATCTAGCTTGTCCATTTGTTCATCCCTCTCCTGCTGTATAGAGTCTAAATTATACACTGTCATCTCTTCCACCATTTTATTTGTAATCTCTTGCAACGGGAAGGACTAAGTTTTGAGGGTATTTAAAGATGTCGTCATTGTTCCAATGATTTGTAGATAAATACACAATTTAGAGTTACTAGATCGTACATCTCTGGGTTGACTATTCTTTGTTTATTATTACAGTGGAGTTGTGCTACTGACCATTGAATATTAGTTAAATGATTCTGTAAGGTTACTCATCGAATCAATCGAATTTGATATTGCATTAACTTCTGTATCAGGATCCTGTTCTGTTTTTTAGCTTACAGAACTAGATGATGCATAAACTTACAATTTTGGTTTTTCTTCCAGTCATTTTCTTGAGCTTCTGGGCAGAGGTGCACTACAACTCAATTTATCCTGAAGAAGGTTAGTCTTTGTGCTTTTGTAGCCTGGAAAATGCGTGCTCTGTATATATTTTAAGTGACTAATTTTGCATGTCTTGGTGTTGCCAAAAGAAATCTTGATACATTCATATGGTTTTGAGTGAATAATTTTTCATGTCAATACGCTTTCTTTTTTGGATTATCTTTGACCGCAGATATTCCCTCTTTGACTATCTATTCGTACATTTGTTTGTCAAGTGCTGTACAAGTTATGTAGTCTGTTCTGTCATTAGCTTGTCTCTAATTTTAAGCCTTATGCATGAGCCAAACTGAGAGGAGGCATTTTTCACCTTGTCAAATGCTTCTTTTAATGGGTGCGGAGGACCTTTCAGTTGCTCCCAGAGCACCTTCTTTTAGCTGATATGATCGAATTTAGCAATCTTGATGAACATCTCGCTACTCATAGAGTTTTGTGGTTGCTAGTGGAGATGTGAGACTACAACACATGCACCGTATTAGCTTTATGTGCAGCGGCTTATTATTGAGTTGAAAAGCACTTAATAAATTATAGAACCAAAGCTCCTAGATCTTCTGGAACTTGGAAGAATTGTGCGAGTGAAATTAGATCCTTGGGCCCACTTTGGCCTAGTAGCTTCTAGTGTGAAATTTCATCATGCCCAGTGGCCAGTCTATGCCCTAAATATTGCAATCGACGGTCAAGGCATAACTACATAATAGCCTAAACCTTTGACATTGCAATTAGGCCAAGCTGGTCCGCTAAATGAATACATTTTTTCTTTCAGTGAAGGTATATAGTTTTATTAGGCCAAGCTGGTCCGCTTATGAAAGGTTTTCTAGTTAGGGATAGTTGCTTTCAACCATAGTACTATTCCATTAAAACTCAGGCAGTGGATTAAAAAGACTGACTAAGGTTTGTCATGGTAATGGTATCAAGTGTAGCTTTTCAAACTTGCAAAGACTTATTCGACCAAAAGAAATAAATTGCAAAGGCTAGAAAGCAGAAGTTGTAGGTGTTCTTCATAATTATGTGGAATGGTCATTGAATTCCCCTATCATAAATATTCTAATTAGGAACTTGTCTATGATCTTCGCTCATCTTTCATATGTGTTGTCCTTTACGTATGTCGCATGATTTTCTTCTTGTTGACACTCTAATAGAAGCCACTACTGTTTCCACGGACAAACTTTATTTTTCCTGGTTGAGGACTCTATTCTTGATGCAATTAAGCAGCATCAAGTATGTGGCGACTATAGTCCTGCTGGCCTGTTGATTTCTTGTGATTTTCTTTAAAACTCTGATATGGTTAAGTAGGGGCTTTATTGGCGCTAACATAGATGCAAGTGATATCTCATCTGATCTGCTTGTTCATGTTCCGGTCAAGCGTGTCCACTTTTTTGGATCCTTTTGCTCTTATATGAGCTGCTGATGGGGATTTAGTTCAACATCAGCTTTACCCTGACACTTACAGACTTGGTTTGCAAAAGAAAGAGTTAAAAAAGGGAAATACATAGTTCGGTTATGCATCTTCTTATGTTGTGATATGACTCGACTTTTTGCTTATGCTTTTCAATGGTTTGCAGAGCTGCCCGAACCCAAGTAAGTGGTGGCAGGGGTTGTCCTGAAATTATGCTCGACCAGCCTCGTCATACTTGGATCATCCTTCATGTTTTGTCAATTGGATCTCTATTACTTTCTCCATGCTTTGTGTTCGGATCAGAGGTCCATCGTGAGGGCTCCGCCGTGTCTCGTGCATTCATATATACCCCAGGCACAATGACGTTACATATAGGATTTAGCCTGTGACGACGGCGTTCTCTCAGTTTCTTTCTCTCTGTACATATTTTTCCTCTGAGCCCTCAAGACTTTTGTTGGTCACCTTCTATTTCATCTTTTGTAAACAGTTGGGGGAGAGAGGCTGGGATTCGCATTGGCTGATTGGGTCATTATCTGTACAAATTATACCAGGTTTTGTGGGTATTCTCTTGTGCTAGCTTTTGGTCTTTTCAAAGGCGCTGGATCGCCTGCCTATGTATTTGTTTCGCGGAAAAACATCTCTTAGCAAACGAGAAAAAAAGGTTTTGCTATGGTGGCGACAATCGTCATCGATGGCAGGTCGAAACTATTGAGTATTTTACTATTTATTTATATGAATTGTGCCCATCTTTCTAAAATGGGACGAGTATCTCTTCTACCTGTTAACTGGTTATGTCACGTGAGAGTATAATACATGTAAATTCATTTTTCTGTCAATATATGCTTACATAATATGTCATTAATTATGTCAATATGTTATAATAAGAAGATAATGCTGTTAAATTATAATAGGGATTAAACGAGTATCTCTAAACCTATAACTTTGTACACATTGCGGACGACCTCTATCAAATGAGCAAAAAAAATTACGAAATTATACAAAAATAATCCCAAGTTCCCACGTATGAGTCCTCAATGCCAAAAAGCCATCGATTGTCTCTCTTTCCCCAATCTCTGTATTAAAACTTCCCAATTGTATATAATTATAATTATTAAGAGTATTTTTTATATTACTATGAAGAAAGTAACGTAAGGGAAATCTAAAATGAGAGGAAAAAAGTTTGTATGGTTATCTAAAAAACTAGTGGGTACGAGAGAAAGAAAGGGACGCTAATTTAGGAAATTTAAAATGAGAAAAAAATGCTTTTTATTAAATAATTTATTGTTAACTATTAAGGTTAATATTACAAAAAAAAAATCATGAATCCTCTGTTAATTTTCGTTAAATTTTACTGTTAAATTGATAAGTTGAATGATGACGGTTGACGGATGTACCGATTTATAAGTTTATCAAAAATTAATTTTTAATCACACATAACTTTAAATTGGTACATTTCGACAAATTTACTATCCGTTAATTTCTATTAAACTTTATCGTTAAATTGATGAGTTGAATAACGATTGATAGTAACGAAAATACAAGATTTGATTTGTTGGAAAGAAACAAAGAAAACAAAAGAAGAAGATGTGAATCGATTTGGTTTCAAGTTTAACAGAAAATTTCTGTGCTCCAAGCGAGAGAGGACAAAGAACGGAGAAGATGTAGAAGAAGAAAAATGTAAGAACATGAAGAGTTTTTCTTTTAGGTCAAAAGGTGGTTTTTAGGGTTTGTTAATTTCTATCTATTTTTTTGGACCCGGTGAACATTTTTGATTTTTTGTGATATTAATTCATTTTAATGCAAATTAATAGAATATAACATTGTTATAAATGTATCGGTTTATGATTTTTTATAGTAAAAAAATTAATTTGACATAAATTTATTATAAATATATTAATTTGAGATTTTTTGTGATATTAGCCAATTATATTATACAAACCGCAGAAACATATCAATCTAGATATTATAATATTGACAATATTAAATATTTATTACTCAATCAATAAATTAATTATGATAATAATTAGTATAAATTCTATTAATTGTGTGATAATTATATTAGGGCAATAAAGCGTGCTCCCTGCGTCACGACTCACGCCCATCGCATCCGCAAAAGCCTTCGCTTTCCGCAAGCTTCGATCTCGTGAGCTTTGCCTCGGCCATCCTCGACGCGCCTCAAGTGTTCGTAAAAATGCTTCCTTTACTCGCAACGTCGCCGACCTCCCGTCTCCAGCTCCGGTAGAGACGTCGCCTCGAAGCTCGCGCGCGACTCGGGTCTTCGCCCCGGTTTGACGATCACACTCCTGATTCGCACCTCCGCCTCCATCCTCTTGTCCTTTGTTGACGATGCTGTGCAAGAGGTACGGCTCTGCTGGGACTCTGAAGAACCTGTTGCGGTGTTCTGGTTTTCGAAGTCCGGTATACCCATCGTCGTGCCGGAGCCAAAACCCTCCTTGGGTGTACACTCAGGTTTGCTGCTACGTTGACGTGTATATGAGATGGAAAAAGGACTCTTACTATGACTCGGTCGAGCATATCCACCACTCCATCGAGCTTAACCGCGTAGTTTCCTTGAAAAACTGCATAGCCCGAGGCCCCGATGGCTGCATTCCCATCTCCGATGTTTCGAAGAGAGGATTAGAATTCGGCATACCCATTAAGGTTGCGAGGTTCTTGAGGCTATACCCATCAGTTTTTGAGGAGTTTACTGGTCCCCAGTACAGTCTGCCCTGGTTTAGGCTAACCCCAGAAGCTGTTGAGATTGATGGAGAAGAACAGAGGGTGTGTGAAGAATTTAAGGAGGATCTGAGGAATAGGCTGAGGAAGTTCATACTCATGAGTAAGAACAGAGTTCTGCCCTTGAAGATCATTCAAGGGATGCAGTGGTATTTGGGGTTGCCTGATGCTTTTCTCCATGACCCTGAAAAAAATCTCGACGAATCTTTTAGGGTCGTGGATGTGGGAGATGGCTTAAGGGGATTAGCCGTTGATTCTCAAGAGAGAGTCTTGTCTGTGTTGCAAAAGAATGCCTTGAAGAGAGGATTGGATCCTGGGGATTCGATGGAGGCAATTGAATTCCCATTTTTTCCCTCTAAAGGTGTAAGGATGAGGAAAAAGATTGAGGCTTGGTTAAAGGAGTTTCAGAAGACGCCTTATGTTTCCCCTTATGATGATTGCTCAAACTTGGATCCAGATAGCGATGTAGCAGAGAAACGAGTTGCGGGTGTTCTTCATGAATTACTTAGTCTTTTTGTGGAGCATTCTGCTGAAAGGAAGAAACTTTTATGCCTCAAGAAGTATCTGGGTTTGCCGCAGAAAGTGCATAAGGCGTTTGAGAGGCACCCTCATATCTTTTATTTATCTCTAAAGAACAAGACTTGTACAGCGATATTAAAAGAGGCTTACAACGACAAGCATGCAATCGAGAGACATCCTATGTTGAGAGTGAGGCAAAAGTACATCAAGTTGATGAAGCAGTCTGCTGTTAATTTGAAGAAGCGACGGACAAACAACCGAGTTGTTAAAAGTAAAAATGTGAAAGATCTAGATCTGGATTATGTGGAAGAGGTGGAACTGAAAAAGCCGGGTCTAACTTGTGAATGATCCTTGATGGTGGAGAGCACTGATGGAGCTCGATGGACAAACAACCGAGTTGTTAAAAGTAAAAATGTGAAAGATCTAGATCTGGATTATGTGGAAGAGGTGGAACTGAAAAAGCCGGGTCTAACTTGTGAATGAACCTTGATGGTGGAGAGCACTGATGGAGCTCATAATGCAATTATAAAGCCAAGAAGCTGCATCGTGGGTTTCTTAAGATTATGGAGAATATTTAAAAGTATCACAATTGGAAGGACTAAGTTTTCTGTGTATGAAGACATATAAGAGGTCATTCCAATGATTTGTGCATTATTACAACATCTATAGTAACTGGACAGTATATTTTTTGGTTGGCTATTCTTTGTTTATTGTTTCTTGGGCCTGAAGATTTCTTTGTTTACTACTTCAATGGATTTGTGCTAATAGTGTTGAACTTGCGATGTAATTAGGGTAAGTTCTGGATCATTCCATCAAAAGGTGCTTTTCTTTCTTTTCTCCTTAACACTCCCCAGACCTTGTTCACTTTGAGGTTTCCATATCAGCATATCTGTACTGATAAAGGAGAATCTGTCTGTTTTATCTTGAAGGTATAAGTTAAAGGATGCTGTAAGTTTAGTATAGTTGGAGCTATAAAACTCAATATGGCATTAACTTCTGTCTTGATTATATTAAGTTCTATAGTTTTTTGAGTGGTGTGATGCATAAACTTATTATTATTTTTTGTAGTATATCCAGTTATTTTGTTGAGTTTCTGGGCAGAGGTGCAGTACGACTCAATTTATCCTGAAGGAGGTTAGTATTTGTGCTTTTGCTTTTCATTTCTATATAGCTAGTAACTACATTAATATAACTGGGGTTGCCAAAAGATGTTATAATGATTATATTTTAATTGCTGTTAGAACACCTTATATTTGATATGATTCAGTTTATCAATCTTGATGGACACTTCTCATCATTCAATTTGAATTTATAGCGTTTTGGTTGCTAGACGAGATGAGAGCAAGTGGATTAATTGGCTTTGTAGTTAGGCTAAGGCTTATTATGAAGTTGAGAAGTGCTTAAGAACAGTGGGACCAATGCTCCTACCTCTCTTCTATAACTTTGAAGAATTATGCAAGTGAAATTGGAATGGTTGGAGGTGCTATCCTTGCAGTTGCATTGGTCTAAGAGCTTCTAACATCAAAATCACGGTAGCCAGTATATGCATTGTGTATTACAAATAGGGGTCATGGCTTAACCACTTGATGGACTTAACCTTTTACACTTAGCCTCTGTCATCTGGATAAAGATATTTTATTTTATTTAACCTAGGAGCCGTATGTGGCCTTTGAATAAATTTGTACATCCAGCTGGTCTCCTTTTAGAATGCTTATCTTGTTAGTGATAATCGTTGTCAACCTTAGTGCGTATTCCATCTAAGTTCAGGTATCAAATTACAAAATTTGACTCTGATCAAAAGTATATTTTCGAACTTGCAAAGTCCAATCAAAGCAAAAGTTGAAGGTGTTTTTTAAAATTTTCTGAAAGGGTCATTGAACGGCTCTATCATGATATTGAACTGAGGATCTCTTCTAGTGATGACTAGTCATTTTATTTTATTCTTGCAGGCTGATGGTATAGAGTAGTTGATATGGACAGTTTGTGAAGGAAAGACTGGCATGCTCTGTGTTAAGAAATCTAAGCTGATCCATTAACCCTAGAACGACTTATTCCTATGATCCTTGACTCATCTTTCGTGTGTGTGTACATATGTCGATTCATGAATGTTATTTGATTTTCTTTTATTTATTGAATTTCTTTTATTTAACGCTCTAATAGGAGTCAATGCAGTCATTCACTCCAACAAAGTTTCCTTTTCCCTCTTGAGGATCATGGCCTGTTTAGCAAGGCACTGGCAATGCACTTTGAGCCTATAAAGGAATTTGACAAAAAGTTTGTGTTTGTAAAGTAAATTCAAAGCCCCTTTGTCCAACCCAATGTATTTGCAAGGGCCTTTCTCTCAGGGCAAGAACAGCCCTGCCTTAGGATGAGTTTGGGAAAATCTTAGCATTTCAAAAGCTCATTTAGAGGAAAGTGTTTTGAGTCAAAAGTGCAGTGGGTGAAAGCAATTGAGTGTTTGGTAAACTATAATTAAAATGCCCATCAACTTGGATATAATCACCGTTAGACTATATTTCAAAAGCGCTTTAATGTTTTATGCGATCAATATTAACATTTTATTTATGAAAGCTCTTGTGAAATAAGTATCACTTACAGCATTTCTTCGTATATAATTATGTAGAATAATTGCGGTACCACAATTTTCACTTGCTTACATGGATAATTTAGCATATTCTTTAGAGTCTTCCACTTCTTTTTTGTCAATATGCTAAAAGCTCGCTCAATTTCTATAATAGTGAGGAATGAGCATGATTAAACACTTCTTGATGAACTTGGGGGCCTTGTTGAGACTCTGGGAAATGGTATCCAACTTTCTTGTATGGCTCCAAATAACCTGCGGGATTTGGACATCCAACATCTTCTAAATAATAGTTACCTATATAAATATAATGTAAAATCGATCAGCATGTCTATATGTATGTATGTATGTGTGTGTGTGTGTGTGTCCATGCGGGCGTGTAAGCTAATGTATGAAAATAATGCAAGATGCAAGTATCATGAGCTATTCCTTCCCAACTAGCCTGGTTTATGTTAAAATTACACACAACCAATATATTTTGAGTTAGTGGTCCTTTTCGACCATTAAAAGAATTTGGTCGTGCATAGGTACGATTACTGGCATATGTGTACCATTTGGTAGCTCTAATGCAATCTTAAAACAAAAAGACAAATATCAGTTGCTTTATATTTATTTCTTCCTTTTATTGCGTAATCATACATTGTTTGAAAATATGGATAAAATCTTTGATTATTCTTGATCTTTTTCGGAACTTCCCTATTTGGCAATTTGATGGTTGGATCCCTATACTTTCCCATCTCACATACTTTCTAAAAAATTAAAGCAAAGGTACTTATGGTTTTTCGAAAGTGTTGAAAGTGCTCTTGTGCTGATCCATTTCCTATACCAAGTCTAAAAATGTGAAAAAACATTCTAAGTATTTCTGCAGCACCAATATTCCTAGATCTTCAAGACCATTACATGTTACTAAGTCATGAATTAAGTTATTAAATATAATCTCATTCATTCTAAACATTTGATGGCACCTTATGTTATTGGCAGTTTTGTCCATCAACTGTCTTAACAATCATTTCCTGTATATGATGAGGTCATGTAAAGTTCTTTATGAATGCATGTTATAGAGTAAGCAAATAAATCATGAGTGGCAATTGAGACAAGTTGCTAAAGTTCCTCATCCTCTTTTTCATTGTTTTCCTTTTCAGCATGTTCAAGCATGGTCCGTTAGAGTAAGGTGGAGTTTGCATATATTTGATGGTAGAAATGTTTTCTTGATGGATAATCAAACTTATTTTATACTTCTCTTGCTCGAACTTTGTATTTTGTTGATTTAACCAGTCATGGCTGAACATCCTGCAAGGGAAAACGAAAAAGAGGAATTTTGGCAACTAGTTTCAGTAGTCACTTATGATGTAGTTACTTAATATATAACATACACTTATAAAGAACTTTGTATGATCGCATCATATACAAGAAATGCTTTATTAAAAGAGTTAATGGGTGAAAGTGCCGGTAAGATAAATTGTTGTCAAATGTTTAGAATGATTAGGATTGTATTCAATCATTTAATGCATAAATTAGTAACACGTAATGGTTTTGAAAGATCCAGGAGTATCGATATTGCAGAAATCCTTGGAATGTTTTTTCTCATTTTAAGACTATAATAAGTTAGTACAAGAGTGCTTCAACACTTTTGGGAGACCATAAGTAAGTACTTTGGTTTGCTTTTTTAGACGGTATGTGATTTGGGACATGAAAGGATCCAACCATCATATTGACAATATAGGAAAGTTTTGGAGAAGATCAAGAATAATCAAAGATTCTGCTAAGATTTCAAGGTAAGGTATGATTATACAATATAAAGAAAGAAATATATATAAACCAACTAATATTTCTCTTTTCATTTTAGGGTTATATTGGAGTTTTGGATGGTACACATATCTTGGCGATAGTACTTACGATGATGAAATTTGTTTTATTGGTCGAAAAGAAACATCGACTTAAAACGTGTTGGCTGTGTGTAAGTTTAACATGGAATTTATTTAGGCTTTGGTAAGTTTAACATGGAATTTATTTAGGCTTTGGGCCTAGATGGAGGGAATGGCTTGTATTACTTGTATATATACTACATACATGTATATAATATAAAATTAATGGTATATAGTGTATTATGTATTGTATATTGTATATGTCTATTATATGTAAGCATATAATATTTATGCAAAGTAGACCTACTGAGAAGTAAGGCTGAAGTTCTGTGTATATGTATGTGTTGTGTAGATGCACAATCATATACATATATATGTGTGTGTGAGGGGATGAAATTTGCGTTACACTTGTGAGGGGATTAAATATAAATTACTAGATGCTGGATATCCAGGTTTTGGGGCCAAATTAGATATCATTCTGCTAGAGTTTTAACGAGGTCTATAGATTAACAAGTGGCTAGCCATGTTCATTCCTCAATATTAGAAACTAAGTGAGCGGCAGATTCTAAAGAATATGCCAAGTCATTTGTATTAAAAACAAGTGAAAATTGTAGTAGTGGCAATGGCTTTACATAATTATATATGAAGAAATGCTGTGAATGATACTCATTTCATAAGAGCAAATTTTAATCCTAACTATGAATATTTAATTGAATCTAATAATGTAATTGAGGGGTTGTTGCTTCAAATGATATTGTATCTTTTGACATGACACTTTGCGTGATTGAATAGTTATAAGTTTCTAGTAAATAATTAAGGATGCTTGTAATTTTGAAGGTCAACATCTTCTCTTCCATGGGGCATTTGTGACTGTGTTAATTATAATGAAATTATTCTTTTTAATTGAGAAAGAGTCCACTCTAATGTGATCTTTTTTAACATCTATAAAATTTCTAATACATTGTTATACTTGTGGAATTTGATCTTTTTACCAAAATAGAAATGTGATTTTTAATACTTTATTTTGTATACTAATTGTAAAATTAAATTCAAACATATTAAAAAGTAGGAAGCTTAAAATTGATCATATAAAACACCAAAGGACTTATGGAATGTAGTCTTTTCCAAATGGCAATTACGTTAAAGTTGCTTCTTAATGTACTTTTTAATTCTAATTTACCAAAAAAAAATTATAAGTTACCAAGCAATTAATTGCGTTTTGTTTGATTCAAATACTTTTTGTAAAGGAACACATATAATGCGCTGAAGTGTGTATGGATCCAACTGGCCTGTTTAATTTCTTGAAGGTATTTCTTAAAACTCTTATATGACCTATTGAAGAGTTTTAGTGATGCTAGCATGAATACAAAGTGATCTTATCTGGTTGGGTTGTTCATTTTCCCATCGAATATCTCTACTTTTTTGTTATTTGCTGTGATACGTTCTGATGAGGGATTGTTCTAACATCAGCCTTATTTAGAAACTCAGAATTCATTTTGATGTTCAAAATGGAAAGAAGACAAAAGGAAATAGAGGTTCTGCCGTTGCTTTGTCATTTGTATGTAGGATATGACTCGTATTTGCAATTCTCCATTTTCAATAATTTGCAGATCTGCCCGAACTGCCAATTCTGGAAAGAAACGTGGCAGCAGATGTCCTGAAATTATGGTTGACCGTCTTCATCGTAACCGGATTTCACTTACTGATTTTTGAGGCGGGAGCTGTATTGCCTTCGGCATGCTGTCTTCTGAGGTCTCCATCGCCATGGCTCCACTTTATTTGATGCTTTATATGGCCTCTGGGGAGACGGAACATATCGGGTTCAGCCAGTGGCAACGGTGCTCTTTCAGTTTTGCTCTGTGCACATAATTTTTCCTGAGCCGCAGTCTTTTGTCGGTTCATTCTCCCCTTTTAAGTTCCATGTGTCCCTGCGATCTGCATCTTGAGTCAACGTACTTGAAGATGCAAGTAAGATTGACACTTCAACCGATATACCTTAGAATTTTTTTAATAAACGTGAAAAATCATAATCTGGTGCAGCAACAGTCTTCAGTGTCGAGGCCCCTCTTGGTTTAAGTAAGATGTTTGTTTGTTTTGAATCATGTTTGAAGTGTTTTTCAATTTTAGTATTTTTTCAAACCTACACAGTACACGGACATGTTCAATGTAAGATACGCTTAATCTTTCTAAAACGTGCTTAATTGACATTTATATTTACATATACTTCTTTCATCCTGTTTCGAAATTTAAAGAGTATTTTGAATGTTGTGAGAAAGTAAATAGCATTACTTGACTTCTCACATTTCAGACAAACACAGAAGGGGTAAAACCGCCAGCTAATTTTGAAGTACAAACTTCATTCCACGCTCGGGAACTGAACCTGTTTTCCACAAAGGTGAACAGATTTTGTTTACCATTGCTGGATTATTTACTGATGTACTGATCACAAAACCCTTTTCTAAGAACTTAGGTCCCACCTTTAAGAAATTTTGCTTTCATCCCGAATCAACGATGTTTCATTAACGACCTCCCAAGTAGGAGTCGCACAACTTTGAGAATCTTCCGTGCAGATTTTAGATCAGGATGATAGTCTATTCTAGGAGACAACTTCGCACAATTAACAAATTGAAGGGAAAAGTAAGGCAAACAAAGCGGTGTACTAACATAGATTCTGGCCGCAAGATTGTCAGACCAGAATACAAATTCAACCAAAGCTGCACTGGAGGGTTCTTGTGCGGATGCAGAAATCAGCCTGCCCGTATACCACAAGAAAATTGCGTATAATTTCCCAAAATTGCATCATATGTACAGATACGTACAAGTTGTCCTTGCGCATGAGTCAAAAATGCTAACTTCCCTTTACAGACTCGAACTTTGCATTCGGGCGAGGAGCCAGGCAGTTATTCTGGTAAAGGCTATGCAAGTGCCGGTGGCCTCTCTTTCGACAAGTAATACAGCCTATTCTTGCAGACCCTCTGCATACAAATTACCTTAAAATTTACATTGAGAAGATAATTTATACAAGGAGGTAAGATGTTGCTCTTTTATTTACAGCTTAAAACCCTTGAAGATGAAAGTAGGATGATCAGTAACGATCATCATCTGCATCTGCTGTACATCAGCATTATTGCTTGTAGCAGGGAGGTGTGGAAAAAAAGCCTTTGCATTTCGGACGGATATCTTTTTAAGAAGGAAATGAGGATGACATCCCTATGCGCCTCTCTGCAAACATAGACCATGGGAGTTCATAAAATAAAGACGCAACATCGATAGATCAAAAAGAATATCTACAGTGAACCATGTAAAATGATTCTCACCTCCAGTTGCAATGAGCTTCTCCACACGGGCAACGATATGTTTTCCATAAGTAAACCTCTTCAAGGTATTGAGGTGGACCTTTATGCGAGAAAGAATGAAACCAAGGCTCTGATCATTGCAAGTCTCAAGGACCTTCTGCACGACATAGTTTCCAAATGGGTCTCTCATCATTGCCTGCATTTGTGCAAATGAACAGTCCACATCACTTTGACTAAGGGATTGTGTACGTTACAGTGTTGGAACATAAGGACCAGCAAATATATCTAAACCAGAGCACGTTAAACAAATATTCTCCAACTGTTGCAATAGCTATAATTTTCCTGCCAGATATAACATAATTGCAATACGTATCTGACCAGCTTCTTGAACGACAGCCATTTTGTAAATCTGTACCTCTCATTTTCATGCCTAACATCTATAGACATCCTAAAGCAAGAGAAAAGATGGGAATCCGCAATGAAGCCTACCCACTCCTCTCTCTAATACCCTCTGCATCTCTCCTTTTGTTAGGAGATTTAAGTGCTCATGCCAGACATGATATCACAATCAACAGAAGCCAAGCGTACTGTCCCCTTGTCTGGCCACATGATGAGATTTCTACCTGCATCTATTTCCCCATTATCTATGACTGCCTACAACATGATGCCTCCACAGAGTGTAATGAGAGGAACCACACCTTTTACTCCATTCAATCATGAAATACACTTTGTCAACAAATGCAGCATGTAAATGTCACGTATCTATCTCTTTAATATTCAGAAGTAATGTGCATGTGACAAACCTGCAAGGGTTCATTCTCGTCTGTGGAACCAAGTATCTCATTGATCAATAATTGACGCTCTTCAGGGCTACCAAATGTTAAACACTTCTCCACAACGTTAGAAGCATACTTCTGCTGACTCATATTGACAATTTGGCCCGTTAACTTGCTGATAATGGCAGTTCGTTCATGTGATATCCCATGCTCAAGTATATGCTACCATTAAACAAAGAAATGCGATGATCAGATGAGAAATTTTCAACCTCAAGATATTTGGCTAAAGAATATATTACGTTAGGCAGCAAAACAGGCAGGAATCAGAAACGCATACTTAGAGCAAAGGTGGAAGAACGCAAGCTCAGTAGAGATCATATCAGCAGATTTTGTTCCAACTGTTTGATCACTTGAAGATCAAACCATGGTGTCATGCCCCCAAGCAAAAGTACAGTCAAAGTCCAATATTTAGTTGACTACAGAGTTACCAGACGGACTACTCCATGGCAGGTGCTCAATAAATGGGCCTCCAACAACAGATTCATCGGACAACCCGAAATTAGAACCATATTGCAGAACTTTGCACATATGCTATCCAGATTTTGCTGAGTTTCGATCCATTAGAGTTCTAAGACTAGGTTAGGTGAAAACAAATTGATTAGAGAGTTGTCCTCAAATATTTAATGGCTGCTTTCCTATCTAATCCTTTATACTGTTGCACTTCCTCTTTTAATTCAGGGAATAACCTTCAAGTAATGATGTAATCAGCACTAAGTTCAATGATAACCATACAGATCCATTTATAAAACTCTCATAAACTCATTCCTTCAGCAACATCAATTAGGTATGTCTCAAAAGAACTTTGATTAATTGACAGCAGAATGCAAAAAGGAAACCAAGTACCTGGATAACATAATTCCCATACTGATCCTGGGACAGACTGCATACCGATTGCATGATCTCATCCATGACGGTTTGTTGGGTACTTGGGTCATCACAATGTTCTAAGACCCTCTGTAAGTCAATTGTGAGCTTAGACAACAGACAACATTACACACCAGAAGTAATAGAAATAAGTGAAGATAACAAAGCCTGAACCTGGATAACCCGACATCCATAGGGATGCATTGAAAGTGAAATAACTTGCCCATTAAAAGCAGAGATGATGAACTGAATTCGATCTTGAGGAACACATTCTATACACTTCTGGATAACATGATTACCATTCTGGTCACGCACACATTTCATGACAAAACCATCAAGCTCTGCCACCATCTCAGTCTGCTGATCCACATCAACCACCTCCAATGCCTGAAGTAAATTTAGAGAATTAGGTCCCTCTAGAAACATTCATAAATGCGATGCATCCTTTATATTGCACAAAAGTACATAGACATAGCAAGTCACAACTAAATATAAGAATCGTTAACATGATGATAAGGATAGGGCAACAATGATACTACCTCTAAGAAGGTTTATGCCAATGTCAAAATCTATTCAGAAGGGATCATTTCTTTGGTTAGCTGCACTACTACACCCATTACAAGAACCTTAAGCTCCACCTCCAAAGTAAACAAGAAGATTCCAGGTCCTCTCTATACCCTAAATGAACTAATTCTTGTTGCTACTGTGGCTTCTGCATATTAACAGTACATACGCTCTAAATCTGCTTCATTTCATGAAGAATATAGATAATAAATACAATGAGCAGTAAGCAGATATTCAACAAATTGGCTCATCATATTGACTCTAAAATGAGACACATTTTCTAGGTCTATAGATATGGAAGCCAAAAATTTTAGACTGCAACTAATTAGTGTAGAAAAATCTGGGTAAAGTACATTCCACTATTCATACTGCAAAGAAAATGTACCCCAAAATTACACAGATCTCTAGAAGTGGCTACATATATATACTTATTTAACCCCGCCAACATCACCTTCCATATCAGTGTTCCACTATTCATTCATGAATACCCAATGAAAGCTCCATTCCATGACACCCATATTAGAGTCACGCCCATGCTGTTACTTATGACTATGGATCCTCATATTTTGCTGCTTCAATAATAAAATACATGCATACATGAGAACATGTAATGACCAATCAAAGTGAAGACAAAAAAGGAGGTTCCATCTTATCATAATTGTGATTTGTATCAAATCATCCCCTTACCAGCAGCCCTTTCCTCCTCAGGATAGGTGAGAAAGTCCTCATCCATTTTTAAAAACTAACTTCATAAGAGAAATCCTAGTTTTTATGTAAGTTTTACTGTGCTTGTGAAATTTGAGGCTTTTGGAAATTTGGACTACGAGAGAACAGAAAACAACTTTTGTAAAGCGCAAAATGTATTTACATTTAGTTGAACATTTTCCAAAAGAAATTGTTTAGCATTGTGCGAATAGGGCTGGCACAGAGGGACTAATCAGTGTAGAAAAACCAAAGACATACAAATTCATGACAAGTGTGTGCAAGCTCACAAAACCTGAAATTGAAAGGCAACAATAGTGAAACTATGGACGAGAGTAAAATTCTGATGTTAAATAGAAACCTTTTGAATCACTCTACAGCCATACATCTGAAGACTAAGAGGCAACACGTGGCCAGCGAATTGGCTAGCCAACTCTTTTCTTTGACTTTTGGTGCCATGCTCAAAAAGCTGCAAATTCATGCACAATAATGATATTGTTAGAAATGGAAAATGCCAAGAAAGTCAATGGTCAACATGCTATATATTGAATAAAGAAAAATAAATTTCACCTTTTGTATGACATAATTGCCAAAGACATCAGTCATCAGAGAGCGAGCGTGGGTAATGATCTCGGGGAATATCTTGTTCTTTTCTTCCTCACTGGCCGTTTCCAGCTTCTGTTGAATAAAGCGGCTACCGTACTGATCCGAGCTGCAATATTAAACAGTAAAAGTAACTTAAAGTTGAACTGATGGTTGATAAAAGGAAAATAATAAAAGTGGTATAGAGTACCTAAATTCAACTACATGACCCAAAATGTCAGATAGTTCAAAAGATCTGATCTTGTTACTCTTAAACTCGTCCAGTAATGATGAGACCAATTTCCCTTCAACATCAGTGCCATAACTAGAGGGCCATGATCCAGCAGACTCTCTCACTGAAGTTCTTGTCATTGAAGTAAATTGTGCAATTCGTTCATCAGGAAGCATATGGCTTCCAAATTCAACCGAAGAAAATCCACCATTTGCTGTTAGATTTCCAGAATATGGCAAGCGAGATTCATAGATTACATCTCTTTTGTGTCTATGATTTAGTGGTGAAGATAATTTACTAAAACTCGGCCCCTGATAATGCTGTTTCTGTTGAGCATGCAATGCCTCGAGGTAAACCTTTTGCAGCTGATCCAAATTTGGCGAAGAACCAAAGGACTTCCTTGATTGGGAAAGATCATTTTGCATAGCCGGTGCTTGAGGATTGAAATTTGGTTGCATATAATGAACAAAATGGGGATCAGCAATCGGATGATTTAGGTCATATCCTACTTGGTTTCCCATTCTCTGCAACATCTCTCCAATTTGATTGCCACTCACACCTGAACCTGAAATACAAAATATGACATCAAGAAATAAAATTACAGTAGGATTAACTCTTCTAACATTTATTGACACTTCTAGGATAAAGATGGGATCAATCTTACCTGCAGCAAAATGACCATTGGATACAGGGTGATCACCATACCCAATATTGAGAATGTTGTCACCTTGGTGATGATGAGCACTAGATTCTTCGAAAGTTTCAAAGCCCAAAGAGTTCCCTGTTGAAAACAGATTTGCAGAAGAAGATGTTCGTTTTGGAAAATTTACTTGACCTATGGTACTTGTCCTAGAACTGAGCCCGGTTATAGATCCATTATTCCTGATTAAATCAATTGAGTTGCCAAAACCTGAAGGTTTGCCAGCATCAAAGATGTCAAAATGTTGTTGAACATTCTGGCTATGATCATTAGGCACCGGAAGTGAGAAATCCTGCTGGTTATCTGGAGCCATATGAAGTTGAGACTGTGGAAAACCATCTTCATTAGTACGTCCACTCTTTGATATATTAAATTCAGATAATGAAGCTGCAATATCTTCAATCCCTGCTGATGCCAAAGAATGACAACCTGAAACACTCGAGCAAATAATGTGCTTCCTCTCATCAGGCAAAATTATCCTGCTATCAAGTGGAGGAAGACCAGTGCTCAGATGTCTTCCAGCCACCTGTGGCTCAGGGGTCATAGTCCTTGAGAGAGATGCAGCAACAGAAGCAAAAGAATGTGGAAATGAGGTCCCACAGGCAGGAGCTCTAGTTAAACCAGGAGAATTAGCTCCAGAACGGACGCCTCCACTTGATTCAACTCCATTACAGACTCCCATCAGATGAGCATTGGATGTAGTTGGGTCCATGATATCAGTAATATCACTAGCACTTTGTGGGCGGGAGACCAATAAACTAGAGGGTTGCTCAAGCCCTTCCTGAAAGACATTAATTACCATCATATTGAGTTGTCAATTGAAATTAAAAAAGAAAAGAAAAGAAAAGAAAAAAGCCCACGAGAAGGTTTTGCTTACGAGTAGCATATAACTAAAGGACTTGACTCCAATTAATTACACAGCCACACCATTCAAGACAACAGTCATTCCAATTTTAAATATTTTTGTTATGAAAAATGCGAAGTTACTTGTTAGGAGAACAATTGATAGGGTGGACTAATGCTTGTATATACCAGGGATATCATAACAATTAATTGTACAAGTACTGAAGAAACTAATTGTGAAGGTGCTAACCAAAAGGTATAGTTGCATTGTTTTCCTTCTGACAAAGCAATGTTATTGGTGCTTACTGTTTTATTAAACATCTTAGTTGGACCTTACCGTAACAGGTGCATCACTGTAGTTATATTATGTTAATATGAGTGAGTCACAGTAGGTGCATATTGTTTTTCCACTTTTTCTGCAGGAGGTGCAGAATCTGCTTTTGACTTTTGTCCTAATGCCAAGAAAAGATGAAGAAAAATGATAACAAGGGGACGCGATATTACAAATTCTTATGTAACCACAGAGTCCGCTTCCTTATGCTAAAGAACTGACAATCTCTATGTAATAACCCCCCTCAAAGATAAAAATGTAAACTGTCAATTAAGAAAGAGACAAAAAGAAGTGCTGTCTTCTTATATAGAACTGCGAAACTGGACCCTCAAGTTGCAACAAAGTCAAAACGTTCTTTTTTTTGGGCAAGCCTAAGAGATAAACACTAAGAGAATCAAACTGTGTGGAGATAGACCAGGAAAGTTTGATGGCAATTTTTTCCTCATCAAGCAAGTAAAGTTGTTGTCAATTTCTTTTTATCTACTTTTCCCCCTAGCAAATTACTCGTAGTTGTACTTATTACCTGAAGAATGTCAGCAAAACTCTTCCTCCGTGTGCCCAACCTAGAAGCTGACGATCCAATGATGTCATTTGATCCTTTGCCGAGCCATTCAGCAGAAGCATGTCTATTCATTTTTCTTAGTTCCATCAAATCCTTTTCTGCATCCTGTACAGAAAAGCTGTGGCCTTTGGGTTGGAAAGAAAACAACGACGAATCATTCCCACCTTCCGCAAGAGTATTATTTGTCAAATCATCAATGCCCACAAAAGATGACAAACCGGCTTCAAACCTCTGGGCAACCCTCCAATCCTCTCTCGACAATGATGGTGGGGGCAGTCTTGGATTCTCATTTTCACGTGAATAGTAGTATGATAAGTATGCTGGGTGGGATCGAACCTCCTCTTCACATGCATTGCCACAGTTACTATTCCTCCTCAAACTATTGCCCTCTCTAAAAGGAGAGTTTCCCAATAGACCTCCAACAGCACAGAGTGATCCTTCGACCGTGGGTGGTGCACTACCACTACGACTGATGTTAAGCTTGCTTTCCCGATCAAGAGATTGTTGACTACGCTGCGCTCGCAACAACAGTTCAAGCTCGTTTTGCAAACTATCTTCTAAATTACAGTTGAAACCTCCCAGGCCATTGTTTGCAGACAGCGTGTCTATGTTACCAGCAGTAACCATCTTCAGAAACCTTAATTCACCTTTAAAAAAAAAAAAAAAAAAAAAAAAACAAGAACATTTAAAATCAGAAAACAAAGTAGGGCAAGAAAAACATATCCTATGGAATACAACAAGTAACCCAAATTCTATTTTGCATGCTGTAAAGCAAAAGTAGAAAATTTAACCAAAAGATTAAAGATTGTTCTGGGAAAAGGTAAGAGAGCTAAGCGCAATTCGCTCGCATTCCCAACAGAATGCAAACTTCAAGGCTCAAGACATCCAATCACACCACAATGTCCCCAAACACCGAATCGCCGCGTCACAGGATCATCGAAACATCCAACCACAAAACGAAAAAGATACCAACGCCGGAGGAAAATTCAGAGCATAACCATCCAATCTCAAAACAACCCATGACACGAAACATCCGACAAAGCTAAAAAAAACAAAGAAAATTAAACCAAAAAAAAAGAGAACAAAGGAGGCGTACCCAGGAACCACACTGCGTTGGATTCAAGATCGCCGGAGCTCCGAATCAAACACGAGCGCGATCATCGGCAGATAACCCACGGGAAAAAGAATCGAGAATAAGAATCCGACCGGAACCCAAGAAAGAAAAGTTCCCAATGTACGGAGACGATCCGCGCCAGATTCTACTTTGCACGGAGCGTCTGCTTTTTCCCTCCTTCCCTTTTCTCTTTCTTCCCTTCTTTCCTCCTTTTCTGGCGCAACAAAATGCCTCCGCAATGTTCAGGAAGAGAGAAGTGCTGTCTGTCTTCACAGAGAGGAGAGAGAGAGAGAGAGAGAGAGAGAGAAGGAGCACGGTGGGGGCTACCGCAGAGAAAAAACAGCCGGGAGATCGAGAACCAACGGCAGGAAGCTGCGTACGTGCATGGCCACATGGTGCAACTTGGAAATCGATAGTTTGTAGGGGAGGAAACTCTAATTTTTCCAAATTTCTGGGGCTCTTTTACTATTGTTTCTTTTTGCGAAAGATGGGTAATGAGCAATCATTGTGAATACATGATGGTTTTTTCACGGTTTCCTATTTTTGGTAAAGAGATCTCCAGATGATTTTGATCATGGCTCCCTTCACTATTTTAGTATAAATGTGTCTTGAGCTTGATTCTTGGCAAGAGAGATGCAGATTAGCTTGGATTAGAAAAATTTTTATTGGGTCCGGTTGATTAAGTTTCGACCATTGTGATCCAAAACCCGAATGCGATGATAATGTTTTTTTTTTTTTTTTTTTTTTTTTTTGGCTAAGTAAGCAAGCCATGGTGTCGATGAAGCTTAACTTTTGCTAAGTAAACGAGGCACATTAGGAGCGATTGCTCCCCAAATAGATGTGTAAATTCTAGAACTGAAATTTAGAAGATATCATGTTACGATTGGTTCTCAATTTTTGGAGTTTGGAACTAATAATGTAGAGCTTGAAACCAAAAGGTCCGACCTTGTAATGGATTGGTTCCCACGAGAGAAGGACCAAGATCGATCAAGTAGGGCTAATTCGATCCAGTTTAAAGAAAAGATCTATTCTGGACTGGACCGGTGCTCACTCCCAATGCATATTTAGCAAAAACCACATGACATGATGGATTATTCCACAAAATCCTCACATTAAGACAATGTGGAAAGCTGATGTACCGAAAACAAAAATTAGATACTTGATTATTGAAAGGATAAAAGTTAGGTACTTGTCGTGTCATTGTTCCAACTTTTTAACCAAGGAGAGAAGTGACTATTGGAATAGGAAATTATACCTACCAAAGAGTAGTGATCGTTATTCACGGGATGGAGGGCCCGAGAGGGAGGAGAGAAAGTGACGGGACGGCAAAGATGGCATTGAACCTACAAAGAAAGCGATCGTTGCATGTAAAATAACCATCGCATATTTATAGCACGACATTTAGGATAGGCTCTGCCTCTAGGCAATCGAGCATCTCGATTATATAATGCGACTGGAGATTGCATGAAAGAGATTCCTTAAAAAAAACGGCATTCATTAATCCACGTTAGAATGATCTACATAAGAGAGTCCCCGACCGTGAAGAATCTTTTGGTTCGTAAAAACAAAGCAAAGCCTCCCATCGTGGGAGGCATCTGGCAACCTACAGAAAAGGTAGGTTTGTGGAAACTACTTATTCTGGAGATGAATGAATGAAACATCACATTGAGAATCAAACTAAAAAAAAAAAAATCAAGTTGTGATCGATAGGATTTGAAAAGCTCGACACCGCCTTAGGACTCCCGTGGTATCGAACATTAATCTTTGGCTAATGAACTTGCCTCAATAGTGTACTTACCAAAGGAGTAGAATGGCTGAGATCTCTGGCGACGAGTCTCATCTCCATCTCTGATGTACTCAATGAACTAATTTGATGATTACTGGGGAAAGCCAATGTATCAGAGTGAAAATGGCAAAGGCAAGGAGATGGAAAGACTGAACAACAACATAGAACCACCACACGTGAACCATATTCTGAGATATCAAACCAATGAAGAAAATTCTATCTCAGCTTCAGCACTTCCTCTGTCAAATCTCTTTCCTTGCCAATCCTCTTCCACACATGGCAAATCATCATCATACATCAGGGGCATGACGTCCTTGACAATTAATCACCTGGAATAAACCACACCCGGGTCGAATTAACAAGGAATTAGGGTCTTCCATTAGCTATTTTTAAGTAAATGGAGCGACAGAAGGAAGCACAGAGGCCAAAGAGAGAATTCTCATTCATATCCTGTGGAATTGGAAATGAGAATGATAAGAAATTCGACTAATATATAGACAGAAGTTAAAATCCGTCCGGGCAGGATTTATCTTCCAATACCACTCCTAAGCTCGGATAAAAGGAGGAGGGGAGGGATCCATCAAGTATTTGACAGCCAGCATTCATTTTCTATATTGAACCCTAATGGAATGAATCCCGTCAACAGAATTGCATAAAAAGAATTGCCTCTTTTTCGTACTTCATGCTGTACACTCATTTTCAATCATTTCACGAACTTCATTGATGACTAGGTATGCTTTGTGGCCACCAATCACTTCAGCTTGCTTCTTGCTATCCTTCCACAGCTGATAATACAAAATTTTCAGTTACTCCAAGCAGAAAGCTAAACAAACTCCTCATATGGATTAAGAATCAATACCTGTATAGTCGGCATCTTCTGCTCACAATTCCAATCCCATCGTGTCCAAATAAGAAGAAAGTTTTAAGTGTTAATCACCATTTTGCCAAGTTTGAGTCAAAGCAAGAAAAGCAATCGAAACAATGCAAACTTAGAGATTGTAACTGTCCCAATGAACAACAAAAGATGTAACCTATGGATCCAACCCCACTCGTGCTGTCATATTTGCAGTCATAGACATGGTTACAATAGCAGATGTATTTACTGAAACTAATCTACACCAACTATCCTAATTTAATATCGCTCTACTTAAAGGTAAACAGACACTAGCATCAAGTGAACCAAGTTTTTTTCATATCTCAAGACTATCTTCTTTCAAGGATCAGAAATATTAAGGCAGGTTCTGATCTTTTCAGAGCATAACTCTGGCAATAAGTTCATTTGTTTAATGTAACTGCTATTTGATGAGCTGATTCCCATTTATGACAAATGCAATGACATTACCATAAGCATCCATCTCACTGAATGATAATAAAAATTCTATAAACATTAAATGTTCCCAAAATAGTTGTTCAATATAAGGTGTCGTAAAGCTTTCTTGGATGTTTAAACAAGCCATCTTATAGTGGTCATCTTATTGGGGGTCACTGGTTTTAAACACCCTGTGCATCAGTTAGAAGTTCAAATCAGTGAAAATTCTTAGCATGACCAAGTCTTGCCAATTATAACAGGCATCTTAATAGACATCAACTGAGGAAAGTTTGGTACTTTTATGTCAAAAGCCTAGGGCTTGCCATTTCAGACTACGTCGATTTGTTATGCATTTATCCCTCAGTAAAGCCCATAAGGGAAAATCATTTATAGGTGCATTCACATAGCCCATTAAGAAGGAAAATCTGGCAGTATGTGAGTTGGTGCATTGACTAACATGCAATACTACATCCTCATTGAATACAGCACGAAAAAATTTCTTAAATCAAAAGCAGTGCCGTGCATGAGGCAAATTCCTAAGAGTTTCTGAATGCTTCCGACTCTCTACCATATCATTTGAATAGTTTCCTACAACCTATTCTGATATGAGCACTTCGTATTTCCACATTTCACACACATTAACTGAATCATCTTCTGATCATAATGAAATCATTATCAAATCTCATTTGGGATCTAGAAATGAGAAACAATTCAACAACCCAAAGCTTTGGACTTACGGTGACACCTGCTTGAGCAACCAGCTTGTGCGGAACTTTGTTGACATCAACACAGTAAAAGCGCAATCTGCAATAGATTGCAAAATATAAAAGTTTCAGGGTAAATTACATTTGACAACCTATGAATTTTGGCTAAACCAGAGCAATACCCCTTGAATTTCTGAAATTACACTAACATCTGCTGCCAGACTCAAAATAGCCAGGACAACACCTGATACTTGCATAAAGGAATCACCAGGGTAGCATTACAGACGGTAAATTGCAAAACCACAGGTAAATGCTGTGCTTCTACCTGTACATAAAATAGATATACAATTTTTTTTTCCCCTGGATAAGTAAGCAGTATGTCAACTCATGGGTCATGCATATGCTCTGAGAAAAGGACATAATTCTCTATATAGGACTTATCATATAAGAAGATGAAACCATCTTCCAGATAATTTTTTTGCACCTACCAATTGTGAAAACAGAATCAACCGTCACCACACCAGATGCTTACTTCCATTTATGTAGAGTAAAATTTTCAATTAGAACATAATAAAGCATCAGAATTAACTGCTCAACAGACCATTCTACCAGACTAATACAGATTGTGATCTATCAACACCCTGATCCGATTACCACTAAAACCTTTCTCTAAAAATCCTTTGCAGCAGAAAATGCTGAAGAAAGTGAAGCTGATTGTGGTTGTGTAGCATGCCCAAATGAGGACATCCATCTCTTTTCTAGCTTATCAGGCTTCGTTTGAAATGCGCAGGTCTAGAATAGAAACTTCAGCAGGTTTGAAAGAACAGTTTGGTTAAAACAAAATTAAATTTGATGGGATGCAACAAGAATTTGATAGAAGATCTACTCTGGGAGATGGAATATCCACACCCTTCAATGATTCTTGCATTCTTTTGTAATGATGCAGGTTTCCTTTATCTTAAAGCGAAAATTCAGTGGCAAAAAAGCTACCGTTGAATTAGTTTCATAGCCAAGAGAATGGGAAGCAAGATAAACTAATATGAATGTCAGCGTGTGGATGCAGCCAAATTTTGGGTGGGCAATACCACTACCCTTTAGAATCATTACGTCAAGAAAAGTTGATGGCAAATGCCTCTGTCAGTATTTGGGGGAAATCAATTCATTCTAACCTTGGATAGTAATCAGCAGCCAACTTTTCCAATTTTGGCTTCAGATATATGCATTTTCTGCACCAGCTTGCCATCCTACAAGTCCATGTTAGTCATTTCAATAAACTCATCTGTAGCAGAGAAACTTCAAGGCAAAGTTGGTTCTTTTCCTTCATGGCCTCACTCCACAATTGTAAGTGTTTCGGATTATCTGCTAACGAGCTTATCTTATCATACGAATTTGCAAAATAAAATACTATGACACAAGCCTGTACAGAGCTTCATCAGACTTTGCTTCTGTATCCGGTCCTTTAAGTTTACAATGGAAAAGCTGACAAAAACATATGCACTCGTTTTGCAATCTTTCAACTGCTACCAATCTCCCAACATAACTTCTTAGCCAGAAACACAGAAAAACAAAACGGCCCAACGTACAAACAAACGAAATCCAGAACACAAAGACACGAAACTCAGGAATGCAAGAACACATACCAGACCACAATAACCGATTCCTCGAGCCGTTGGGCCTCGGCCACGACCCGATCGAACTGGCTCTCGCTGCCAATCGGCTCCAACTCGACCGACACGGGCGAGTCGTCGAGCCCCTCCTTCAACGTGTACCCATCTTGGCCAACCGCCCCGAGCGCCGAAATCCTCCTTCGAACCGCACGACCCAAGCTCGAGCGACCCACCACGGGGCCGACCGCGGCGGGAACCGTCCGGGAGCGGACGAACGAGGAGGACCGGAGCGAGTCCCGCGACGAGCCGCGCGGGAGGACGCCGGGTCCGGGGGTGGTTCCGAGATCCAGAGAGGGAGAGAGCGCCGCTGCGTACATGGCGAGCGAAACCCAGGATCAAGATCGCGCTCCTACAGAAGACCCATCATCGGTCGCCGGCGGACGAGACGGACGTCCGAAGCGAAACGGGACAAAAACTGCAAATTGCGAAGTGGGTCGGGGAGGGAATGACTGATGAGAGGAGACAAGAGACAAGAGACGAGAAAGACTCCAACTTGCGGGCGCTGAAAATCCTAGGAAATACCAAGTACCAAGAATAATTTGGTTTCAGTGGCTCTTTTTCTTGTCTGAATGTAGAAGCCATCTCAGCCGCTTCTGGGACTTTGGGTTGGGACGCAACTGATGATTTTCTTTTCTTGCTCCTTCCCTCCGATCACGCCGTGGTCCGATAGGTGAAATGACCAGGGGTTAGCATGATTTCTGGTAGAAAGTGAAACAGAAGAACCGAATTAATACTTACCTTTTCACCAAAAAAAAAAAAAAAAAAAGAGGGAAAAAGCCACAAAAAACGGAACTTTTTAAAAGCGTTTTACATTTACCTCAAATTTTTTGTGACGTGAAAAAAAATTTGAAAAAGTTTTTGCTTCACATTGACACATTTGCCTAAATATTTTTATGATACAAAAACTCTAACGATAAATCGTGTGACACATTTACCCCAAAATTAAAGGGCATTTTGGTCTTTTCATTTTTAAATTTTTTTTCAATTTTTTGCTTTTCTCTTCCCTCCGCCGGCTAGCCGACGGAGGGAAGTCGGCATCGGCTAGGGGCCGCCCTCGCCGGCGTCGGGCGAGGGCGGCCCGCCCGGGTCGGCGAGGGCCTCCCTCGCGCCCTCGCCCTGCGTCGGGGAGGGCCGTCGGCCCGTCGTCGGCGGGCCGCCCCCTCGCTGCGTCGGGCGAGGGCGGGACGCCCTCGCCGGATCCGGCGAGGGACACCCTCGCCGACGCCGCCGTCCTCGCTCGTCGTCGGCGCGGGCCGCCCTCACCCTCCGCCGGCGGGCGACCCTCGCCGGACGCCGGCTTCCCTCCGCCGGCTCCGCCATGGCCGGCGGAGGGAAGAAGAAGAAGAAAAAGGAAAAAACAGAATAAAAAGATAAAAATGCCCTTGATGGGGTAAATGTGTCACGGTTTGAAAAGTTTGGGGTTTTTAAATGTCACAAAAAAAAAGTTTAGGGTAAATGTGTCATTTTATTTAGGGTTTTTAATACTTTTTAAAAAAAAAAAGTAATTAATGAAAACCTGTTCGTTTTCAAATTTTAAGGTACGTGGGATAGATTTTAGATTTCAAAAAATAAAAATTTATTATGATGAGTAGATTTTAAGTTTTAGGAAATTGGAACCTGAAATCTAGAATGGAAACAAATTTTTGCTTCACGTCGTTATTCGATGATAAATGTATAATTTGAAATTATTAATTTGAATTTTCATTTTATAACTTTGTTAATATTTCATATTCTATGTTAGTAAATTGTAGCAATAAGTGGTGGTTGTTAAAGATGATGATTCATTACAATCGTTGAAACGACTCAATTGATGATATAAGTAGAATTTGGGTAGAACCTAAAATTTATCATAGAATCTGTGACAGAGTAGGTTCTAATAAATAAAAAGCTTGCTCTAGTAGGTAGGTTTTAAGTGGAATTTGTATAAAACTTGGAATCACTCATCCCTACAAATAGCAAGGCTCAAACTTAGATTTGATTCAATTCGAAACCGACTAAAATTTGAATAGTTTTTTAATATCTTGCGAGTCTTGTTCAAGAATAATCAAGGTTGGGAAACACTTCTGAATGGCCATATGATTGAATAATCGTAACTTTTTTTTTTTGCCGATAATACTCAATCTCATTGTGTAGACTAGGCCTCCCACTGGATTACATAAATGTAATGTGTCAAGTTTTTACTTTTTGGCATTTATTTCTCTCTCAAATCATTTTGGTTTTATTTGCCTATTTGGATTTATGTGACACTATTCATTAGAAAAGATTCCGAGTACTCGTGTGTTACTACGCTTGACAAAATGAGCGTGGATATGACTCGGTAGGACATAGGATCTATCCCTTGATAGATCATAAAAAGAGCACTGCTTTTATTCGGCGCACTTTAGAGTGGTTCGACTTAGCTAGCGTTCACGTTCTAAGCTTGAAAAATTGACATCAATTAGGCAATCGCATCATAAATGTTAAACAAATCAAAAGCCTTTTTAGGAAAGTGCAATTGAATTATTAAAAAGCAGCGAAAAGTACCAACGTGCTGCATAAACACTGCCCAAATGACCAACTTACATTGCACTTCCCAATATGTGTTTAAACTTAATTGCTTTTTCAACCAAAGTTTTGGATTTGATTTTGCCAATTGGAAAGTCGAAAATTTATGGTGGCCAAAAAAGAAAACAGTAATGGAAAGTACTAATGTGCCACGTAGATGTGATTAATGTGGCATACTTAAATCACACTTTTAGAACTCGATTGCCATTTCAACGAGAAGTTTAGGATTTGATTATACGAATCAAAGAGTTTTTGATTTTATTGCACTTAAATATTTAAGACTAGATCATGTCAATCTAAACCGGCCTATAGATTAGATTACACCTATCTATCTAAACCTATGACGCTTCTTTTCACTGATGACTAGATCACATCAATCTTAACTGGACTAAGATTAGATTACATCTATCTAAACCTATCATGCTTCTTTTCACTGATGCTAGTGTTTATTGCAGACGAGTTTTCTCAGCAGGTAAAGAAAGTTCCATAGCGCATCCAGTTTTTATGCACATTTAGTTCCAAATTTATTGAAGCTTTGTTTTGTCACGTTAGCCAATAGATCTTACAAGAGCTATTTGAGTAGAAATTATGGTAACTGGTAAGATATTACAGCAGTTTGATGACCTGATGTCCTTTCTTATTCCAAGCGCGATCCTACTTAAAATAGAAGTGATTAATCTGTTTAATGCAAAAAGAATTACCTCTACTGCATAACTCTGATGCGCAGACAATGAACATCTATTTTCAGATTAATTTGACAAAAACGATGTATTTATTTGTATATGTTTTAGTACGCAAACAGCAATGTTTGTATCTCTGCAATAGCAATGACTCTTGTAAAATTTATTGATGAAATAGATCCTCATAAAGGATCACTAACTAGTTAAAGAGACCCCCAACAAAGCAGTACCAGTACAAACTCAAAAACTGTCTCAAAATTGAGAGTAGCACAGATTTGATGTGTTTGTGAGATGTCTCCCATCCATCTGCAAAACTCTTCTCATAGTCCTTATCTGCTCAAGTTCTCGATGATCTTGGAAAGGGCGGAGTACGTTCCGAAGGCCGACGAAACGACCCCCACTATGATGATTAAGCCACAAAATGCCGCCTGACAGTAAGAGACGCAAATCATCAAGAATTTGTAGAGAAGGCCAGCTTGGAAGCATCATCTGTCAACCATACTGAAAATGCATATTGAAACTACAGTAGCAAATCTCATGGCAAATTTCATGTCTTAAGTCATCCTTGTATCAATGACTTGCTCTCATAAAGTTTTCACAAATTAGAGAACCATTCTTCAATCTTCATAAGAATCTGTTTCTCTAGTCCTATAAGTTTGCTAAAGCAGCAGTATAGATACTTTCATGATTGAATTAGGATCTAACATGGTAGCAGGACGACTAGATGACCAATATACAGTGCTCTGGTCTTTAGAACTTCTTTTCCCCCAATCAGTCGGCTCCAATGTAAACAATGGCATCAGGAATATAAACATATGCGTACCTGAAAACGCGTGACCTTTCCTTTCATGATGCTTAGAAAACAAGCGCAGGGAAGTATCAAGGTCTGCAATAGATATAGGTTGGTATCATCAACCAGCAAATATGATTTGAAAATCAGTAAAAGCATTCTGTATGTAAGTACCAATAACTTTTAAACTCTTCTAATTGTAAAAGTAACTCACGAACTTAAGCTTACCACAAGCATTGTGAGTAAAGATCCAATAAGTGACATCACAAGACCTGAAGCAAAATTGACGAAGTCGCTCAATGACAATGTAGCGATAAGATAAAGAGATGCTGCAAGTGCTAGCAAGTTGACTGTTGATCTACCAACATAGGTACAGATAACTTACCAAAGAAAGGGATTGATAGGGCCACAATCAAAGTCGATAACACAAGGGCGGTTCTTATTAAGATCGCGTAAGCATAAGATTTGACATGAGTTGATGGAATTAGTTCTTCCAGACTCATCGCTACCGGAGACATGGTCAATGCATATGTAGTCCCTAGTTAAGGAGAATGCTGAAAACAGGAACGTACTGGATCTAAAATAGATCAAACCCGTGATTGACTTTAAAAGTGTATAAATAACCACTTCAGAGCATAAAAAAGATTGAGATCAATTCGTTTCTTACGTTAGGAATATTAAATATACATGTGTAGTAATTTAGGACAAGAAAAACCTCTGGTGTAAGAATGAAATTTGGTGAGAAAGATGTGGAACCGTTTAGTTTCATATCTACCAGACACTAATATGGAATCTGTTGGGTGATTCATTTCATCAATTCTATCCTCATAAACCAAATGATATATGAAAAGGATATTTGGTGAAAGGATTAACCACCTGCAGAAGAAAGAAATCACATCCTTTTAGTGTCAAGATTTGTTTGGTGAGAAAGGAAAAAAAAGAACAGAAACACAATGAACAGATCTCACAAAGAGAGTTCAAATAGGAAAGGAGCTACGAATGTTTTATCATAGTATGATATATAGAATCCTCCTGACAAACAAAGTGATGTGAGCATACCGTAGTCCAAAGAGCTATTTTGGAGGCAACCAAATCTTGGGGCATGTTGAGTGTAAATTGCGACTCTGTCGATTCACCAAACATCAGGTACCCCAGAATGGCCACTCCGGCGTACATCACAGTGCAAATGCCAAAACTACACCCATAATACAATGATATTCATTTAGAGAAAAGTGTTATGAATATTTAGACCACACAAACTGTTTTTTTGTCAAAGCCTTTCGAAAGAGCATTCGACGAGTTGTAAATCCAACTTCAGAACATGGTACTGCTCTTGTGCATTGCTCTCAGTCACAACGTTGGATCTAAAATGCTCAAAAAACAAACTTGACGATTAACAGAGCCACTAGATTGACACCCGATGGTGTTTTGGTCTCTAGATTTTCAAGAAATCATCCGAAGGGAAATATTGAAAATCAGAGGATTAACTTTACCTGGTTAAAAGGACAGATGAGTATTGGCTTGGCTTGGCCATTGAGGTATAGATATTAGGAAATACGGCATGTCCAGAGTAGCAGTAGCCATAAAGACCGATAGCGACAGGAAGAGTGGATAGGTTCAGCGTCGTCGTGGTCTTGGCATGGAAACCAACTTGATCAACAAGTCCGGCCCAGAACAAGCATAGGACAACCAGTATGGATGCTACAACTCCCCCAGCTACAAAAAGATAAAGCAAGGATCAATGAGCTGAAAAGTTATCCTTAATCAAGATCACTATGCACTTAAAATAGCTCATCAAGCATTCCGCTCAGTGGAGGAGCGTCAGCCCAGCTAGACCATATGCATGAGAAAGGAACAGTGAAAGGCAAAATTTGGACAACAAAAAGAATATAAAGGTATGTTGCCTTTCTAACCCGCAAATGTTACTGGACTAAATTGAGTTTCAGAATTCAAATATGTGGTTAAAACTACAAGAAATGTCATGCACAGAACAACCAACATAGCAAGACCTTTATGCACATCAAGTGAAATTTGGCTCAATAACTCTCTCACACCATGTGTACCCTCCTAGACACCGTTTCCTCTGTAAGCCATCAAAGTCACCGTACCGCAATGCATTGTTGGTGTTTACATATGCCTTTTCACATGTCGAAAACACCTAAAACATTGATCAAGTCCCATCTTTTTGCCAATGTACTTGTTCCAGCCAAAACAAGAGTGCCATTTCAGCGTACTAAAAATGCAAAACGTGGCCCCAAAAGCTTTCGACACTTTACATGCAGGACCTATGACTTCGGAGGCTGATATATGTAGATTTTCCGATAATGTGACAAGAGCTTTTATGTGAAATTCCCATATTGGCAGTCAAGAAATGAAGTTAACTCACCAGAGATGTAACTGAGGACACTGAGGTCTCGAAGCCAAACGGTGGGAAGAACAGCGAGCGCTGTCATCAAAGCAAATAAGTGATGCGAGTCCAAATAATATCCACCCAAACTAATGTGTGCATTTGGGAACTGCGACGACAAGTTATCACTTTCCAATATGATGTACTCCACACAACATGCCTGCAAATGCGACGTGCATAGTCGTAAAAACAAACAAAGAAAAATCATGTTATATCACCGTATAAAACAAGAAACGATGATAGAAAACCCCAATAGCCTGCCAAAAGAAAAAAGATATAAGACCCCAATATTAGGGGTGGCAAATGGGTGGGTCGGGTTAGGTATGGGTCAGGTCGAAAATGGGTCGACCCATATTCTTGTAATGTAAATATAGTGACCTATACCCACCCGACCCGTATTTGCCAAAACCTACTTATTGTTAAAATATTTTTAAAATACAAATTTTTAAAATATTTTTATGCAATACAAATTTAATGAAAATTTTTTATAATTCTTTTTAAAAATTTTCAAATTTTTTTTTTTTAAATATAATTTTTAATTTTAATAATTATTTTTCTTTTTCTTTTTCTTTTTTTTTTTATTCTTCTTCGGCCGGTCGCCGGCCACGACGACGACCGGCGACCGGCCACGAGGGCGAGATCGAGCTCGCCGGCGTCGGGCGGGGCTCGATCTCGCCAATCCGGCGCCGCCAAGGCCTCGCCTGACGTTGGTGAGCTTGAGCCTCACCAGTCGTTGGCGAGGCCAAGAGATCCGGTGAGGCTTAGTCGTTGGCGACCTTCGAGGGAGCGGCGAGGTGAGCCTCGCAGGCGGGCGGCGGCGACTTGAGGCGACTCGGAGGCGAGCCATGGCGGTGAGTGGCGGAGGCGGCTCGGAGGTGAGTGGCGAAGGTGAAGGTCGAAGGGCTATCCATGTTTTTAAGGTATTAAAAATGGGTTGAAAATGGGCCAGAACATGTGACCCATTTTCGACCCATATAAAACTGAATTTAAAATGGGTTGAATATGGGTTATGGCCATTATAATTTCATAACCCACATTTGACCCATTTGTGAAAAATATGGGTGTCTCTACCCAATATTAACAAGAAGTATAACTGTAACTTAGTAAATGTATTTGTTAAAATGACTTGGTCCCAAGTTGCTCTCTTCACATTCTTATAGACATTACAAATAAAGAAAATCACAAGAAAAACCTCACTTAATTAGCCAACTGCACTTACATATAATTCCACATAAAGAACAATCTGCAACCACAAGGACAACACACAAGAAAAGAAACCGATGTCAGAGGCCAATCCAAACATATATATCGCTGGGATCTACAGTTGCTACAGTCTTTCAAGTTTACTTTCATTGAAATAAGCATGTGAAAATGACGTTTTACCGAGATGGCAATCCGTCCAAGAGTACCAAATGCGGCTTGACCGATGTCCGGGTAAGTCTCGAGCCCAGGTTGGCTATCCAGACAGTAACGCAGCAGAATTCCGGTGTAGTAGGACAACACCGCGAACACGATCAATATGGATATGCCGGCCCACCCTCCTTCTTTTGCTGCATATGGTGTTGACAGTATCCCAACTCCGCATAGAACGTTCATGCCTATAGAGAAGGTCTTTTCTTTATGAATTAAACAGAAAACACACGAACTCATTGAAACAAGTATTGCCTGTATGTAATCTAATGTAATTGCACAGAATTTGAAAAGTAGGAACAGTTTTGAGAGACCTAAGGGCTCGAAAGATCAAAATCCAAATTTGAGTACAGCGATTTCTTAACACTGACGTTGCATTTGAACTCTCCATGTCCAACATCTTGCCTGTTCCAACACACGAATCGGGTCCAACAAATTGGATTGGAACTCGGACAGAGTTGATCAGAAAAGTATGACAGTTTACGGATTTGATCAGACAAACCAGAAGTTCAAGTACTCAAAAAAATCAAATAACCATGCAAGTTTGAGGACCAAAAGTGGAATTCCCAGAACTGTTTAAGGATTTGATCGGACAAACCAAAAGTTCAAGTACTCAAATAAAATAACCGTGCAAGTACGAGGACCAAAAGTGGAATGTCCAGAACAACCATCTATGCATCCAAGTTATGAAAAGGGGAGATGCTCTTCTCTTATTGATGTATCCGAAGAAAGATACTCACACAGAAGCTGGAGTTAATGTCTTTGTCCTTTGTGCATTATTATTGTATCCTACTTTGACCATCCCATAGGCGACATCATATATTTTTGGGCTGCTGAACGGTTCATGTGCGCCATGTGCCATCGCGCAATAAACATAGATTGATTCACTCCGACCACCTACCACACCAGCCAAGATTTCACTAACTTAAAATACTCGAAAAAAGGAAGAAAAACGCACAAAGAAGACAGAGGCACGAACAAGGCTGGCAAGAGCACATGGAATATACAAGAGTTTTCTCCACTTGCATCCAAAGATCTCATCAAGATAGGTCTTAAATTAAGCTGAGGCTATATGAAATATTATATTGTAGACTAGCTGACCCAAAAAGAAAAAACAAAACTGTAAACAACTCCTATGTGGTTGCAATTATGGGTATGTTCTTATTATACATGAATGTTGGATGATCACAATATCTAGAAGAATTGCCCATGCCGTTTTGATCTAAAGACTATATGTTGATAATTAGATTTAACTTGAGATGAAAGATAAATGATTCAAAAAACATTTATATAAAACCGATTGCTTGTATCTCACATAAAAATAATAAATAAATAATATTTTCATGAACAATGAAAATATTTAGATATATTTTTTATTAATTAATTATTTTAAAAAATATAAATAATTATTTCGAAAAAATATTTATTCTCGAAAATGCAATAGGAAAAAACAAGGGGAGGAGTTCTATTGATGCGGACGGCCCGACATGCGGATCTGAAAAAAATCATTCGAAGGCTTGGAGAAATCCTGAGAGGGCAAGTGGCAAGAAAAGGACATCATCATCAGTCAAATCGATCCCCCACGTCGCAATAAAATCATTGGGCCTCGCGGGCCCCATTCCCACTCACGTGGCCCGCCTCCATCCACCACATGGCCACATCATGATATTCATCACTATAAATTGTCATGGGAGTCTAATCTTTCCTGTCTTTTTAAATTTACACGTCTTAACTCGTTAGCTTATATGGGTTTATCATCTATATGACATTGCAGCTAACACGAAGTGTCTTAAGCCGAAAAACACCGTAAAACTTGATAAGATAGTTCCTTATGGATAACCACTAAAGTTTGCCCTAGTAGTTATTTTTAATATAGAAGGGAGGTGGGGGTTCAAATCTTTTTTAAGAGAAGTTGGGATGTAGACAATTTAATTTTAAATGCGGGTTTGACTCTTTTACGTCGGAAAGCGAGAATAAAAAAGAGAATGAGAGTTAGAGTAGGAGTATAATAAGATTGACAAAAAAAAAAGTTTCTCCAAAGGTGTTCTAAGCTATTGTAATTATGAATTGAAACCTCTATAAAAAATAAACTTTTACTAGATGACATTAAAGTCCCTTCTTTTTTCCCCTTCTAGGAGTATAAATGAACGTCATGTGCCCATAGACAAACTTAGGGGAGGTGGGGTTGCTCTCTGTCAAACTCATCCAAATCTGCCCCAATTTGCACTTGTAGCCTTCTCTGGTCCTTTGACCTTCATGTCATGTCTTGACTACCCCTTTTTCTGTTGTTTTGGATGTGCACAAACATGGGTTTTTTACACCTAGACGGCTACTGTCCTTGGGGGACAACATGCTCTAATTGAGACGATCAGTAAAAGAAACAGAACAGCACTAGCCATGTCGAATACTCGCACTGCCTGAACCACACAGTGATTGGTTCAATCATATAAAATGGATATGAGTTGGAATTAATACGACGTGACTTTACCATTGACCACAGCTTGTCCGTAAGAGCTCTGGCGAGACATTGGCAGCTCGTGGGCGACCCCTTTGGACGGTTTCTCATCCTTCCGGACTGATGCCTTCCGCGGCAACGGAGGGAGCAGAGCATGAGAGCTCCGCCTTTGCAGCGGCTCCTCCACCTGCTCCGGCAATAATGGTTTTGCGACATCGGATAATATCTCTGGAGTGTGCCTCCTTGTCAGTGCCGATGATGAAAGGAATGAATTGCTTAGTTTTGATAGCGGCGTGCTTCCGAGGAATCCAATGCTCGGCGATGGTACACTGCTGTACAGGTCGATGGATTGTCTGGAACATGGATCGTTGGGAGTGATTAATATGGTCTTTGATTATACCAATTATATGGCCCGGAAATATGTATCTATTAGAATTTAGAAGAATCACTGAATTTATTATTTGGATTAATTAGTTCAGACACTTGCCAGGGTTAATAATATGCGAAAAAATTAAGTCATAAAATTGAGTTCAAGCACACGAGTCATTCATCCAATGATAAATGAGCACAGTTGAATCTAACAATAATAATAATAATAATAATAATAATAATAATAAAAAAACCTTTATTTGATAAATTTCAAAAAATTCACCGTGCTTGCTTTTTTTACATTTCTGTTGCAATTTCTAATGAAAAACAAAAAAGTTGCACATGTTTTTGTTACTTTCTGGGAAAAAGAGAATTGCCGGCATGATAATCTCTCACAGGACAAGATGGCTGTGAAAACATTGTAATAATCACATAATTCAATCGAGAGGAAAAGGCAGACCTGTAACTTTGAGGCCAGGAGGTGTTGTAAGAGCTGGGCCTGTTCTGGTGGCGGTTCTCCGCTGAGGAAGCGGAGGAATCCGACTCATTCCCGTCGTCGCCGCCGCTGCCGCCCCCTTTGCTGAGCCCGTTCTCTTCATCTCTTTCTTCTTCCTCGTCGCTTTCGATGTAGAAGCTCTGCTCCGAAACTGAATTATTCATTCTCTCTCTCTCTCTCTCTCCCTCTCTCCTGCGCAACTCAGACAAACTCAGTCCTCGATGGACACCGCAGAAGTCACGGGAAACGAATCCCAGAAAATAATATATGGAGATCCAATCCGGGACGAATAAACATATTCGAGATATGCAGGCCTATATTTCTGCACCAGTAGTAATGCTATTGCCTAAAGTGAGGAAACCCAGAAAAGAAAATTTATTCTTTCGAACATGGTAAGCCAATCTCGACGCTGCGGTTCATGGGGATCCCCAGCTAATGTCGATCTCATGTCATTAAATTCCAGTCTAATTCATTGCAACTCGCCGTGTCAGCAAAAGGGTTTTGCAGAAACGGAACCTTATTTTCGGCGAACACCGTAAAAACTCGGTAAGAGAAAGAAAATACATCTGACGTAAATACATGAGAAGGGCTTCTATTCCTTTCTTTTCTCTTCGACTCTCTTCTTTTATCCTTTTTTTTTCCCCTCTTTTTAAGCATGAATAAATGGGCTCTGTTGACAGAGTGAAAAGTTGCTAACGCTCACCTTTTTTCCCTGAGAATCTGGGGATTCTCTCTCTAACAACAAAAGAGATAAGACTCTCTGCCCGTTGAATTCCACCGGAAATGCCCAGAACTCCCTCGCTCCCTCCCTCTGCACTGAGTTACTGGACACTGACCGGACAGCTATTTATATATGTGAACAGACCCCAGATGTGATGTAAGAGCTGATGACATTTGGGTTAATTCCCCAAAAAGTTCTAAAGTAAACTTACAACAAATTTACTTAAAACTAATTTTTTAATCATAAAAAATTATAAAATAATAAACCCGTGACAAATTTATACTTACTGATTGTTAAGAACCTTAAACTGGTACACTCGGGACAAATTTACCCAAAACTAATTTATTCGACTGCTAAAATCCCCAAACTGATATATTTGTGACAAATATACTCTCCATTAAATTAGATTAATACCATGAATAATCACAAAAATTGTATAACCGTAACAAATCCTAAATTGGTACACTAGTCAAGTGTTATGTGTCATTTAACTTAGTAATTTGACAGTAAAATTTAACGAAAACTAATAAATTGGTAAATTTGTCACAATTACACCAGTTTGGGGTAAATTTATCAAATATGTACTAAATTAGAGTTTTTGATGGTCAAAAAATTAGATGGTGGTAAATTTGTCACAAATATACCAATTTTGGATTTTTCAGGATAACCATTTCTTTTTCACTTTAACTTGTTGAATTTTAGGAGTGATCGGTTTTCGATCCGATCCGATTCAATGAAATTGGTCACGTTTTTTCTTCATTGTTTGATGCATTCTATTATGAAGAAATACAAAAAAGCTGACTACTTTCTTATTTCTTAAAAAAGAGTATGTATAGTCAATTCGATCCGGTCCAGTCTGGTTCCCCTTAGGAATTAAAGTGAACATATACAAAAATTTCAAAAACCGCATTGTATAGATTTAAAAGTTTAGAGATTGCATTAAATAAACTAAAATTTCAAGAATCATATTGCATATTGGGCTAAAGTTTAATAACTATTTGTGTCACCTTCCCGAGCAAATAAAAAGTCCCATGGTGGGGTCATTTTTCAACTTGCAGATTGAAGCCATTAGTCCACATAGACTCCTCTATTTTTACATCGAAAGAATAGTTAAAAGTCCTATCCAGATACATCTAGAGGTGATTGGGTCCAGGGTGGGTAGGATCTAGATCTGGATCCTGTACCCGACTCTGTTATAATCGATTCCCCTTTTTTGAACCCTGTACCCGACCATGTTTGTATTGGATCCTATAACTGACCCACCCTATTTTTCCGGTTCGGTTTCAAGGTCAATCCTGTTTCTACTAGAATCTGTTTTGCAATCTCCCGATATCTAATACGACTTCAAATTTTATATTAATATGCGAGAAAATAACATAATCCTCCTAATTTGTATCGAAACATTAAGCACTTGTAATAAATAAATACATGAATTTTTTGACTAAACAAAAAATTAAGGATCCACAGGACTAATTATAATAAATAAAATCATAAGGCAAAGAATTAGCAACAAATATGGGTCTAAGATTAGTCTTATTTCCATAACTATTACATGAAGCTACTCAGTTATGCAAGCATAACTCCTCTTACAAAAGAGAAATTAGGCGAGTCAATCCACATGGTACACAAAAATTTGGTGGCAACGAACACTGTCCGTCCGTCGGACGGTGCGAGAGGGAGTCGATGAGGGAGGGAAGCAAGTGAGGAAGAGGAACGATGAAGGAGGAGTGCCGTGCGTGTTTGAGAGAGTCAAGAGAAAAAAACACCGTGTAATTGCGGGAGTAAGAACATAAATAAAGGGGAAAAAAAGGGTTTTGGACCTATACTTACAAAATTGGTTCCCAAACCAGTTCCAAAATCGGTCCGGGAACTGGTTCCTAAGTGGGTAATCAATCGGAACTGGTTCTTGGACCGGTTTAAACCGGTTCCGAATTTTGGGAACCGGTTCCCGAACCAGTTTTAACGGGAATTGGTTCCCGACCCTATTTTCCGGGTGGGCTAGTCCGGTTGCACACCTCTAGATACATTTGTCGACGTAGAAGATCCATGTCTTGAAATAACTATATTTCATAAAACAGTAGTCCAATTTCAAATTAAAAAATGAGAGATACTCCAACATATAGCTCGTACAGGTTTTATTTTATCTACCGTGAGTCTATGTCGTGGTTTCCTTGACCAATCAAAATGAATTTTCCATTTAATTTATGAGAAATTATCAAGAAAGTGGCTAGCTTTTCAGCACTTTTCCCCCTACGTTCGTTTCCTCTTCAAAGTTCGAGTTTGCTCCCACAATCCTGTTGGAATGACTAAAATGCCTCCATCATGGACACCCAAATTATCCTAACCCGAAACAATCTACCCACCAATTCATCCAAAATCTAAATTTAAGTCTGTCACCACCTCCACCGCCGCCAGCCACTCCTCTAGTGCCATGGACCCGGTTGGCAATGGATACCACCCCCTCCCTCTCTCTCTACCACCACCCCTTCTAAAGGTGATCAATTGCAGAATGGATCAATTTTTGAACTAGAACTAGAAATTGATTTTGTGACCTCCAATTCCAAAAGATTGGAATCGAGCACCAAATCAGTTGGTTTTGGAATTTTGGGTCCTCAATTCTACTTGGAAAAACTGTCCCATTCTTATGTTTTGAATAAAAATTTAAATTTTATTCATTACAAAATGTTCCTCGGTCAAATGGCTGTGTGATTGTTCGATTATATTAAATCCATGATTCAAATACTAATGGTTGCTTCTTTTTTTCTTTTTGTCAAAACCAATTCAACTTAGGACCTGGCCTAGTTGAATCGGTTCCAAAGTAAAACCGACAGTTGCGCCTTAGAACTGGGTACTGAATGCATTCTCTGTAGAACCAATTTGAAACCAAATTAATAAAACCAATTCCGAGCAATTCCCCTCTAGAAGTTACTCGGCGCTCACCCTTAACCACGATGACCTAAATATAGTCAAGGTTGAAGTAACTATTACTCTTGCTACCTTGCCATGGTCGTCACAACCTTGATTCCATATCGTCATGACTCGTGGTTGGACCTTGACAAGGTTGAGAGCCATAACGGCCATGGTGAACTTGTTGAGGTCCACTACGGGGAGGGAGGGAGGGAGAGGTTCTCCACGGGCATGGCGGCAAGCTAAGTAGCACCGACACTAATACGCGACACGCAACATGACACGACACGACATGCCGACACATCGTTTCTCAAAAAACAAAGAATTCCTGTTAGGGAAATCCCTTATGATGTTTTGAAGATGAAAAATAAATCAACTAATGCGTTTAATGGTTGAGTAATAGACTATGCAGATGATACAACATGTAAATGATATTATCAAAGTCTATGCTTGGAAGAACCAGAAGACGGACTCTATGCTGAAGCTGAACTTATTCAGACTGTGTCCAAACCTTAAAGCTAAATTTGTTCAGAAGCAGAATATGTTCAGACTTAGATTGTAAAGTCTATTGCACTCAGACTCAGATTGTAAAGTCTATTGCTCTTAGACTTTACATCCAGAACTCGACAGAACGTAACACAAGCCCAAATGTATAATGGCTAGTGATTTGGTTTGGATTCTACATCAAGATTGATTTGATTGACTCAATTTAATTGATTGACAATTAAATCTTGAAGACAAGAACTTTCTATACGAAGAATCTTTACTTATGGAAACCAAGATATGTTTGTATGGGCGATCAGAATTAATTTGGGATTCTACTTCTATCATTCAACGGCTATCAAATCTTCTAGATACAGATCTGTCCAATGGATAGATTGGAAGACGATCCTCAAGATACTGTCCAACGGCTAGTTTGGAAGTGGAGGAGTATTTAAGAAGACCAATGACCGATGAGCAAGTAAGAGATGGAGCGTAGAATTTATAATTCCAAAGTCTAAGCAAACTTCGATCATACACTTGTCTTTGGTGAGTTTAAACATTTGTGATCGTGAGAGAAATACCAAAAGAGTGACTTAGTGAGATAATGTGATCTACTACTAAGTGTTTGTACTCAAAGTTGTAATCTCTTGTTGATTGCATAGTGAAATCTAGCAGAAGGCTATTAGCGTGGAAGAGTGGACGTAGGCTTGGTCTAAGCCGAACCACTATAAACCTCGTGTTCTTATTCTCTTTCCCTAAACTTTATTTTATTCCGCATATATTTGCTAATGTTTTGTTTAAACACCTATTCACTCTCCTCTAGGTGTTGTTACTAGTCCTTACAATTCCGACACGTTGGGACACATTGTATATTAAATATATATTTTTATATATACATAATAAATTATCATTTTTATGATTATTTTAATCAAATTAGTTTGAATTAAATTCATAAATAAATAATTAAAAAAACCTAGAATGAATATACACTAAAAACATTAATCCACTATTTATTAATATCATTCATTATTTCAATTTGACAAATTAAACTCTATTTTAATAATTCATAAAACTTGGAGAAAAAACAAGCGATTTATATTCTGGATTCGCTTGTTAGATATGTTGGAAGAGGAGAAAAAAACTTAAGGGGTGAATTGTGTATCACGGGAAGTGGGAGTTAGAAGAGAAAATAATACTAAGTTTTTCTTTTTTCTCCATTTATTATTTTTATTATTGTGTTTTATTTTTGCACATATATATTTTAAGACCTCTCATTTATTGAATTTTTAAAATTGACCTCGATATCAGAATCACGTGTCGGAAACTTATATGTCAGAATTCCAACTTGAGTGTCGAAGAGTATCAAGAAAGTTGATCAGGTGTCAGATTTTCCAACACATGTTGACCGAGTGTCGGAGAGTATCTGAGAGTGTCGGAGAGTGTCAGATACGTGTCGAAGTGTCCGACACGACACGAAAACTCTTGGAGAGTGTCGATGCTTCATAGGCAGCAAGTCCCCTGACCGCAGTAGCGGAGTTCACGCTTCTGTTGAAGTGAGGTTACAAACTCATACAAAGTGATGGAAGGTCCCATCAATCTTTGATATAATTTGATTTTTCTTAGACTAAATACAGATGGAAGCGCAAAATACATAATAAAATACTCACACATACTGATATTACGCCTTTAAACACGAACAGAAGAGAAAGAGGAAAGGGCCAGCAATAAATCACTTAGTGACCAAAAGACCGGACAGATATTCTTTGGAGGTCCATAGGGATCAAATCTAAGATTCTCTTTCTTGCCATGACATCATTAGTTAAAGTTTTCAAGACTATATAAATACCGACTCGGTTGCCAACTATTGTAACCACTATCCTCTTTTAATAGAAAAAGAATACCAGTGACGTGATGCATACTTTTTTTTATTTATTATTGAGTCACTTTAAACTATGCTGTGTATACGTAGTGAAAGGTCCCCTTTGTGTCCAGAGCACTTGATTGAGAGTATTTTATCATTATCTGGTTTGAGATGTAGATCACATGAAACCTGGAGTTGAGGCCACACCTTTGTCCATTCTAGAAATATCTTCTTTAATTTACAGGAAAAAAATGTGAAAATGTGAAGTCATGAAGGAATATCTATGATTTTGCATGTCAATATATGAGTTTTTTTGAAAAATTTTGAGTGTCTTAAATTATATGAAAATCAAAATGTGAGTACCATAAGATTTCCCAATGTACACAATCCACTTTACGTCTAGACTCACGAATTTTCATAAGATTTTATTGATTTAGGATCTATGAATAGGATCAAATCGTTGTGCATGATGAAGGTAGACAATATGGATTAGATCTCGAGATCCATCCAATGTTAGTTGTCTTTTCCATCTCTTCCTGCCCATGTCTCTCTGCTAGATTTGATCAACTCTCAATCAAAGAGCGAGCATGGGGTCGAGTCATTGATTAGTTTATGGAATGTCTCTTGCAAATTATTGAGGGTTTGTCTCCTTATCAATCAAAATAATTCCCCAAACATATAAAAGAAATCAAGGGAAATTGAACGGATGTTTATCTCCACGTCACACTGCATGATTTGGACTGCCATAGTATTAAAACTTGCAATGATGCTCCCCCTGCTCGATGTCAAGACAACAGCACTGGCAGCCTCGAGAAGGACTGTTTTATCTTATTAGAATCATAATCCCACAAAGGACCAGGATTAAAAAATGACTTCTTCAGAGACTATGAGGACCAAAATTGTGATTTCTCCTTATCTTGCATAACCCTCAGAATTTTAGTTCATCACGTGCAAGATTGATCTGATTCACGTGATTGCTGAATATTAGCCTTCTTGATAAGTTTATTTAGACATTTGATTGAATTTCTGTCGACAATCTAGCGTCGTCCTTTGAGAATTTGGTTACTTTTTCATGTTATCGGTTTCAAGGTCTTTTTTGTAATTATATATATTTTAATAATAAAGAGGCACAAACTTTTGGCCTAGATCTGATTTAGAGAGTTTGCACACGCTTTGTGGGATTTGAACAAAAGATCTTCATTTTTTTGGGCTGGAAATCTCCTAATATCTCAATGGATTGGGTATAGTTAGAGTTTTTTGTTTTAAGATTTTTAAAGTTATGCAAACTCCAGATGATGTATTAATAGGAAAATTATTTAATCAGTCATAATCCATTCCTAAATTTTCCAATTTAGTCAATTTGCTTCTAAATCTTTGCGCAAAATTCCAATACAGTCATTGCGATCAATTTTTGCCGACAATCACTAATATGTTGATCTAGTCACCGCTCGTCATCCTACCTATCATAATGTCAATGATTTTCAGCAGAAATTAGCAAGAAGGATTACGTTAGAATTTCACACAAAGGTTTAGGACTAAATATGCAAAATTAAAAATTTTAAAACTAAATTGACGCCCGTACAATATGCTTATAATTGATTGGATAATTTCTCCTCTATTTGCAGATGTTTTCTCACATTTCATTTTATCTTTTCTGCATTTCGTGTTGCCGTAGATATTTTGTTATTTCACTTTTACACGTTCACGGACAACCATGATTGGAAGAAAAAAGAAAGGCTATGAACTTTGTTCTTCCCTCGATCTACCATTTGATATTTGCCCTACCTTTTTCCATACTTAAAACAAAACTAACCGTTTCAAATAACTATATTTCAAGTTAGTTTCTCATATAAGCCACCCATTAATAACATCTTAAAGAATGCTGAAATGTCCTAAGAATTTTATATTATCGTTAATTCTTTAGATATGCGTTTTACTATCTGAAAACCCAATTGTACTTAAGCTCATGAAAATGGAGCAAAGCATATGTCTCCGCCTGCCACCGGCATGGATGCATCTCTACTATTATATAAGTATGCATATATCCCTAAGCATATGCAACACGATCGAGTACTTGTTGTACTTGCATGTGCTTATTGAATTAAAGTATTTTCATTTCTCATGCGTCGAAAATTTTTTCCTTAGACGGAAAAGGAGGCGAATGATGAAGTGCCTACTTTCTACCAGACAATAACTATAAAAGTTATCCCCGACCCACGATAGAATGAAAGAACAAGGCACACGACAACAAAGGCATGCATCGGCTAACCCTTGGTCTTGCTTCCACCATGACCACCTGCTTAAATTTCACAGGTTCGACGGGGATTAATATCCAATTCCTTTTGAACAATAGATAATCCTGACGAATGTTTCCACTGAAATCTTAATGTGGGCATGGCTGTATCTCTCTCTCCTTTACGTAATAACCACTCAACTCTGTCTTCTTCGTCGTGGAACATGATGGAATAAAGAGCATAAAGCCTCGACAGTGTGATGTAGTTTGCGAACTCTATGTAAGTTGTCAAAAAGCAAAGAGCAAATCACGAGAGAGAAACGTGGCGCATACATGACAATGATGACCTGAGTGGATAAACATCATGTATTTTCTATGTTTCTCGTCTCTAGGAATTAGTAGTATTCCGCAAGATTCTTAATTATTCGAGACGAATCTTTCATGATTCTGCCCCCCAATAGATTCTCTCCAAGAAATTAAGCCACTTGCAGATAGAGTGCATCCCAGGTGTACAACACATTTCAGTCAATCGCATCATCGTGGTAAAGATGGTTTTCCAACGTGTTACGCCGGAAAGTGAATATTGGTGATCATTGCAGTCGAACTCGACCCCACATTGCGGGAAAAAGGGTTCTTTGTTGACCGCGGACACCCGAAAGCAAATGCCGGTAAAGGTAAATATATTAAAGTGCAAGTACCTGTGATCTAAGCGTCGCGAGGATAAAAGAGAGAGACGATTTTTAGAAAAAGTAAAAATGAAAGAAAATATGTAGATTAAATGAGAAAGAATTCTAAAAGTCCCAAATATATTGCACTTGTATTTAGTTTTAAATATTTTAATTGTGCCAAAGGAGTTATAAACTTTTTGACGATTTAGCAATTTAGTCCATCTATCTAATTTAACTATACATCACTAATATGGACGCCTGTTTTATGTGATATGACTAGCGTTAATATGAAAAAAAATTTAGTACTTTTTTATTTCTTCTTTTTTTTTTTTCTTTTTTTTTATCCCAACTATGCGTAGGCGAGTTCTGAGTGAGGGCCTCCGGCCCTTGTTGGCCATGAGCAAGGGCATCGAGCCCTCCCCCAGATCTAAGAGAGGGCCACGACCCTTGCCTGTTGACGGGCAAGGATCACAATGCCCTTGCTTGGTCTGGCCAACAACCACAAGGCCCTTGCTAGCCACGTGCAAGGGCCACAAGCCCTTTGCTCGGATCTTGGCGAGGACGTGGAGGCCCTCGCCTAGACTAGGTGAGGGTCACTAGCCCTCACCTTTGGTCAACAATGGTCGATAGATGACGTCGTCGCCCCTAAGTTGTAAAAAAAAAAAAAAAAAAAAAAAAAAAAAGAAAGAAAGAAAAGAAAAGAATGAAAAATACATAAAAATATTTAAAAAATGGTAGAATCTGTCTGCGTTCTGCGTTAGTGCTAGTTGTGCTATTTATGGGAGATGAGGTCCTAGCCACGGGTGCTAGGGTCTTGGTCACGAGCACCAAGTTCTTGGGCCTGACTTCTGTGTACTTGAGACCGATGCCCTTGCTCATGCTTGGGAGTTGGGGGATCCGAGCTTGAGACCCTAGTGCCCATGCTTGGTTTTTTGATTCCTGTACGCAAGTTAGTGACTCTCGAATAATGTGTGTTTATCTAGGAAAATCAAATTAATTTTTCTTCGTCAAATGATATAAAATATTTTTCAGTTTATTTTCAAGTTTAAGCTAAATACCGAAAAAATTTATAATTTTTTAGGAAAATATTTTTTAAAAATATTATATTTTTGACGAAATAAACAAAACCTAAATCATCATGACAGGAGGAGAAAGAAACAGTATAAAGCAAAGTTTGCCTTGCCTTTAAGAAAAGGCAAAGAAATATCCATATAATATACCCAGCATCATTAGCTTGATTGAATGATCTTTTCTTTATATTAAGATTTTAACCCTCATATAAAAAAGAGAGCAAGTGGAATGCGTTAGTTGATTACTTGACTTAGCTTTGGCTCTTTTACTAGACCTATCCTGAAGAAAATTACAAATAAATGCATGAAGTGGAATTTATTTTTAAAAAAAAATGGCTTGAAATGACCATAATAATTTCAAGTAAGTATTTGAAGTACTTATAACAGTTTCAAATAAGAGTCTAACCTCGTCAGCATATTTAATATTTTGGCTGGTCAAGGACATTTTAGTCTAAAGACAATTTTAACTTAAATTTTAGTTCAATTAGCTTAAAAATTAAAAATCTAAAAGTTGGTTTTTATTTTATTTTTATAAAAGAAATATATAGGCACAGCCGTTGCCTAATCACCTGTAGGCTCACTGGCTGTGAGGGCCGGTGACTCTCGTTGACTAGAGGCAAGGGAACGGGTAGAGGGCCGTGACCCTTGCCACCCGTTCCCTCGCCAGACCGGATAGAAGGCCAAGGCAAGAAAGTGATACAAGCCATTTTTTTTTTTTTTTTTTTTTTATGTCAGAGGATGTTGGTCACAAAGCTCTCTTCATAAGTTGCATTGCTATTCCTTCCGAGGAAGCCCCGAACGGGCAATTCGCCCAACTATTTCAATTCATTACTCCCGATCTCTAATCAACTCTTACAATTCTATCCTTACGTGACTGGAATCTACCTGAAGAGAGATGTGAGTGACATTAACTTACTCCGGACAATGGTCCGGCCGGTGAGAGTCGGTGGTGCTGTATGAAGCACCGGAGAGCGGCGGAGGAGTGGGAATATGTGGTGCTGTTGCCCACAAAACTGAAGAGAAAGACGAAGACGACCAAACTTCGTAGCTGCGCAGACGTTTTTGTGCGAGTGACCTCGACTCCAAGTATCATTGGGCTTAAGTGTTTAAGATAAGGGCCCAGACAGAACAATTTGAAATGCCTATCTATTTATTCATCAATCTCTCTTTTTATTTCCCCATTCCATTTTCCAAGTTATTCAAGGGTCGGGTGGGCCCCTTTGACTTACATCCCATGTCCGCCTTCGCTACTAAGGAGACCAAGTCCTCAAAGAGACCAGAGGTGCCCAAAAATGAAGCTAAATACACTAACGGTTGACACCTAAATTTTAGCCAATCATTTTAGATTAATTGCATAACTAGACAAGGATAATATAATTAAATTGCATCATATAGTAGGCCCATGTAATTGCATTTGTATTAGACCCGCAGCGGATGGGTTTGAATGGAGAGTTTTGAGCTTAATTTAGCTAATTGGATTAAGCCCACGGTGAGAGGAAATTCGATCAAGCCCGTTAAAGATCCTTATGGCCGAAATTTATGAGACTGGGATTGCCAAGTTGGAAAATTGATTAAGATAAAATTTGAGAAGCAATTTTGGTCCCATGGCAACTGAAGAAAGAGATCAACCCTATTATTTTATTTGAGGAAATAATTGGTTGTTGGCAAGATTTGGTCAACAAAGAGAATATTTGATTGAAAGGAAAAAAAAGGAAAGGAAATGAGCATTCGTCCAAGGAGATTTAGTGAGAAGAGAGTATAAAAAGGGGCCTCTTTCATAAAAAAAGGGGATTGGCCATAACAAAAAAAAAAAAAAGAAGGTAGAAGAGCCAAAAGTTATGTACAACACTTATTTTAGTGGCAAAAATTGTATACGACACTTATTTTAATGTCAAAAGTTTCCGCCGAATCACTTAAGTGTCAAATCGGAGAAAAAATGATCACTTAAATGTCAATAACAAAAAAATTTCATGATTTTTATAATTAAAAATTTTATATGACTTAGCATATTATTTAAAAAATCCAGTGCACGTATCATTTTTGTGTGTGTGCTTGGCATTGGAGTAATAACTTTTTAACAACGATCGACATTGAAGTGATCACCTTAAATAAAATTTGGTATTTAAACGATAACTATTTTTATAACTTTTAGATGATGTTATTTTGGAGTTACATGCTAACTAGGCACACCGGTGAGTTACGTAGGATTGAGAAATTAATAAAATATGGCTGAGTTAGATTTTCATCGACTCAGATCGCAGTTGGCACTTTAATAATCGTTTTAAAAAAAAAGAATTGACCCTTAAGTAATGCAAAAAAAACTTTTAACACTAAAATAAGCATTGTGTACAACTTTTCGCACTTCTAATGTTGTTCTCTCAAAAAAGAAGAGATAACACACTCGACAAGGGGCTCTTTCTCTCCCTCTCTTGTCTCCGTCCACTTTACATGCTCAAAAGAAAAAGGCAAATGAGGGAGGTTTGCAAGCAAAATATATAGCATATAATTGTATAGACGATATTGAGGACAATCCTAGTACACGAGAGGACACCTATAAAGAAAGTAAAGGAAAATGGTCTTTTTTTCTCCTAATTGTGCCACTCAATCCTGCACAATCGCAGATCAGCTCTCACACGTACATCAAGTCACCAATCTACCTCAACCTAACGAAGCGCCACCCCAAAGTCGGTGACTTTCGAGCAGCACACCCGACACCTCTTGTTACCATGCCTCATGTCACCATCTAGCAGCTCTTGCGGATCTCGTAACATCGGCAACTAGACTAACTATCAAGCGTTACCACAACCCTATAGGAAATGATGAGCAACCAACAGCCTCACTTGGCTTCTCGTCATTGTTGTTGCATCTAAATCTAATTTTCAAAGTTCTCTAGCATTTTCTAGCAAAGCTCGTAATTTTCCAGCAAGTTCGCCTCCAACAAGCATCAACGCCTTCACCATTATGTTCTCCTGCGGCTGTGATGAGTTGGCTAGGATTCACCGCACAATAACAATGAATTAGAGTATAAAAGTGAGAGAGAATTTGAGCGGGACCCCATGCCCATTTGGTTGATGGAGAATATGAACCATATCCCAACATTCTCCCATTTGGTGAATACTCTATATGCTTAAACCCAACATAGTTGTAAACCCATTCAATTTTTTTTGCACTCATTACCTTGGTCAAAAAATTTGCACCATTTACCTTTGTATCAATTTTCTCCAACACTACAACCTTTTGTTCCACTTTCTCTTAGATGAAGTGATATTGTATGTCGATATGCTTTGTTCTTGCATTAAATTCAGGATTCTTAGCTAATGATATAGCACTCTAGCCATCATGCACAATCTTCACTCCTTGTGTAAAACCAATCTCTTTACACAATTTACATAGCCAAATTATCTTTACACAATATACATAGCCAAATTACTTCCTTAACAGCATGAGCAGGGATCATGTACTTTGCCTCAATAATAGATAAAGCAACCATGCTTTGTCTCTTACTTATCCAACTCACAACTCTATCGAATTAAGGAACAACATAACCGTCGGTTGACCTCTTTCTATTAATATTGCCCCAATTAGTCTCCACAAAGCACTTTAATTCTAAGGTTTACTGTGCCTTTGAGCTTTTCATGCGTTCATAGCATAAGTCAAAGTCAGATGTGCGAAGATAATGAAGCACTTGTTTTGCTACCATCCAATGCTCTTTCCTTAGATTGAATGTATCTTTTCTTAATAATCCCATTGCTTGGGCAATATCTGGACGAGTTCACACCATGACATATATTAAGCTCCTAACTACACTTGCATAGGGACTATTGCCATCTCTTCAGCTTTCTCTTCAATCTTGGGATACTTGAGTGTTGATAGGGGTTTTCATTGGTTTACAATCTGCCATATTGAATTTTTTCAACACACTTTAAACATATCTCATCAAACTAAGCCACAACTTCCCATTCTCACTCTCTTTCTATTTGCATGCTCAAGATGAAGTTTGTTGAGCCTAGATCTTTCATCTCAAACTTTTTTGCTAACAGTCCTTTCACAATGCTTATCATTCTCCAACTATTCCCAACTAGCAGCGTATCATCAACATATAAAGTTAAAATAACAAAACTATCCTTTAGCATTTTCATGTAAACACAATGATCAACATCACAACGAACAAAGCCAAGCTTCAAGACACATAAGTCGAGCTTTTGACACCGAATTCCTTGGAGGTTGCTTTAGGCCATACAAAGACTTGCTCAGTTTGCAAACGAATTTTCTTTTCTTTGACCACAAACCCTTTTGATTAATCATCCTCCAAATCATCATGGAGGAATGTTATCTTTACATTTAGTTGCTCTACCTCCACATTATATGCCGCTACTATAGATAGGACAAATCTTGTAAAATTCAATTTAGCAATGGGGGAAAAGATCTCACTATAATTAACTCCCTCTATCTGCAAGTATCTTTTTGCAACCAGACAAGTTTTGTATCGTTTTATTTCTCCATCTAAAGATATCTTCTTCTTGAGCACCCACTTGCAACCAATTGCCTTTATATCCATAGGTAATTTTACTAGACTCAACATTTCTTTTTCATCCAATAAGTCCATCTCATCTTTCATGGTTCTCTCACTGTTTGGCATCCTTAACACTACTTAAATAATTACCTGTAATAGTTAGAGCACAATTCTCATTATTGGCAAATAGGGTATCCCTCTTAGTTGGTCTTTTCAGCCGTGCAAACCTTCTTAAGATTGGTTCAAGTGATGCTTCAACTTCAAATTCTGTTTCAAAATCTACTATGTCATCTATCCCATTAGGCCCATTAGTTTTATAATCTGAATTTTTGTTTCTAGTTTGTGTAACCTCCACTTCTTCCTTCAAACTGACATCTAACTCAACTATTTGTGGTTTTTTAGGATCTTGTGGAATAATCTAATTTGTCATAAATTCTCTAAACACCACATCTCTATTGTAGATGATACCTTTAGTATTAGGATTCCACAACTTATGCATTTGACACCATTCTTGTACCCAATGAATATGCGCTTCTCTCACTTGCTCCTTTTTTTTTTCTTTTGGCATGTAAGCACACACTTCATAGCCAAACACTTTAACATAGGATATGTGTGGCTTCTTTCCAAAGAGTGCCTCAAACAGCGTTTGCTTCAAGGCCGATGTGGGAAACCTGTTCTTTAAATGATACACAGTAGCCACTATTTCCGTATAAAATTCAGCTGCTAGGCTTATACCACTCAGCATATTCCTTGCCTTTTCCATAAGGGACCGATTAAGCTTCTCTGCTACCTCATTCTGCTGAAGTGAATAAGGCATTGTTCTCTACCTTGCAATGTCATTGGTCACACGTAATTGATTAAATTTCACTGAATAGAATTCTTAGTTGTCAGTTTGCAAAACTTTGATTTTCCACCAAAGCTTTGAACTCGTGAAATTTCCCAAACACACAATCTTTTCTTTGCAAGAAATATATCCACATATATTTGGAATAATCATCAGTAAAAGAAACATAATAATTTGAGTTTCCAAACCATTCTATAGGTGTAGGATTGAAGGCATCACTGTGGATTAGATCCAAATTCCTTTTAGCTTCATCTCCAATGGATTCAAAAGATACTTGATTTTGTTTCTCACGTAGACAGTGTTCACATAATTTGATATCTATAAAAAAGCTTGGGATTCCATCCACCATTTTCATTGAGGTTAGGGTCATAAGGCATTTCTCATTGATATAACCCAATTTCTGATGCCGTAGCATCGAAAGATCTTCTTTACCTGCTTTAAGATATAACTCTCACCACTAATCATTGTGCTTCTTAATAATTTTTTGTAGTTTTCCATATTGTTAGCCTTTGATGATCACCATAGATCCATGGGTTAGCTTGCATGAATACTTGTTGCTGGTGAAAGTGATGCAAGCATTTGCCATAAATCCTACAAATATAAAATTCCTAGTAAGATTAGGAACTGCATCACATCCGGAAGATTCTTGATTGTCCTATTTTTCATCTTCAGTTTCACTTTTTCTTGACCAACAATATCAAGCGTCATGTCATCTCCCATTCACATTGTACATCCCAGATGTGGCTCATAACAGTAGAACCAACATTTATGAGGCATTGTGTGGAAAGATGCTCCAGTATCAATTATCCATGCACTATGATCACCTTGCAATAAATTGTAGATGAGATACATGTCTCCCATATTGCTGTCATTCTCCGTTTTAGAATTAAATGATGATGCACTATATGTTAGGATGTATGTGTGAGTGAGGTATGTTAGAGAAATTCCACATTGGAGAATTGATGAGATATTGATCAGTTAATATATTTTAGTTGGCCCATAACTCTCACTGGCTTAAACTTTTTAGTGAAGGTGGATCCAATTGGATATATTGACAAGCTCGGATTTGGGCTATCTCTTAACGATTTCCCCAAATGAAGGTGTTGGACTTCTACTACATGCTCCCAACAAATAGGATCAGAGTCGATGGTTGCGGTTTCCGGGTAGGTAAGGCGTTGTGGTGTAGCAACGTGGGCTCGTAATGATGAAGTTAGGCCAGAAGAATACCTAAATTAAGGGGGAGTAGACCTAACACTGAGATCACACATAAGAGAGAGATTATTAGGATGCACATGTGAGTGAGTTGTGTTAGAGAAATCACACATCATAGAGTTAGTATGGTGTTGAGCAGTTAATATACCCTAATTGGCCCATAACTCACTGGCTTAAGTTTTTGAGTGAAGGTGGGTTCAACTAGATATATTAACAGGCTCGAATTTGGGTTCTCTCTTGACGATCTCCCCAAGTGAAGGTATCGGACTTCTGCTATGTGCTCCCAACATTATCTTGCTTCTTTGGAGACACATTTTTGCTTCCACAATCCCCTTTCATGTGTTTAGGCTTTACGCACTTCCAACATGCTATTTCTTATTAGTCTCAGCTTTTAGATCTTCCTTTAAACTTATCACCACTACCAAATTTGGATTTGAATCGTTCACTATTTGATCTCACCAACTAAGGGCGACCCTCACCGATCATTACCTTTGGTTGCCAATGACTAGCGTAGAAAAAATAAAAAGAAAAAGAAGAAAGAAAAGAAATAAGATAATAAAAATATCAAAAACAATAAAAAAAATTCGAAAAATTAATCTTTTTTTTTTAACATCAACGATTTTCTGTCAAAATTGATTAGATGGACTACATAAGCAAAACATGAAAATGTTAAGAACTTAATTGGAAAAATTAAAATGTATAGAACCAAATTGACAAAAATACAATTTAGGACTTTTGGAATAACTTTCCTCATTTTTTTTTTTTTTGGGTTGGGTATGGTTCAATAAATTGGCCAACGCAATATGTGCCAACGAATGATTTGACCCAACTCCATGCATTCGAAACCTAAACCTAACCAAATACGTCTAATGAACTTACTCTGGTCATAATAGTAAGAGATTCATGGTTTGGACTACATGTAAGTATGAGAAGATATCCAAACTTAAGCAATGTCCCTACTCTACTTTAGGCTTCCAATGGATCCAAACCAAGCCATGATGCAATCCATCTCTTTCGGGGCCAAAAGGAGTGAATCCACCTTGGGCCTAGAAAAAGCTAATCAAAATTGATTCGACAAGTTCGAATACAAAGAACCTCCTTATATACACGTGGTCTTTTCGAAGATGATCTGGCTTAATATCTACCAAAGTTGACCCGTGCCTATCATTACCAAAAAACGTGCTCCAAGTGAGAAGACATTTGGCAAGTTCCGCAAACAATTCAAAAAAGTCTTAAACCTATTATAATTTTTCCAATTTATTCATAATTTGTTTTGCCAATTCAGTCTTAAACATTTTGCAATTGTATCAATTCAATCCATCCGACCATTTATAATTGGAAAAGTCCCACGTGGAATCATAGTCGGTACCGGTCGGCGATGTTGACGTTGACATGGTCTTCGGACACTTAGGATGCATTTGGTAACTATTTTGTTTTCGGGAACAAATTTTACTCAGAAATGATTTTTTTTTTTTATTCTGTTCCCGGAAATAATTTATAAGTTTTGAAAGTGTTTGGTAACTGTCCAAAATTTCTATTTCCATGATAGAAATGCCTTTGGTAGGGTTCTTATTATTATTATTTTTTTTGTTTCTTTTAATTTTTTAATATTTTTTTTTTCATTTTGATTTTCTCTTCTTCTTCCTCTTTCTTTGTGACTGGTAGCTGGCCACGACGATGGCCGCGCGATTGGCTAGGTGACTGATGAGTTTGCCTAGCCACTGGCCACCAATGAGGCTTAGCCTCACCTAGATTTAGAGAGGTCGAGCCTTACGGTGGCTTGGCGAGGTTGACCTCGCTTGGGCCTCGCTGTGGCTCGTTGTCGCCGGGGGCTAGCGATGCTTCGGCGAGGTCACTAGCCATAGCCAAGGCCGACAACCAGCCGAAAGGAAGAAAAAGAAAAGGAAAGAGAAGAAGAGGAAATAGAAGAAAAGAGAAGAGAAAAAAAAAAAAATTAGACTTGATTCTAGGAATTGTTTCTAGAAACAATAAGCAATTTTTTTGTTTTGTTTTTTGATTATATTCCAAATCTATTCTCGCGAACAAAAAAATGGATTTTTGTTTCCAGTAATAAAAAATTTACCAAATGAATTTATGTTCTTTTATTTTTTTTTCGAGAACAAAAGAATATAATCAGTTGTTTCTAAGAGTGTTACCAAACAGGTCCTTAAAACAACGTTGTTTTGAGTCATTTTGCTTTAAAAGAAAAAACAAAAAAATTCAAGAACTCCCTAATAGTGTGGCTTGGCTGGAGATACCAGATTCCAAAATCATTTCTTTCTTAAATCGTCTTCATGAACCCTAGTTTGATCTCGTCGAAAATGCTCGCAAATTTTCCGTAGATTCGATCTTGTTTTGCCATTTTCGTCAAGCAAAGTTGTTTGTCCATGAGCTGCCTTGCTTAATCAAGCCTTCCCCAAATTGATCTCCCAATTTTTTGCCCTGGATCTTCCTTGATACCTTTGACGTCGATGCCTTCGTCTGCCGCTCATCACCTTCATTCGACGCTCGGCTCAGACGTCCTTCAATGCTTCCCAAATGCCTTCGCCTAGAGGTCCCTTGACACTTGTCGAATGCGTTCGCCCAACGCTCGCTAGGCGCTTTATTTTTAAGTGCCCATATTGTCTCCTCTGCTTGAAATCCCATTGGTTCCTGGTGTTGTTCATGGTTTTAGTTGGTGCTAGTTTCATAGATTCCTATAAGAACCATGACGCTAATCACATAATTATGTTTTTATTATTGTGCTGGATTTGTGGCTGGCTGCTTAAAATTGTTTGTTTGTGCTAATAGGTTTTTGGTGGGTCATGGGGAAGTACTTTGCCCTTGCGTAAAGCCAATCACACCTTGAGAAGGTTTTTCCTTTACATTGCATTTACTTACTCTATCAAGATTGCACTCTCAGGCGATTTCTTCTTGCTGCCTTGATCTTTGTGTCACTTACAGGTTACCAGATCGGTACTTAGAGGAATCTTTCTGTTGTGGAAGAAAGAAATTGATTAGTTTTATTATTTAGTGCATTTGCCATAAACTCAGACAGTACGTTGGGGAAAGTTTTTTCATGCCACTATCAATGACTTTATTTATTAGTCCAGCAGATGTCAATTTTGACTTAATATTAGTAGTTACATTGAACTTCTACTGGGTAAATGGTAGTTGTTTAAGCAGTAAGTTGTGAATGCAGTTTGCCATAATATGATCATGGCACATTTGTCTTCACTGGAATTTGAGTGAGAAAAATAGCATCATTTAGTTAGCAAGGTATTGCTGGTCTCCTCAAATCTTAGATTGGGAGAATTTGCTAGATATGTTTAGGATGATCTGATCTTAAGTCATATTCCTTAAGATTATGGCACAGTCATTTAGCAATACATGAAACATGTCAATGACATGCAAGCATAAGTACAATGTAGATAAATGTTGTGCTACTTCTATTGAGCTACAAGCTCTTATCTCATTATTGGTCTAATTTCTTTACAAGATAGGAATGCTCGACTAGTGTTGATTCTGAAAGATTAAATAATAGTCTTGCTACAATCATCAGAATCAATGAAGACATTAGCAAATTTGTTTACAATTGATGACATCAGTCTCTCAAATGAACCACAATACATATGTTTTACTATTGTGGTCTGAAATGTCCTCTACAAATAGCAAATATGAAGAAGCATCGAGACAGAAGATATCACGGTTGCCCGAAGTACAAGATTGTGAAAAGTTATGGTTTTTTATTTATTTTATTTGGGCCGATGTGGAAATTAATCAATTGGCAAGAAGTATGTCAAACAATTTTCAGCGGAGCAATATTGAAGAAAAACTAGTATCGATCTATAATGAGGATGATGACAATTCCATGGACGTTGAAGTCAAAGTTCTCAAGACACAATTGAAACAAGCCAAACAAGATGCGACAAAGCTAAAGAAACAAAGTTTAACATTAAAGGCAATGTTGGTCGTATAATGGGTGTTTATAGTAATTCTAGGAATCTTCAAAGAATGATGTAATGAGCTTGTTGTAAGGTGTGTCAGTATCAATTATTTGACATGGGCTATTTTAGTAGATGTTTTGTATTTGCCCATCTGTAGTATGAACATGAATGAAGTACAGTTGTAAACAGCCACCCAAATTAAGTTTGCTCAATCATGAATGGAGTATTACACCTTTTGCACGCATCATTGGATTGTCTGCTCCTAATCAGAATATTACGTAGAAAGGAAGTGTTAGTGATCAAGCAAAACAAGATGCATAAGTAATTGCAACATAAATTTCTTTAATGATATTGAAAGGCAAACCAAGAGCAAACATTAGAATGCCTCGTTTCTTAAGTTTGAATTACAATATTAGTATGATAGCAATGACAAGAACTAGGGGTGAGCGGTTCCAGGTTCCTTACAGGTTCCGCTGGAACTGGAACCTACCCTCAGTGCACAGGTTCCTCATTTTGTGGAACCGGAACCTACCCGTCGGAATGGAACTGGAACCACCCCGTCCACGGGTTCCGTGGTCGGTTCCGAGGGTCCAACGGGTTCTTTTTTTTTTTTTTTTTTTTCTCATTTTTAGTTAAACAAAACAAAAATGAACGCAACAATAATAAACAAGCTTGTCATTTATGAGAGAGAATACAAAATAAATAAAACTGAACAGCGACACGTGCGACTTTTTTCCATGGCAGCTCGTTGACATGCGGGCTGCTCGTCATCGAAGTCCAAACAGCAGCAGCATCGTTGATGGCAAAACAGCGATGGCAAAACAACAAGGTCCAGAAAAAGCACTAACAAATATTTGACATTCAAAAACACTAATCTCAAGTTCAGAGCATTTCTGTGGAATAATATCAAGGCGTCCTCTAAAATCAGCTAACTCATCATCTGCCTACTTTGGAAATTTGTGACAAAACTTATAAAAAATCTTCCACAAAGAGACACCAAATGGTCTGTGCCTTACCCTTGCGGTGTTGTAAACAGCAGTTTTGCAGTCGGAAGAATGTTGGACCAAGGCGGCAAGTCATATTGCCCGTTTCCAAAATTGACTCTGACAGAATACTTCGTGCCGTAGTTTGCCAGGAAGGCTGCGCATCCGCTTCCAGCTTTGAACACGTGCGCCTAAGAAAAATAGAATTTGACAGGTAAAAGTTTAATTAACAACCCACAAGGCTGTGAGAGTGTTTTCATGCATATTCATTTTAAGGGGGCTTGAGAAACCAAACCTCTTGATTACTTCCAAGTGGCTGCACCTGCTGGATCAGCGAAACCAGAGCCCATTCACTTTGCTTAATGGCTTTGTGCAAATCTCTCAAGTGACTCCACTTTGGTTCCCTTAGTAAACCTGCAACATTTACGCAAATTCTGATGTCAGGAAGATGACTTAGTAATCGCCATGATAGGATGTCATGAATTACTTCTAGACTTAGTTTTAAAAGGTTTAATGTTTAAGCAACAAGATGTAGATTTGCCTTCACTCGGTTAAACTTCTGACGGTGTTACCAATTACTCTAGTCTTAAAGTTGTTAGATCCATCGAATGCTCAAAGTGAAACAAATTGAGGCACATGAGCAAAGTCAACCTTGCCCACGCCAGGATACTAACAATCTATTCCAAGTCACATACCGTATTCATCGAGAGGAGCATCGTAGTCATAGCTGGTGGCAATGAAGGGACCACCAGCTGTCCTGCCAAAGTTGGTTCCTCTATGATACTAAAGACAGCGAACAAGACCCATATAAAGAACAAGCAAGCATGCAATCATTTAAAAGGAGACAAAAAAGAAGGTTAACTAATGATTATAATTCGCAGCATAACGGAAAGGCAAAATCAAGTGATTGATACAGAGCCACAGATGCTACGGAAGTCAAGATTACCATATAGTAATTGATGAATGAACCGCTGTTCTGAATGAACCTCGCGACCGAGAATGCCAAATCCTCTGCTGGCCTATAAGGCACCTCTCCCCCAAACTCGGTGTACCTGGAAATCATCATAATAATTAGCTTTGAATCTACACGACTGAGAAAGATACAGAGGAGGGGGGGATAATTTCAGCTTGTTCAGATAGCATTTCTTGACGTACCAGCAATGCACGTAGACATCGGGAGTCTCTACCCACCTTCAATTTCTACGTTGTCCAAACTCTTTGACCTGATTGAATGCCGTAAATGCTCCCTTGAACATACCCACCTTCACACTCCTCTCTTCCGAACGAAATGCACAGGCCGCGCAAAAAAACGACACTAAAGGAGAACTGAAATCTGCAGGATAGCAAAGGGCTTTGCTCAGTTTTGCGACACTTCGCAAAACGACGGAGAGAGGGGGCTGCAGAGATTACCGGCACGAAAGGCGAGCGGCGAGAGGTGTCGGGGGCGGCTGGGCGAGCGGCGAGAGGTGTCGGGGGCGGGCTGGGCGGCGCGACGGCGTCGTCGAGGGCAGCGGGCGGCGGCGAGCGGCGTCCACCGGGGGAACAAGCTGCGTCCAGCAGCGGCATCAAGGGCGAGCGATGTCCAGCGGTTGAGCTGCGGAGCAAGCGGGGGCTGACGATGTCGAGGGAGGAAAGGACGGGGCGAGCAAGGGCGGCGCAGCGCCCAGCCGACGGGACGAGCGGCGTTGGCGGCGGCATCGAGGGCGAGCGGCGTCCGTCCGGCGGAATCGAGGGCGAGCGGCGTTGGGGAAGGGGCAAAGGTAGAGAACGACGAGAGAGGCGAACTGTTGATTTGGGGCTTTAAATTTTAAGGAACCCTAACCGGTTCTAAAGGGGCCGGTTCGGTTCCGGTTCCCATAAAAAACCGGGAAGGGAAAAGGGAACCAGGGAACCGGAACCGACCCCTCTAGAACCGGGAACCGCACTTTGGACCCTCCGGTTCGGTTCTCCGGTTCCCGGTTCTACCCGGGAACCACGCTCACCCCTAACAAGAACTGCATCTATTGAGCCAATGATCCACTTGTTTCTCCTTATCCTCCGAGACATGGCAGTCAAAATTTTCTTGCTCTAACCAATGTTGCCATCCACTTTGTGAAGCAATGACAAGCGAAACATAATAAATACTTGCAAAGTATTACACCTTCCACACTCATCACTGGTTATGTAGCACCAACATGGACACGTGATGAGATGCAACACGGCACGACACGTTGACATGTCAACACGTTATATATTAAACATATATTTGTATATGTAAATGCACAAATAAATAATAATAATAATAATAAAAAGAGCCTAGAATTAATCTAGACTAAAAACATTAATCCAACATTTGTTAATATCATTTATTGTTTTAATTTGACAATTTAACTACATTCCATTGCAATAATTCATAAAACTTAGAGGAAAAAAAACAAGTAATCAACATTCCACTATTAAATTTAACATTTAACAATAAGGAAAAAACAACCAACATTTTGTTGTGACCTATCCCTCGGGAGAGGGAATAGTTTTAGGGATATTGTCTAAAGGATAGGCTTATAGCCCATGATCAGGCATGGGCTCTTCTCAGCCGCTACCTCGCGCGACATTGAAGTGTTCATAAAAATTTTGTAATAAAGAGTCGTCACTAACCTGTTGGAGTCGGCTAGAAACCAAGTGAGGCATGGAATTGTATTTCACTTCCTACGCAGCCATATAATCCAGGGTCAGGGACTTGATTACACTAATTAATCAATTAGTGTCCTTTCGATATCTAATATTGTTTATTTAAAAAAAAAATTCCAGTGAGGCAGTTTGGATTAATTTTAGATCAATCCACTAATACGTGATGTGATTATGCGACTGTGTAATCATTAAAATAACAATCGGTAGTCAAGAAAAGCATTAAATAAATTGCATGGGAGAGCAAAGATTTAACATTATCAAACAAGGAGCATGCCATCTCTAACAAAACTAAAGAAAGGCCACAGTCAATAGGATAAAAGTGCACAATCGAGGGGATTCATCTTTAAGGATAATCATAATACTACGGTAGAGCCCCAGAGGCTTGTTTAATTTTGAACATAATTTTAAATTGAAAGACTTTCACTTTTTAGGAGAAAATAACCCAAAAGATTAATTTAAACCTTTTTGATGATTTTTAATTTTTTAATTTTTTTCGGATTTTTCAGAAAATTGAATTTTTAAATTTTATTATTTCCAAAATTTTTAAATATTTTTATCGTTTTCTAAATTTTTTTATTTTTTAAAATATTTTTTCGAATTTTTAATTAATTTATTATTATTACATTCAGGGCACAGCTTCGGACTGGGTTTACCCGATCCGGCCATCGACACAACCCAAACCCGGATTCGACCCAGTCCGATTAAAAAAAGAAAAGAAAATTTTCAATTTTTTAGTTTTTTAATGATTTTCTAGTTTTCTTTCTTTTTCTCTTTTGTCTTCTTCTTCGTTTTGTCTTTTCCCCCTGCACCATCTTCTTATTCACGCTTTCTTCCCCGAACGCTCCATCACCCCTACAGCCCCCTTTTCCAAAACCAAGAACACTCGACTCCACTACCATGGCGAGCCTTCGCTGGCGTTCAGGCCGCCGCCGGCTGACACCCAACCTCACACCGGTCGTCCACCCCGACCGCCACTCGTCGGCCGACCTTGCCCCGAATGGCCAAACCGAGGCCAACCCGATTAAGCCAATTAAGCCCATGTAGTTTATCTCTTTTGACAACTGTTAAAATATGATCCATTTTGTGAAAACTCTAGAACTCACTAGACTACTCATACTTAAGAATTAAGTATGCTTAATGGAGAAGGAACAAAGTCGGCAGCAACAATTTGTACAAGAAGACTCTCATATGTTGGAGAATTTTCTGGTATTATGTGGGCAGCAAGTATACGTATGAAGGAAGAAAGCCAGTTGGAAGTTGGTTGAAAAGTCAACAAAAGTGGTTGGGAGTTGCAAAGAATAGAAAAATGGAGAATAAGGGAGAAGCAACTACAAGAATCGGGAGAAGCCGCAACAAGCAGAGACAAAGAAGCAAGCTGCAATTTTATATTATTTCTTGTACTCAAAGTCGGTAGATTATGGCGGTGAATTCACGCCTATAAATAGGAGTTAGCGGTTGTTGTTCAAAAAAACCGAAAATTAGAAATGCTCCCTCCTTTTGTAATACCAACTATCATAATAAAGTTTTTTCATATTCCCTTGCCATAGTTCATACACACTTACACACACACACACGCTTCCGCAAAATCCCAACAGATTTTTTTTTTTTATATGAAAAAACTTTATTATGATAGTTGGTATTACAAAAGGAGGGAGCATTTCTAATTTTCGGCTTTTTTGAACAACAACTGCTAACTCCTATTTATAGGCGTGAATTCACCGCCATAATCTACCGACTTTGAGTACAAGAAATAATATAAAATTGCAGCTTGCTTCTTTGTCTCTGCTTGTTGCTGCTTCTCCCGATTCTTGTAGTTGCTTCTCCCTTATTCTCCATTTTCTATTCTTTGCAACCCCAACCACTTTTGTTGACTTTTCAACCAACTTCCAGCTGGCTTTCTTCCTTCATACGTATACTTGCTGCAAACATAATACCAGAAAATTCTCCAACATATGAGAGTCTTCTTGTACAATTGTTGCTGCCGACTTTGTTCCTTCTCCATTAAGCATACTTAATTCTTAAGTATGAGTAGTCTAGTGAGTTCTAGAGTTTTCACAAAATGGATCATATTTTAACACTCCTCCTTGATCCATTTTTGTGATACACTAAAGCATTACCATCAACAAAATTCGAGATATTGAGAGACATGCTTGGTGTATCACAAAAATGGATCAAGGAGGAGTGTTAAAATATGATCCATTTTGTGAAAACTCTAGAACTCACTAGACTACTCATACTTAAGAATTAAGTATGCTTAATGGAGAAGGAACAAAGTCGGCAGCAACAATTTGTACAAGAAGACTCTCATATGTTGGAGAATTTTCTGGTATTATGTGGGCAGCAAGTATACGTATGAAGGAAGAAAGCCAGCTGGAAGTTGGTTGAAAAGTCAACAAAAGTGGCCGGGAGTTGCAAAGAATAGAAAAATGGAGAATAAGGGAGAAGCAACTACAAGAATCGGGAGAAGCCGCAACAAGCAGAGACAAAGAAGCAAGCTGCAATTTTATATTATTTCTTGTACTCAAAGTCGGTAGATTATGGCGGTGAATTCATGCCTATAAATAGGAGTTAGCGGTTGTTGTTCAAAAAAGCCGAAAATTAGAAATGCTCCCTCCTTTTGTAATACCAACTATCATAATAAAGTTTTTTCATATTCCCTTGCCATAGTTCATACACACTTACACACACATGCTTCCGCAAAATCCCAACAACAACTCATCCCACAGAATGTCATCCTTGCACGCCCAGAACCCAAAATTCCGGGCCAGAACCCCAGCTCATTCACCAGCTTTCTACCGCCATTGCTCACCACGCTCGACCATCGTTACGGGTCACCACCGCAGCATCTTTATTCACAGAAATGCCATCATTGGCTCGCAGCCAACGCCTCCGACCATTACGATCACAACTCCAAGAGTATTCACAAGGACAATATCAAAGCACCTAGCAAAGACAGCTGGAAGTTTCGAGAGTTTCGGACTCGATAGAAACGAAATTTTTGACTGAAAACGCATTCAACGATCAAGAACCGCTTGCACTGAAGAGAACAAATTCGAAAGAGCGAATATGGACCTGTTCGGGGGTCGAGCTCACACCCAAACTCAAGAGAAATCAACGAGCAACGTTCAAACTTAAGAGAAACCGACTCATTCAGGTCCGACGCCCGTGAGGATTAAAGAAATCGAGCTTGCTTTGCTCTTTCGAAATCAAGCAGGACGAGGCAAAGAAAAGGACGGAACGAGCACTTAATCGCGGAGGCCTACCTGGCTTGGCGGCCTCAAGCCGCGGGCATCGCCGGCGGCGAAGGTTGAGAATAGTGACTCCAAACTCGTGTCTGGCTACAGTCGATTCCACCGAGGTTAGGGACGGCGACGACGAATGGCAGGAAGGGCGACGTCGATCGGCTGTGGCTCCGACGTTTCATGTGGGGCTTCAATGGCGACCTTGCCTAGAGGAGAGAAAGACCAGGATGCTTCTTTTTTCTTTTTTCGTGAGAATGGGTCATGAGACGTCGTCGGAGGAAAAGAGAAGTAGGTGACGGCCAAGGAGTGAGGAGCTGGAAGGAGATGATGGGGGTGGCTGGTCGTGTGAGTTTCAGGAGAAAAGACGGGGAATGCCTTCTTTCTTTTCCAGAAAAATGCACCCTCAAGGTGGTGGGCCGACGCTTCTTCCTCGGTGGAAAAACCGTGCTCTCCCTCTGTGATGCTTAGAGATGGCGCTTCTCCGAGGCACGGAAGAAGATTCCGGGCTAGGCTAAAATGGTGGGTGAATCCCGGCTTCGATGGCGAGTAATCGAGGTATCAGTGAAGATGGTCCTCTCTCCCCCTTCCCACTCTCGGCTCTCTCTCCCCTCTGTCTCTCCATTTTCAATCGAAGAAGCCCCAGACCCCCAGCAGCTTCCCTGTACCCGTATGGAGCGTGCTCCCCCCCTCTCCTGCTCTCTTGCTGCCCCCCTCTGTTCCAACGATGACAGCTGCCTCCTGGATCGATTGTACCATCCTCATTGTTGTCCTTTTTTTGGGAAGCCAGCTTCCAGTTCCAACGGTAGAGAAGGAGAAGAAGAGAGGGCCGGGCCGAGGAAAATGGAAAAGAAGAAGTGGGTTGGGCTGGCCTAGGTGGGGAAAAAGAAAAGGGAAATGAAGGAGGAGCTGGGCTAAGGCTAGCCCTAACCCCGCTCCGATGGCTTTTTTCTAATTTAAAAAATTATTATTTTTTATTTTTTAAAACTAGTCATGCAAATGTTCCTAATATCTATATGCGATGCAATTTGATGAAAACACAATACGTTTTAATAAAAATTATTAACTTTACTCTCTTTTTTTTTTTTCCGATTAATTCCAAATTTTCTACACGATTAAGTTCTAAGTAAAAAGGAAAAATTTAGGTATCAACACATTTCACCATAAAATATAAAATATAATAAGAAATCATTCATTTACACTATCCACTTCTTCTGAAAATTAACAGACTCCATCTCCGGCTCATCAAGTGAAAAATTTGCAACTTCAAGCACCCAAATATTTTTAAACGTGTCAAATGCATCTCCACTAATATCCCACATCTTGGTCTCTCATTCTGCATATTGTGGGCTTTTTCTTGATAGAAGACGAAGGCTGCTGTGAATGAAAACCAAATTTTCTACATGTTTTGGAGTCATTTTATTTCTTCTCGCTGAGTGCACAAATGAGTAAATACTCAAATTTCTCTCAGCACATGATGAAGAAAAATGTTGTACATGAAGCTTTAAGGCTATGCTTTGAAGCATCTGTGCACATGCACCATGATTAACCCACCAAACCTTAGGATTCATAGAATATCGATTTTGAATGGAATCCAAATCTCCAAAATCCCCATTTAGCCTGCAAAATCTACATACTCCAAATTTACTTTGTTACGCTCATCCAAGTTAGGAAAGTATTTCCTAAAGTATTTTAGTCTTTTTTTGATTGATCTCATTGTTCTTGTATGGAGAAAGTCAAGTAGGATCTTTATTGAGTCATTGAGTACTATAATACCTTTATTTAATAAAATAAAACAAAAATAAAAACAATAATAAGTAGGAGGAGTATTATATTATTATGTCAAACAAAGAATAACTACCAAAGTAATAATCTTATACAATTTTAGAACTTACCTGGGAGTTAAGACATGTGCCAAGCAATGAAATGGAGTATTGTTTCTTGTCTAATGATCTACAAGAATTGTATGAGCCACCTCATAAAATGTGGACTCCTCATCTAGCCTTTCACTTCATGTGTATATATAGTTTTATTCACTTTTTCAATCATTGAATCCCATATATCGTAAACTAAGTGAAGACAAGACTTGTCAGTTTCACAAATTCTAAGCATGTCATAAATAGGAGCCGTGAATGAAAGTTTATAATCATTTAAATCTTACCAAAAACCATTCAACACCTTATCCTTGACAAACCTAGCTTTCCCTTGATTATCATCTCGACAGATATCACATTTGTCACAAATCATTGTGTTTTGAAGATTACTTTTTATTAACTTGAATTTCCTAAGTATCACAATCATTGAAGCAAAATGTGTATCTGTTACAGAAAATAACTTCAAGCTAACAAACTCGTTGTATATTGCTAATCTCATAGAATGGTTCATGATCAAATGTTTGATTTCCATAACTTCTTTAATAATACATGAAATGCAACTACATTCCTTAATAACTATTTAATTGGTATTTGTATTTTTTGCAGCACAAATTTTCTTCAAAACTAGATTAAGGGTATGCATCACACAAAGCATCCACATAATAGATGTAAATTTTTACTCAATGAGTTGTCTTACGCCTTTCCAATTTGAAGTTTTCTCTGTAATTACGTGGACCGCATTCTCATGCTAATTTTATTGATAACTGCTTTCAACAAGTTAAAAATGAAATGCATATCATTTGTTTCTCCCAAACAATCAATCAATTTTATAAACATTAGTTCTCCATCCAACATTGCCATAAAATTATTAAGCGTTCTCTTTTGTGAGTTGCTCCATTTATTACTTATAATACTTAGAGTGCGTTTGGTAATGCTTATATTCCCGGGAATAATTTCTAATCAGAAATGATTCCTTTTGATTCTATTCCCGAGAACAATTTCTAAACATTTTAAGCCGTTTGGTAACTGTCCAAAATTTCAATTCCCAGAATAGAATTGTGTTTGGTACCGTGTTCAAAATTTATATTCCAAATCATTTTCTTTTAATTTTTAAATAATTTTATTACTTTTTTTCTTTTTTCTTCTTTTCTTTTTTCCCTTTCTTTCTCATATTCTTCTTTTTCAAGTGGCGGGCGACTAGCCATACGAGGGCCAGCGACCTCACTGGAGCGTCGCCGGCCCTCGTCGACTGAGTCTCATCGGTAGTTGGGTGAGGCTCAGTCGAGCCATGGCGGGGTTGGCTGAGCCCCACCTGGCCATTGATTTGGCGAGGCTCACCCAGCCTTGCCGGTGGCCAGGCGGGCCTCACCAGGGCTGGGCGAGCAGTGGTTGGCAAGCTTGCCAAACTAGTTGTTGGCGACTGGCGGCGGTGGGCGGCGGACGGCAATTGCAGCGGTGGCGGTAGATGAAGAAGAAGAAAAGGAAAGAAGAACAAGAAAAAAGAAAATAAAAAGAGAAAATATGAGCTTGATTCTAGAATTGTTCCCGGGAACAAGAATCAACTTTTTTTTTTTATTATTGATTATGTTCCAAATCTACTTCCGAGAACAAAAAAATATAAAATTGTTCCCGAGAACAAAAATTTTACCAATATGATTCTGTTCCAAAACTATTCTCGGGAACAGAAGAATATAAATTTTTACTATTTGGCTGGTTACCAAACATGACCTGACACTCTTCTCCCTTCACATGCTTTTAATAGGTGTACACAACCTATTAAGATTTGCATTATCTTTATGCAATAAAGTGGTCATTAACAAATTATATTTTAGTGGTACATACCCTGTAATATTATGATTAGTAGCATCAATGAAAGCATATTGAAAGTAAGGGTTCATTGTTAGGTTAAATCATATTGAATGCACTTTGAAGTGATTTTTCACTCCCACTTCTAATATTTCTTTTTTTGGAGTCAAATGATGAATCCATTCCTCCACCATCGCCACTAAGTAAAAATCTAGAAGGGGGCAAAGGTACATTTCTAGGTGTAATACTCATTAATTTAGTATTGATCTCTTCCTCTAATATTTCCATTGCTAAAAGATCATTTTTTTTCTACTTTTGTGCATTTTCTAATTCCTTTTTCACTTCTCATCAACAAATGGCTCCTCATTCTCGTGTATGAACTCTTAAAATATTTTTGACAAAAATTGCATCTTCAAGATAAGTTTCTCCCCACATCACTATGATCAACTAACTTAGTAACATACCTCAATAATGGTTGTTTTACAACTTCATTACTCAATGTAGGTGGTTGTGTACTTGAAGTGCTGTTATCCATGCTTGAACTTGAAGACATTCTACAAAAAAAAAAAAAAAAAAAAAAAAAAATTACAAGAACTATAAGTTTAATATATACTACAAGTAAATGTAATAAAAAAAGGGAAAATAAACATATATAATAATAAGCACGTCCATAGAAATAAATTATCATTAGAAAATTGATGACCCAATAACATACTAACAAACCGAACTTAGATTTTACGATCTTGGTTGAAAATCCCTTGTAAAAGAAAAAAATTGCAAGTTTCTTTAATCAAAGAAACAAAAGGGGTACTCAAAAGCACCATTCTTCCATGGCCAAGGCCAAAGCATAAACCGTCCAAAGTAGACAAATCATAAAGCAAAGCAACTTACCGGCATGAAAGATCACCAATATGAGGGACCACAGCTCAAGAAACAAAGAAAGGATCTTGATATTTTGTGCTCTAAATCCCACAAAATGTCTTAATCTCCAAAGACCAAAAGAACCCAAATGACCATTCTCCGCATGCTTAAATTTCTTCTCGAGAACAAATATCTAAAGAAAATGGCCAAAATGAAATCTCATGTAATTTCATCTCTATTACAAAAGATTCATCGAAATCACGCTCGACAAATTATTTCTTGAGACAATAAGTTGCAAAAGGTGACAAAAGAATTTAGATACGGCACATCTTGCCAAATACCAATAATAGAGATGGACATACAAACAATAGTCTCTTTGCAAAAACATAGGATGATCATTTGTCAAGTGTTCAGAATTAGCATGGAGATATAGATTAATTCAAAGCAAATAGAAAGATATAAAATTTAAGAAGACCAATCCAAAATAGATGCTCTCTGGAATTTAATTAAGTAGGTAGTGGATAATTGTGATGGCGTGAGTACACGAAATCATTCATCAGGCAGGCCGAAGCATGGCTTCCAAGAGGTAAGAGTGAACACATGAAATCATTCATTAATCAGAATAGAGGAAACCAGAACAACCTAAAACAACCCCCCGAACGAGCTCTAGGGTTCGCAAAAAAATCCTACATCGAATTAAGATGCCGAACCGAAAAAGAAAATGGAATAACATAACTTGCTAACCTGAGATAAGGGAAACAAGACGAAATGTGAGACGAAGAGAAGCAACACCTGCGAGAGGTGGAGGCGGGGTCGGGGTCGGGGCGATGGCCTAATGCTTGTAAGAGCAAAAGCGGGGTCAGAGGCAGCTGCGGTGGTAGGTGGGGCAGAGGCGCGGGGGAGCTACAACAACTGGTGGGCTGGGCTGTGGAGTCGAGGGAGCAACACTGGCGAGAGGAGGGGGTTTCGATCGTCAAGACTGAGGACTCACAGCTCACGAGAGGGAACGTGAGGTGGACTGAGAAGAGTTTTTCTTATTTTAACTTCATTATGTTTATTATTATTATTTTTTCATATATTTACATTTTGACCACTTAAATATTAAAAAAAAATAAAATTGACCCCGTGCATATCGGAATCGCGTGTCGAAATTCTAGACTTGCGTGTCTGGGTGTGTCAGGGACATTGATCACTTGTCAGAGCGTGTCAGACACATGTCGAAATGTCAACCAAAATACGAAGGATCCAGGAGTGTGTCGGTGCTTCTTAGATCACTGGATTGTTTGCTCCCTTGGCAATGTCGAGAGAAGCAACAATTGAGGAACCAACTCATAATCAGGACATTGCCCATAAAGGAAGTGAGAAAAATGTCGGTAATCAAGCAAAAACATGATGCATAAGAAATCGCGGTGTAAGTTTCTTTAATATTGTTGTTCAACATGCAAAGAAAACCACAAAAATAAACACCCCGCACCCAAAACCGAAAGGCAAGCCCAAAGCAAACATTCAAACGCCAAACTACTTTGGGTTTAAAGTACAATATATCACTATGACAGTAATAATAAGAACAGCATCCATTGAGCCAATGATCCACTTGTTGTTATTCATCCTCAAATATATAGTAGTCAAAATTCTTTTGCTCTTACTAATGTTGTCATCCATTTCGTGAAGCTGCGAGAAACGAAACAAACATAATCAATACTTGCAAAGTGTTACACTTTTTGTACTCATTACTGGACCTTTGCTCCTTATAGATGAGAAATTATGAATTTAGTGATGGTGAAAGAAGCGATAATTGAGGAACCAACTCATAATTGACTTAATTGATCCCCCAGTTGATAAAAAGATTAACATCACTTCACTATACCTATTATCACCAAAAAAAAAAAAAAAAAAAAAAATAGCGACAATATATCAACATTAACCCAATTAAACATTCTATCACTTCTGTTTCTTCTTGGAACTTCTACCACTTGTACTCTTTACTTGAGCAAAAGGATTCATGTTGGTAGGGCCACCACCACTATCACTTGCACATTTGTTTGTTTGTCTATGAACCTACAAAAAGTATATTCGTTTAAAACCTTATTAACGAAGCAATCATGACATAATGGAAATGGAAGTACTTACCGATTCTTTTTGCCTTAAAAATCGTGTTTGCGAAGATGTAGACCAGTCTTCTTAACTGGACATGTCAAACTATTGTATCCCGTCTTTGAGCAAGTTCAACATGTCATTTTCATTTCTATCCTTGACATCCTACTTCCATTTGCCACCTCATTTTCTTCTCTTGATCTTTTTTGTTTATGTCTACTAGGCTTCACCTTGGTTGGAAGTAGTTCAAGTGGCTCCCTATTAGTCTTTTTCCATGATTTCTCTCCTCGAACTAGCATCATCATGTTCTCATATACAGCCAAAACTTGACATTCTTATAACACTCATAAACATAGTCATATACATTATCATGTTTGTGATATATAGCAGAAATGGCATGGGGATAAAGGATGCCGATAAGCTGCCATTTTTTACAAGAGCAATTTCTCTTGAACTCATCTACCATATACTACTCACTTTTATCCATCCTCTCATATCCAATGTCACCATTCCAGATCACTTGATGATATATTGCACAAACTATATTTTCTTATAACTTTCTCACAATTCTTAGACCATAATCCCTTTTTCCATTTTGCACATACATCACTTTTTGTATGCATTTTTGTCATTATCATCATCTGCATTTCCTCCAAATACTATAAATTGTCTTACATCTAGAATGTATACTTTTTCCATTGAATGCCTCACATAAATTGTTGTCCACAATGTCATATTTTACATCAATGGTGAAGAAAATCTTAGACCAGTGCTTTGGCTCTATTTGCACGAATTCGTAATATGCAGCATGACTAATTTTCTTCAATGCTTAAGAGTGTTCATCATACTCCATTATAGTACTACTATTAGCATACTTCTAAAACAATCTTTGCATCTGTATTCCCTTATACTTTTTGTCCCAATTAGCATAAATGTGTCTAGCACATATCTTATGCTTAGCTGTAGGCATGAACTCAGTCATAGCTTCTATAAGACTCTACAAAATATGAATGCAATGTAAAACGTATGTTATAAGTGTGACTATTTATAAAACATAACAAAAAAAATTAAATAAGGAACTTATTTTTTGTTTATCACTAATTATGACCCAACCTTGTCCATATAAGGGCAAAATGTTGAGATCATACATTAAATTTGTTATAAACCATGTCTAGGCCTGGCTACTCTCAACTTTAATAACTGCTTGAATAATTGGGAACATTTGATCGTTTACATTTCTTCTGACAACGCACAAGATCTGACCTTGACAAATTCCCTTAAAGAAGCCCCTATTTAATCCAACAATTTTCCTACATTTACTAAGGAACTATTTCTTACAAGCGGAATAACAAATGTACATTTTCTCAAACAATGCCTTGAATTGCATATTAAGCTTTTCAACCTTTAGTGTAATAGTACTCTTAGGATTTCTCTCCCTAAGCTACTCTACATAATTCTACAACTTTGCATATTCTTTCTTATAATTTCCCACTAACATGTTGTAAGCAAACAACTTAGCCTTTGTATACTGAGCTACACTTACATCTAAGCCCAATTATTCCTTAATTAGCTCCCTAAGAGCAATAGTTTTAATAGCTGGCATTGCTTTTATTGTAGGAAGAAAGTGATTTGTCAACTAAGCACTTGTCACCCTTCTATTTTTGAAGTTGATGCTACAAATATGCTTTGAATGGTAGGTCTTCAAATGAAATAATCGAGTACAACCATCAACAAATCTAGAAATCTTCCAAGGACAAGTTTCATAAATACATTTTGCTCTAACAAATTTCTTATCATTCTTTATAAATTTTATTTCTTTGCACTCAACTACTAAGTACTTTTCCAAAGCATCTTTGAATTGCATACTACTCTCAAATGCTATAGCCACAATAAACACAGGTAGCTGAGCATACATTTTATCTCTTTATACTTAGCTACTAAGTACTTTTCCAAAACATCTTTGAATTGTGTACTGCTCTCAAATGCCATAGCCACAATAAACACAAGCGCAACACTTAGCTGAGTATAAATTTTATCTTTTTACACTTAGCTACTAAGTACTTTTTAAAAGCATCTCTGAATTGCATATTACTTGTGAATGCCATAGCCACAATAAACACAGGCACAATACAATTAGGACCATAACTTGGAAACCTATTTTTATTCTACTAAAATCGTTATCTTCTCCTTCTACATCGTACCCTAAACTCTCTTTTATATTTCCTTTGTAGTATTTTGTCTCGTAATCAGCTTGAGCATCAATTACACTAACCATGTCGAATGGTTGGGATAATACCAATGCTGTAGATAATTCCCCTATAATTATATCCTTTGTGGCCTTCCCGTAGAGCTTCATCCCATTTTTCTTAGCTTCTAGAAGCTCCTCATTATCTAGATCATTATCATTAGTTAAGAATATAATATCGCCGAGAAAATTTGTATCGTCATCATCATCCACATTATCACTCTCTATGTAGATCACCTTAATCAACCAAGTCATCAAGATCTAAACTATCCTCATGCTCAACGACTATTTCATTAGCTAAATCAATATCATCACGAGCACCTTCATTGAGCCTGTGACCAATACCTTCACTCTAACCAGCACCCTCACCCTCACCAGCACCGACACTCTGACCATCACTCTCACTCTAGCCAGCACCCACACCTTCACCCTCAGCGAGCTCGTGACCAACCCCAGAAGTGTAATATACGCCTTGCACTATTGAGTTTTGCTTATACAACCTTAGTTTGGCTTAAAAAATAATAATAAGAAGAAGGAAGCCTCGGTTTTATTGTTACGATTAATTACTGGAGCTTTTCCAACAAATGGCATCAATCTTGCACCACACATTAGAAGATGTCGATAAAACAATTTGCAGCCTATAAAGAATTACTATGCGCGAAAGTCCAGAGAACATAGACTCGGTGTATTACATAATATTATACAATCCGTAAAAGCTCATCGAAAACCCAGAATTTGTGTATTATATAATACAACACATGAAGAACCGAGACAAATGGACTATATAAAATAAGACAATGACAATAAACTCGGTTTGGAAACACAATAATATACCTTTTTGACCTTTCTTCGCTGAGTTCAGGATTACCACGTAGACTTGTCGTGTTCACTCAACACTTGTCGACAACACAATCAAAGGGGGACCACAAGACTTGCTAGTTTTTACTTCAAATTGTGACAGATGAATCGAGTCACAACTGGACTATGGGCGTATCGGGTCTTCATAATTGGACGAGCAAGTCTAAGATGGAAGAAGTCGTCAAGCGAAAGGACACTCAAGTAACCTAGGCCATTCACAGGCGAACAACTTGACTTGATGAGAATGGCAAGACGAGATCAAATCTTCAGAAGATCCGCGAGAATTTTGAACGAAATCAAACTAGGGTTCATCCGGATCAAAGACGATCTGGGAAAGAAATGATTTTGGATTCTGATATCTCCAACCAAGCGAGTTGGGGAGTTCTTGAATTTTTTTTTTTTTTTAAAGCAAAACGACTCAAAACAACATTGTTTTGAGTCTTTGCTAGCTATATCAGCGCTAGCAACGCCGGCCAGTGCTGACTAAGATCACATACGTGACTTTTGTGATTATAAATGGTCGGATGAATTGAATTGGCATAATTGCAAAAGATTTAGAACTAAATTGGCAAAAAAAAGTTTAGGACTGAATTGGAAAAATTACAATAAATTTGTAACTTTTTTGATAATTTTCTCCAACCATCGACCATAACTAGTCACTTGAAATAAATATCTTCTCCAAGTGCGAAGATATTTGGCACATCATCGTTAATTGCTGTCCCAAACGTGTGGATCTGCATCACCAGTCTTGAGTGGCTTTCATTGATGGAAAATCGCTATTGGATATTCTGCAAACCTTTAGGCCCTTTGGCAAGACCTAGGGGAAGGAGCATAATTACTGCTTAACAGTCGTCTACTAAATTTCAATTTGGGAGGAAAGCAACATTTTGCGCTTGTTAAGATTGACAGGAAGTACACGTTTTTCGAGATATCTGAGCATTTTAAGCTTCTAAATTGATGGTAGACTAAGATCTTAGGCCATTAAATTCAATAACCAAAGAGTCCCTGGCTGCAAAACGATATTAGTGAGACACTACATGGTCATTCTCGTCGCAGAAAGGGAGAGATACGAAAGGTACCCCTCATAGAGGCCTTCAAGCTCGTTTTTTCCTTGCTCTAAACGAAAAAGAGAGAGGCCTTCTAGCTCGTTTAGCCCGGCCCAGGTCTTTACGGAATTAGGGGGAACGATAGAAGTGTTCTGTCTCGTGCGCTTTCTCGCTATCCGCTCCCCACCTCATCCGCATATCAAAATTTCCTTTTGTAAACATTATAGTAAACTTACATTATTACATCTTCTGTTGTTTAAACTACTCAAAATATGGATTCAGTATTTAATAAGCTATTATGAGATTAATTCAAAGCGCGAACAATTATATCAAGTTTTATCGACCTTAAAAAATGTTTATATCTTGATGGGGCAAGAGATTTGTCACATGTTGGGTGCAGAGCTATGATGAAGTATCAGCTACGGCTATGATTATGACGCCGGAGTGGTGGTTGGCGGCGGGTGGGTTGGCCAGTGGCAAGGAGTGATGGGTAGGAGAGAAATGAGGATTTGAGCTGAGAGAAGAGAGGCTTGTGTGGTTTGGGCAGTAGAGCTTTCTGTGATATTTGTGATCTCAAGAGTAATCTCCTCTTTATGCTTATGTAGTTTCATATTCAATGCGAACTAGCAAATATAGAAATAAGGCATACAAAGTAGAGTTGGAGAAAAATATAGGGATGTATTTTTTTTTTTTTAAAGTTTTTCTCCTTGAGATTGATTTCAAATGGGCACCCACCAAACTCAGAAGGAATAATTAGTTATGGGCCATAACTTATGGCCAATCCTAGGCAAGTACGAAATTATTAATTTAGCACCACGTACAAAAGAATTTATAAATACAATTCTTGTGGTAAAGAGTATTATGTTTGGGGCAAAAAGGTAGGTGAGGTTAACCTTCCATTAAAATTGTGACATGTGGTGACATCTGCCATATGGCATTCCTCGTAAAATAAATTAAAAATAAAAAGAACTCTCTCCTTATAATTTACGGTCCTGGATCCGAGCACTTTGTCACGGCTGCCATTGCCACTGCGACCGGCACGTTGTTGTCCACGCCACCACCGAGTCACAGTCTTCATGTTTCATCACACAAACCAAGGAATCGATGTCATACCATCCACGGCAAAGCCGCTGCCTTCCTGGCCCCTCCTTGTATAATCACCACCGTTGCCTTCATCTGCCCCATCGACAAAGGACAACTCATGGATTTGCATCTCTTCCACCATGGAGGAGGAGACGGACAAATCCAGGTCTAATCTATTCCAGTAACAGTCACATCTTTCTTTATCAACGAGTTGCTTTGGGAATACTCTTTGTGATGTTTTGAGGATGAAAAAAATATTCCAAGTGGCCTAAAGTGTGCAAATGAAATATCTTCTACATTTAGGTATATTGTCAAAAACAGAACATCTGTGTCTATTTTTTGCTCTAAAAAGGAAGACCTAACTATTAGACATGGATTGGATTATATGACTAGGTGGACCTTACAAACAGCAAACAAGTTATTAGACGTGGAATATGTCAATGTTTGAAAGGAATTTAAGAATAGTAAACAAACTAAATGATGTACAACCATCATAAACCCGAAAATTTTTGAAGGTTTCCTGTAAACCCTCTTGGTCATTTGTACCTAATCCATCACGGTTTTTGGGACATCTCGCCGAATTTACTAAAGGGGGAGCCTTGTCGAGGAAGGAAGTTTGAGGAGGACCAGATGAAATGTCTACATGCTTGAGGACAACAGTAACGCGTACGATGCTAATTCATACAACCACTAGATCTAAAAGCATCATCTGGCTTGGTGCCATGATATAGATCGACCGAGGGAGACGCATCCTTGGCCAACCTCGTTTGGTACCCTTTATAATGCACGTACGTAGTGGGGACCCCTTGCGCATACCTTTTTCTCCTACTCCTTTTCTCAATATATGACCAAAATCTTGAGTGCGAAATTTGATCTCCGAGGACATGAAGATGCCGATAAAAGGACAATGTTGCGCCACTAAAAGTCGATCTAGCATCCGAGGATTCAAATCGAAAGAAGCAATTGGAAATTTGGTGCAATTTGCCATCCAGAGGCTCAGAAACATAGTACAATGATGAACCCCAGAGAATTGTACCGACACAGCTGCTACTGTGCGGACAAAGTAAAGGCTACCGATGCTGATAGGACGCAAAACAAAAGGAGGAGGAGATCGCTACGTAGTGTCCACCGACTCCAGCAATCCATGGAGAAAACCCTAATAGGAAGGACCGGGCCGCATAATCTTACAGGAATAAGCATCGGATATAACCCCATTTATTTTAATGTTGATTTGCATTCTAAGTTATAACTTAGCATATCAATTTTATGGATCGATTTTGATATAGTCAGAATCTCTCTCCCATACGTTGTTGCAGTTAGAGGGAACCAGCTAATGGAGAATATGTTATCTTATTTAAAGAGGTCACACTTGATTTGCAATCCTAGCTTTAAATTTCAAAAGTCGAAACTACTCAGTTTTTATTTATTTGTTTCGCTATCATCCATGGAATAGGTAACAACAAATGTGAAAAACTTGAATTATGTCGAGTCACACAATACAAGGGAGTGGAACAAAGATTCGCATTAGACAGGTGGAGTAAAAGAAGCGATTGATAATATCTAGTTGGATCATAATTCAATGGCTTAAACATTTTAAAGAGGATGGTTTAACTATATATGACAACCAATTAAAGTCTTGAGCTCTCTCTTGGATCTCTTAATCGACAAGGTGTTGGACTTCTGTTACGCTTCCCTCGATAGTGGTATTAGAGTTGATGATTGATTGATGGAATCCCTAATATTTGTTAGTATCTTTACTCAGCAAGGAATCTTATGAATCATTGTGACTGTCTAGTGAGGTTTACCGTGATGGTTCGGTTTCATAACACGATAATGGGTTAAGACGTGTTTGCATCAGTTGGCGATGGTTGGACATTCGAGTTTTAATTCTATCGTGCAGAAAAATACCCAGCAAGGGGTGGTGGCCAATGTTGAAGGCTCATTGTGGGAGAGGGAGAATGGTGAGTTTATGTGTGAGGGTGTCAGATAAAGATCCCCCAAAGCCTCGTCATTCCCTCGTACTGTGGTTGCCGCCCTGAAATGGCTTTAACTTGGCTTTCTGCTGCCCTTTGCACGAGGGAAGAATATGGTGTCGCGGAATCTATGAGCATTCGATCTTGCCGAGGAGGTGTGTTCTTGGACGTACCTGCAGGAACATCAAGCATGTTTTCTGCAAAACTTAGACCTTTCAAATCACCATAGTAGAAGCCCTCGTCAAATTCTGACAAGACCGAATCACCGATGAGTGTTGCCCCTTCCCCTTAAACTAATTCCTTCTTATTGGGGGACAAGCCCCTCACTCCTCGGACGCAATATAAGAATATTTTTTTCCAAGCATCATTGCAAGGGATGACGCTTCAGAATTTAGCCCTAAAACTCCTGTTATGGCCTTATCATAGAAGGCCTCATTGGCGTGGCCACACCCAAACGTCTTGTAAGGTGCAGCAAGTAATCCACTGTTCGGATGGTCGAACCCCGCCAGTCTCAACTGCATTCCATGTGAAGAACAGACATCACCATACTTTAAGTGGAAGAGGCGGCGGTTTTTCTGGTCATATTACTTGCTGGATAAATCACAGCAGTCAGAAAAGCATGAAAGATTTGCGCAAGAACTGTAGTAAGATATTTTTCCAGACCCCTTATTTCCCCATCTTAGTCCTATGACAAAGTCCAATCTATTTGCGAGAGGGAGTGTTATAATACTTTAAATATAGAATCATCGCTTAATCTTTTATAACAATTAAACATCATCTCCTATTACATTTTAACCTCCCACTATCTTTGTTGAAACAAATTAAGCATGGTTACTGATATCAATCATCATTTAAGCTGGGTGAAAGAATGAATTCTGATTGAAATCACTTGATTTAGTTTGAAATTCAAAATTTACCAGGTTGAACAATAACTCCATCTGGGTGATATTATGCAAGAGAGCATCTGTCTTCATGCTGAGTATGCCTGTGCATGGAAAAATTTAGCACTAGGAAACTAATGCAATGCAATAAAGTCATGTCCATCTCAAGTGAACACTTCGTATCAAATGATCCATTTATTGATGGTTGATTCAAATGTGTTTTTACTCAACAAAATTTACCAGGTATAGCAGGTACAACCTGGATTTCTTCTCCAACCTTCAGCAACTGGGACACTTCGATTACGGAACATAAGCATGTTTCAATCATGTACAGAACCGACTTTTATAGGAAAAAGTATACATCCATGATGAATTCTATATATGAATGAAGATTCTGGTTGATGTATGAGCAGGCAAATCTTTGCTACATCCATACGATTCTTCTGTCTCAAACTCCATTTGACCTTAATGAAAATCATCCAACTTCTAGGGTTCTTATTCTCCATCTGTCGGTAGAGGTGGAACCTGAGATGTTTTACGAGGTCTCCTGTTTGATTTTTGACATGGTCTCTCCGAGATAGTTCCACTGGGACTGAATGACTTGGCCTCAAGTCTCCCATAGAACATTAAAAGTGGACTTGATCCGGCGCACCAAAATCAACATAAAATACCCCCTGCCAAAAGAGAGAACTGCTGTTTTGACCAAAAAAAAAACAAAGAGAGAGAATTGCCGTAAACACATTCTACACATAGGGGACCTGACCATCTCTGAGAGCAAATGCATCGCTCTTTCTCCAGAACAAACCTCTTATCCAATCCTTCCTCTGAGTCGAAGGCCTGATAAAACTGTTTTTCAATCTGAACTCCATTGTCATAGTATCACACCTAGAGTGCCACCATGAGTGCTCATATAACTGCATCTTACAAGGCATAGTAAGATTATGACAATTAAGTGTAATAAGAAGCTAAACACTCAGATGATACAGGCTTTTCAGGCTCTAATATGAGAAAATTGTTTGGGAGGGCGTCTAAACTTTTTACCTGAGGAATACTCCTTTTGGATTTGCCTAGAAACTTTAAAAGGAAGAAAAGAAACCCTAATTCAGTCATGGCAGTCGACGGAATTCATGGCAGAAACTCCACAAAGCATAAGCCTACAGGTAGTATGTATCTTCATATCATTTAATCAGAGCAAATATTGGGGAAAAGGAAGGAAAACTGTTGCGGTTGCTGACATCAAAATAAGCCAAAGGGTAGTATGTATCTTTATATCATTTAATCAGAGCGATAGTTGGGGAAAAGGAAGGAAAACTGTTGCGGTTGCTGACATTAAAATAAGCCAAAAGGTAATATGTATCTTCCTATCATTTGATCAGAGCAAAAATTGGGGAAAAAGGAAGGAAAACTGTCACCGTTTCTGACATCGAAATAAGCCAACAGGTATTATGTATCTTCCTATCAGTTAGTCGGAACAAAAATTGGGGAAAAAGGAAGGAAAACTGTCACCAATGCTGACATCAAAATATGCTCTTGTTCATACTTCTGAAAGTCCCTTCCCCTGTAATTTGGAAGAAATTCAAAGCCCAGCAAACCTCAGGAAGAGAGAGAGAGAGAGAGAGAGATGGGAATCAAAAACTTAAAATTGTGGTACTGGAGCTGAAGAAAAGCTAACCTTGTCCACGTTCCGCAATTACCGAGCAGTTTCTTGAGCTATCCAAACAGATAATCAGCTTCTTGAACTGTGGGATATAGTCATGTATTGCTGATGCAGCATCATCAAGATTCTCACCATCAGCAAATTGCACAAAGCGCCAAGAACAAACGATCTACACAAGCTGCCCCGTGGCAATCGGATCGGTGTGAATCTTGGTGATGCTGCACCTGCAAAAAATGACTTTGCGTGTGCGCCTCCTTGTCGCCGATCGGAATCCTGGCTTGGTGAACGGGTAGTCTTTGTTTCAAGAATTTGAACAAGCAACAGGAAACCGAAATATGGTCTCTATGGCACAGACTCCAGATTTGCCAATCTTATCTGTACGATTAACAGCACAAACTCCCTTTTTCCCTTCCAAAAAAAAAAAAAAAATGGCATCTAATCCTTGTACCATTAGAAAGTGAAGAGACTTGAGCTAGCCCTAACAGGCGGCCCGATGCTCTCTCTCCCCCTCCAAAAAAAAAAAAATCCCCAAGAAAAAAGAGACAGAAAGAGAGATTATCTTCGAAACAGATATTGGAATTCGTAGGATCTAGGATGTGCAAAAGCGGAGAGAATAGATGAAGATAAAAGATCTTTTCCTCTGGATCATCAAGATTGGTGTCATTTTCCCCTTCCATTGGAGAAAAGTGGAAAAAAGAAGGAGGAGGACGGCGAGGAATCTAAGAGAGAGCTGAGACACATGAAGAGGTCAAGTAAAGAAGAGTATAGAAGGAGGGCTCTTATATAGACAAGACATCATTGACTGTTTTTTTCTTTTCTTTTCTCTTCTCCTCTTTTCTTTCCTTTTCTTTAGGGCTTGTGAGAACGAAACTCTTGCTAGTGGGTCGTGATTCTTTTCCCGAGAAACCTACGAAATTCATCTCACTTGCAATTATTTTCGTCTGCTTCCGGTAATTATGGTCACAATTTGTCTTGGTACAACAAGAGATGGTGATCATGTGAAGTGGTATTTTAATATTTAAATATTTTTACGCTCCTCTAAAACATAAATAAGATTTTGACCTAAAACCTGTAGTGTGTAAAATAGGAAAATAGCGACTTAAAAGGTCAAGTGAAATTTTGCAAGATTCTTATTAACTACTCTAAAGTTTAAGCTATCATATATGAAATAGATGAAAAACTCACGCCACATAGGTTAAACTTTAGTTCGCTCTGATGCCGTATGAATTTTTTGTGAAAACTGTTTCAAAAAATTTACTATTTGATAAATGCGTTGTTTTAATATTAAAATATTTAACATGACCAAAACTCAACCAATGGCCGAGAATGCTAACAGAAAGTGAGTAGGTTTATTCTCGGGGTGACAATATTGGCTTCGCCCTGCGAAGACAAGAACGGAGGATTATGGGTCAGAACTCCTATGAAGTTGGAGACACTAGATTCACATCCTATTTTGTTGACTCGGTTATTTTTGTGGATACGACAAACAATAAAGAAATACGCAAGGCACTTAAGCTTAAGGAACATAAAAGAATGCATTATCATAATTAGCTCTGGGCCATCACCTGATATCATAGCCACTTCGGTAGGCCAAAGGCCCAAACTCAATCGATTCATAAGGTTTATAGGATGTTTTGTCGATCTCTAGATTGTTGAGCTTGTAGGCTCATGCATTTGGATGATAACAGAAAAATGAGGAAAAAGTCTCAAACATATTATACGGTAGCTATTTTAGTTTTAAACATTTTTCATTGTGCTAATCTAGTCCCAAACCTTTCGATGATTTGCCAATTCAGTCCTAAACTTTTCTATTGTGCCAATTTAATCCTAAACCTTTTGATAATTTGTCAATTTAGTCATAATCCTTTTAATGATTAGTTTATGTAATCCTTTCAGTCAATTATCCAAATAATAGGTTTAGGACTAAATGGCACGATTAAAATGTTTAAAACTGAATTGACTATCATTCAATGAATTTAGGACTTTTTGGACATTTATCCCAAAGAAAAACACGATATATAAACTAGAAATTTCAATAGAATGAAAAGTCTCATTATTGTATACCCCCAAAGAAAATGCCTGAAGCGTGAATTGGAATTCGAAAATATTGCTGCCCTAGATATTTAAAGGAGATTGGGGATCCTGATTGTATTTAATTAGGCCACGACTCCACTATGTGTACTTTAAAAAGAAGTTACCGAATAAATCAAAGTCTTAATCACATGGCTGATAAGATGGCATCTTTAAAGATAAGAAGATAAGCCTTCCCGTCCATGTGAGGGACCCGAACGTCATTACCGACCTCCTCCGCCGCCTCAAAACCGTCATTCCACTCCATGTTAGCCATCGCGATTAGCGGTTGTCAGCAGACTAATGATTAGAAAATTTTGGACAAGTTCACAGATTACTCGCCTAATTCTCCTGGAATCTGGCGTCATGTCAAGACGGATTTCTTTCCGGGCCGATAAATTTTCGAAAGACTTGCCAAGTGTAGAGATATATTGTAGAAAGAATTACCGTCGCATGATCTCCCGGAAACTTGCTTGTAATTTGCTGACGTTTATGAAATTACCAAGTCTTTTAGATAATATGTAAATTACCTACTTTTCTTATCTTTTCCCAATTTCATGTGTTTTTGTACGGGACGCTATAAATTTATTACCTCTCGTGTACGAACACATGAATCCTTATTGACTTTCCAAATTTAATTGGAGCTGTTTTACGAAAGTTTAATTTCTTTTTTAATTACCAACTTTACTATCGATTAACTTTTATTTGCCTTAATTTTCCAACTCTATTTTTTTTTTTAAATTACCAACTTTACTACTGATTAACTTTTATTTTCCTTAATTTACCAACTCTATTTAAATGTTATTAACCTTAGTCGGAGTGACTATCAATAGATTGTAACACACTGGTAGGTAGCTACGCTGGTTAAGAGCTTCTCCCTCATCGCTAAGGTCGAGAGTTCGAAACCCGTAGTTGCTAGCGTCTTAAGTGGGGAGCTATGATGGTGGAGTCCTGTGCTAGTCTCCCTCGAGGTACTGACGCTTGGTCCGAGGTGCCGTCCGAGCACTGTACAGGCCGTGGGTTGCTGATTAGCGTAAGCGAAAGGCGGGTCTGGCGGATCCTCAGCAAAAAAAAAAAAAAATAGATTGTACGTTATTTACTATTGTTTCAGGCATTTTCAACCAACCAACTTCTTTTATTTGAGACAAAGAAAGAAAAGACTTACCTTCTATCAATTTGTATTTACCTTTTCTTACCAACTATTATAGAAAATTACCGATGTTTGATTGAATAACTTAACAAATTTTCTCTGATAAAGTTATTAAATAGTTAGATTTGACCCTTTTAGGTAACCAACTCTCAATTAATTTATGTACCAATGTACCGATATAATATATAATATATATTTTGCGAATTCACCTTTTAATTTAGTCACCGTTTTTATTTATCATACGTGCCAACTTTTTAAAAAGGGGTCCCTGACATTGGTGGCGTAGGTTAGAATTTGTCAACGACTGAGCTGCTCCCTAATAATTTGAAAATATAAAAGCAACCCTTTTTACCACATACATATAATCTGAGGAATATGGAGATTCCTAGTTCTTGCCAATAACAAATTATAAACAGCTAATACGCGGTGGCCCAATAAGTACTCGAGCAACTGATGTCCAGCATATGTGGCTGACAGTCGGTGCCTTTTCCTCACTTTCTTGGCTTGTCCTTTGCTTACAATTCATTTAAATATTTTCTATCATGTCAGATCTGGTGATTAGCAGCTATACAAGTAACGTGACTATCTAGTTTAATCTCGTTTAATCACATATGCAGGATTAATTAGGGTTTTCAGTAATAGCTTCAAGCAGTCTCTGCTGCTGTGTCTATAAGCTTATGACAACATTAGAGTCTACAAGCTAGGAAGCAATGATAAATTATTTAATGAACTTAGTATATAGGGAAAATTGAACGGTCAAGTCCGGTGGAAACACTTGAACCCATCTAGATTCCAACATTATTTAATGGTTCCCACTCATTTCGGTACATGTTCAACGTTGTAATAATTCAATCATAAGCAACCAACTTCAAAAAATGTAAACAATATGGGAAGCGCCTGAGTTTCGTGAAAAGGACTGGAGAGGGAGAGAAAATAAACAAATTTCGTCTACCTTTTTAAAATTCTCAATGAGCAGACACTTGCAAATTAAATACAGATGATTAGGTTTCGCTCAACTTTGGAATCTTCAGTTTCAATATCCTTCTAAATCAATGAGTGCAAAAAATTTTATATTTAGACTACTTATCTAGATTTTGACTCACATTCTGCTTGACTGACAGAATTAGTGAAAGTATTTATCAGCTAGGGATTTATTTATCTCGATGGCCTATATTGTCACATAAAAAAATATGTACGCACGTTGGATCCTCCCGATGTTTGAACTTGGCTTTTAGTTTGGTGTGGCTTTTGAGGTGAGGTGACTTTTGAAATGTTTCTTTATAGCTTTTAAAGTCTGCAAGCAAAAGCTTTCCAAAATCATGTAAATCTCAAGATCTCACCTCACTTTAACCACGATAAAGAAGAAGATTACTAATATTTATAATAGAGTTACAAAAGATAGTTTATAAAATTCATTTATAAAGTAATGATAACCAATATGTGGAAAGTTAAACAAGTGAAATAAAATATGTTCGACCATCTAACCAAATCTTTTTTGTATCTTTTTTTTTTTTTTTTTTTGTAAATCTATCTTTTTACCATAGGCAATTTTTACTTTTGACATTAACTATAGTGTCATTTAAATTTATGGCTATGAATTAACGTGAGTAGATTTCGTTTTCATAATCTTATATTAGCAAATACAGGGAATTTTGGATTTTGAAAAGTCATTTAATTTTTTTTTGGGATTACTTGGAAATATTTAAGTATTTTATAGGCTCAAAAGAAATAAGAAGATAAGAAAAGAAAATTTGCCAATGTTGACATGAGAAGCTAATTGGTGGGATAAGCCGCCAAAGACAGACATTCATGGCCACACGTCAGATTCAATCCTTATCTACTGTCAATCACGAGAAACTCTTAGGTACTTGATCGTTTAGTAGTTTACCCCTCAACAAGAAATACAAACACTCGAACCTCCAATAATTTAGCTCTTATTGAGTCAATTATTTGATCTTGTGAGGTCTAAAACTTCCACTTTATCTAATTTACTTAAACTTTTGTGCATTTAAATTTTAAAAGAACTTCATAAAGTTTGGATCGCAAATTGAGGGCCATAGTTCATTCTAAAAGGAAAAACATCCAATTTCAAAAAAGTTCAACTATAATTTTGTTCCCGATTGTAGCACGATGGCTAGTTCCCAATATTTTCTACGGGTGCGGGAGTTTGCATCTGTGGTCAATCAATCGGTCTGCTTGACCTTCTTTTCCATCTTAAGAGTGAGGACAAATGTCTCACCACCTCTTCTTTTGATGGCGTTGAGCCTAGAAACCTTATTAGTTCCTCCTCCCAGTGATGCTGCTTAAACTCGCTCTCTAAGAAGAGTTTGGTGCATCCGTGACGTAGCCAATAATACAAAACATGTGCAACCAAACACCTATAATTACAAATAATTTGGATCGGTGTCAAAGAATCTTCAACTACAAACTCTCTTTTGAACAAAAGAACGAAATTTAAAATATTAAATCATTATCTTTGTTTAGTTGAGTAGATTAGTGAGGTGATACCTTCGAAACATTTGAAAAATCACCCACCAAACGATTGGCTTAACGGCCAAAAATAAATGAAAAAAAAAACGGCTGATTCATTGGCCAAACACATGGGGCATTCAAATAATGGCCAGAAATAATTAGTCTTGTGGGCCTGCCATACCATGAACGACGTAGCCATGCCCTATTAATGGCCAACAACCTAGTACCACACTAACGTCCCTTCGCATGATTTTGGACTCACCTAATCAGGAATCTCCTTTTCGTCTGTACTTAGGAATGTTTACGAAATTTTTTTCATTTCCAAAGAAAAAGCAAAAAAAAAAAAAAAAAAATGAATGGAGGACCAAAGGAAATTTGCTTAACTAATAAAGTTTAGGGACACGACAAAATAGGGATATAAGCATACGCAAGGGTATCGATCCACTAATTGGGGGACTTCCTCTGGAGAGATCATGGGGTTAAGACCAATCAATCAATTCAAGGAGTGATGATTTCACTAATCGCCAAATTAATTTACCTTCAATCTCCGTTAGATTAGTGCTTTCAAATAAATTGTCAATCTCGTTGTAATGATCTCACATGGGCTATGTGGTGAATTTATTGATAAGCTCACGTGATCATCAGCCCATTGTCGGCCACCATACGATATCGTGGCACTGATTAGATCTCACGAGATATAAACTGATTCGATTATGATGACTGATTGCTCGAGTGGAGAGATACGAATATATTATTTGAGGTCGGTAAATGCGTTATAACCACACCTACTATTAATTTCCCAGATATTTCATTGATATTCTAATCACTAACCGCCATTTTCTTCAATTAAGAAGTTTATTCATCTTTTAGCTAATCAAGATTGCACGATTTTTTCTTTTTTCGTTTCAAACTTTGTCCTTAACCCTAACCTAAACATTGCTAAGAGCGGTATTGTCCTCGAGAATGAGGCTTTGCATCAAAACGGTGGGCTGTTTTTAAGCATAATCTATGTTAATTGAAGTACTTAGCCTTAATTCGACCAAAAAAAGAGTACTCAGTCTTAATGATGGTGTGCACGTGCGTGCCTTGGATTCGGTGCCGAAAAACTTTGGCTGGTTATTAACTGCATGGCCAATGCAGAGTTGACAGTAATGTTTACAATTAGAAACAAAAATGAAATTTCCAAGACACAGTACCTTCAAATTATATAATATATAGCAGCATATATCCAAACAGTACCCCCGGAGCATATGGACAAGTAATTTTACAGGTGGTTAGTTTTTCATTTGTGTATCGACATGGAATTTAAATTGGGTCGCTGTTTTTTCTGCTAAATTTTGTTTCTTGAGATTCGCATAGGTGCAAATGATGTTTTCCCACGTTGAGATCATGTTCCTTTAATGTGTTAGCACGAAACATCTGATGTTGCCAACCTAAAATCTTGACGTGTTACAATGGATGATATTGATGATTAGTGATTACAAGAAATTCAAATGATGGATTATATGTGGAGTAATTGTCTTAAGAAAAGTGAAGCCCTCTTTGTGTGGGTAAGGTCTGCTTTCATGTGGTACTCGCCTAACTTTATGGATCGAATAAGATGCATTCAGAAAATAATTGTCTGAAACATAAAAGAAAGAAATTAGGTCATCTTCTCCTTTCTTCTCGTCAATTAGCTAGGCAAGCGTGATGAAGAAGATAGGAATCGAACCTCTAAAGAACAAAACACCAAAAGGCAAGGGTACGAAAGGTGAGAGATTTTTGTTTTTAAAGAACAAAATCAAAGCTCAACACATCGAGAGAAAAAATATACTTAAACATTTTGGGATCTCGGGGCTAGCGGCCACCTAAGGATATAAAAGAGACGCGTCGTCTTGACAAAGTTTACGCTAGACTCAAAGCAATTATGATACTTTGATACTCAATTTGATCAGCGTTGAGCCCCACATGGTAATTGCTCAAACACGACTTGATTAATAAAGTTTTTATAAAAGCTTGAGTTAATTACTGGGAATATAAATGCTTTTCTCCCCCTTAAAAATTAGGAATTTTTTAAGTTTATATATGATATCAATATGTAAAAGTTCTACAATCCAATTAAGCTTGTGAGCTACTCAAGTGTACTTTTGTCAAGCTCCAGCACAATTTACATTAAGTACTTGAGCTGCGCAAAATCGAGATGAATCAAGCCAAGTTCAAAAGCCTTCCGAGTCCAGTTCGAGTTCATCAGAAAGATAGCTCGGTTCGTTTACGTGCATAGCCCACCCCGACCCCAGTGAAGATCCAATGATCCAACTATGTATGTCATTTATGTTATCATTGGCTGGTAGTAACAATCGACTAATAAAAAAAAAGTGGATTAATCATCTCACAAGCATGAAATTTGTCTATCAAGTCCTATGTCATTGCCCCCACATGGTGCTTTGTCGCCTTCACGACTCACGAAATCATATAATAATTACCAAAAAATTCCTAAACTTATTGACGATTTGTCAATATAGTCATCCGACTAATTTTGGTCGGTAATCATTGATGTAAATGTCAACCATCTTACATGGCATAATATATTGCATAAGCAGCATGACATTAACATTTTTTTTCAACTTTTTAAAATTTTCTGAATTTTGGAATATTTTTTTGATTTTTTAACAAATTTTTTTTGTTTTTTCTTTTCTTTTTCCACTATTGGCTAGCAAGCCTAGGACCCTCGCTGGCCATTGCCAGGCCCTAGTGACCCTCACTAGCCAACCATGAAATAAAAAAGAATAAATAATATATAACAATTCAGAATTTTTTTTAAATATGAAAATTATCCAAATTAGCGTCGATTATGCCACATCAAATAGCCGACATTCACGTTAGTGATTTTCAACAAAAATTGATCAAAAGAACCACATTAGCAAATCATGAAAATGTTCATGACTAACTTTGTCAAATTGAAAGTTTAGAACTAAATTGACATTCATAGGTTTATGACTCTTTTTGGTAATTATCCCTCCATGACTTAGTTAAGCCTTCTAACACACGCACTAGTGCGATATAAACAAATGACCTCCAGTTCCTTGGCTAGACATTCTTTAATCCCACCCCCCCCTAAAAAACTTTGCCAACTCCTGGATTCATAGAGTATTACTCAAATTCAACCGGTTTTCGTGTTTGTTTTTTTATTTCCACTTGGGAAGAAAAAGCATTCTTCTTAGGCCTTGATTCCCATGCATGTGCGCAGAAACGAATACTAGGAATCTCTCCCTGGTACTAAATCTTAACAAGATATTCTGCCCTTTCACATGCTATGGTTATCTTTATTATTATCTCTTCTATGATGTTTTCTTTTGGTCAGGCTTTCGGATATGGTGTTCACATTCAGCTGGAGGTATTAGAAGATGACCAGTAGGTTGAACTAAGCGTTGCATGTCACGCTTAAACATCGCACCTACACGCGATTAAGTTACTTTTCCCTGATCTAGCTCCATGCCTGAACTCGGCATTTTGATGGTCTTGCACGCGCACACAGGCATCACCGCCTGCGACAATGGATGACCTGAAATAGGAGGTCACTAATGGTCTTCTGCTGGCATTAACCTCATGGGCACGGGACCCTTACATGTAAGACCTATTGCTGATGCAATTTTGGATAGGCATTGGCCTCCATGAACAACCATGAAAGAACTTAGTTTCGGTCTCTAGCGTTGATTTCTGTCGTTCTTGTTTAGAGAGAGAGAGAGGAGGGAGCGATGGTGGATGAAGATGTCTGGCGTTTGAGGCGTGCCGCGACTTTAGTATGCTAGAGAGACCGCGCTGATGGGTGATTGAAATGGAATTTGGAAGAAAATGAGACAGTGACGGTTGATTTATGATGAGCCACCTTTAAAGTCACCGTTTGAATGAGCATAAATTGAAGATGTCAATTTACCCTAAAATGAAAAGGATCTTAAGCTCCAATCGTTTTGCGGAAAATGTAACATTTCTAAAAAAATGTTTTCTAAGAAGTCATGTTTTAGGAAAATGAATTATTTTCCGATATTCGGCTGAAACCTAAAAATGAACTAGAAAATATTTGGCGTCATTTGGTATGAAAAATCTAATTTGATTTTGTTGTAGCTAGTAATATCATTGAGAGGGGGGTGAATAGATGATTTAAAGAACTCTTGACAAATTAATGCCTAAATAAAACTATCAAGATTAATATTGCCAAACTAGGTTGAAGTTTGAGTCTAAAATGATGATAGTGATATGATGATATTAGCTTATTCACAAAACTCTATAAAGACTTTGAACAAGAGTTGAGAGATAATGAAAATTGCACACAGAGTATGTAGCGGTTCAACTTAGAGCAAGCTACGTCTATTCTCTCACACTAACAGCCTACTGGCTGAATTTCACTAATCAATCAATGTTATGACCATAAGTGATAATACTGAGTATATTATAGGTCTCACTATCTCATTCAATTGCTTACAGTTTGTAACTCAGAAAAGACAAGTATGTAAGTTCGAAGTTCTCTTGTAAATTTGGAATTTTTATTCTTGATCTCCTTCTATGTCTCTTCGACATTTTAGTCTCCTTTCTACTCCTCCACTTCCAAACTAAACATTGGACAATCTTCAGATGATCAATCTCCAATCAACTACAAGACGAAATGTAACAAGAAGATTGAGTGACAGTTGAGAGATAAGATTTGAATCCCCATTGATTTGATCATTCATACAAGCAAATCTTCAATTTTCGTAAGTATAGTTCTTTGATTAAATAAAGTAACTTGTGTTTGTAACTGTTGTCAATCAATCTAGATAGTTTTGCAATGGGATGTCTTGTATAAAAGATTTCATTACAAAACTATCCTTAAGATTAACGATTAATGATTACTTTCTAAAATGGAAATATTAGCCAGATCACTAGCTGTGACATTGTAATGAATCGAGCTTGCATCCGAATGTATATATACATGTAAATTTCAAACACAGATGATGTCTGGCTCTAGTAGACTCTAAATAATTTTATGGTATGATGATATCCACATACAAACTTTGTAGATATCTATATTGTTGCTTTGATCATAACCATTCAGCAACATCAACGAGGTAACTATCCAAAACTTTAGTCACTATATTAAATCAACAATATTTAGAGTTTAAATATACATAAGAACGGCATAACCTTCTCTTCATGGGTAGCGCTATTATGTGATTTATCATATTCAAGATGGATATTGGATAGCTTTGTCATTTTCAAAATATATTAAGAGATTTTCTCAATAGATTTTTTTCTATGCACTCCTTCTAATAATATATTCCTTTATTTTTTATTTGTCTTTTTTTAAAAATTGATTCTTTTTCTTTTTAATTTATTTGTTTTTCTTTTCCCGTCTTCTTCGACCGATCGTCAGCCACCAACCATAGGTGAGGTCAAGCTCACCGGCCTCCGGCGAAGTCGTCCTTCGCTTGTGGTTGTCGCCCGCCGTTGTCATGGCCAGCTTGCTAAGAAAGAAGGAAAAAGAAGACAAAGAAAAGGAAAAAATAATTAAAAATTTGCTTTTTAAAAAAAAAGTGAAAAAAAGACAAAAAGAAAAGAAAAAATAATTAAAAGGAGTGCACGGTGTTTGATCTGGGTGAAAGAAAGAGTAGGGAAAATGATTTCCGCTTTCAGAAAGGGAAATCATTTTCTACTATTTTAGAATACCTCTTTTTTGCTAACGGAAAACATTTTCCTTAATCGGTTTATTTTTCGTGTACCAAATACCTGAAAATCCAAAAAATATATTCTTAGAAGTCATTTTCAGAAAACAAACGGAGTATTACAATGCGTTTGTTCTATTGAAAACTTCAATTTTCTATGAAAATCATTTTAAAGAAAAATGATTAGTTTTCATTTGTTTAGTGGTTTAGGAAAAGTGATTTCCTTCTTATCATAAGTGGTTGTCATTTCCCCCAATTTAACCTTATTGTTTTCGATCCATGGAGAACGTTTTTCGTAGATTGAATAGTTTTTCATCATCAAATCACCGAGAGGAAAGCAATTCTCCGAAAACAGTCCCTCTTTAGACCAACGGACCCTTGATTCGTTTCTTATCACTGCTGGTTCTACAACTGTGTTTGGCAGTTTTCGCCCTTATTTCATCAGTCTCCAATTTCCCATTTGTTTAGGGTTAATTTCTGACATACCGCCTGCTTAAGTGGTGCCGATTCTTTAGGTTATTGCCTCAGTTTCTTGACGCGCAATCCCCTATGTCGGGTGCAAATGAGTCTAGTTGACCATCTCTGTCTCATTGGGGACGCTGAAAGTCATCTTGATAAATGATTATTTAGAAAATCGACCTTATATTATGTAAGGATCATTTAGTGTTGTTTTGGGATTGATGATGCACGTCGCACCAATGGGAGCTTCTTACGCCTACCAAATCATAGAGATTCAACATATCTTAATGAGTTCTATCGTGCCAATGAAACTCTTGCACAAACTTATTTAAACTTCTTCATTTTTTTTTTTTTGTTATTTATTTATTTTGGCAACTAAATTCACTTTGGTTTTTAGTGTTACCAACAGGTGATATTTCGGGAAAACCCAAATCGGAAAACCATACCAAGAAGTAGGATATAAAACTTGAAATCATAAATGCATGCAATAAAAGTCCATGACCATTGAGGTGAACATAAAAAAAGTACATACTTTGCTTCTTTTTTCCCCTTTTTGCTCGTGCTAGGACTTGAACCTGGACTTCCTTAGTCCCGACACTTACTAACCTAACCGACCACCCAGTTTGTTGAGCAAATGTATATACGTCTCGCAAACGTCGACCCTCAAAATGGTGCTTTGATGGGCCATGGAAACATTGACGAAAGAGTCGTGCCAGGTAGAGCATCTTCATCTATCGGCGAGTTACATCAATCTTCTCCTTCGGCGCATAGGCTAAAAGAGCAACTTCAATGGGCCAATGATAGTGCAGCACACACTAAAAGCCGTTGGAGAGCCGGCCCAGATAAAACCTTATTGGGCTTCAGTGAGTTTCAAGACCACCTCCTCCATCTAATCTTATATCCAGGACAATGCATGTGAACTCTATTTACCGTCTATGCATGTGATGATCCGCATTTCAATTCAGTAATCAACTGCTTGCGGACAGTCTTATAAGTTCATATATTAGAAAAGAGCTCAAATGTTATGCTTCTTTATCTTTATAACACACTCATGATCTACGCGGTTCAGTAGCTCTGTTATGTGTATTAGAAAGGGTTTTCATGCTCAATATCGTCTAACTCTACGTGGCTAGAAAGCCCTGTGGGAAACAATCCAGATGAGAAGTACTGAGGGCATATATTAGGGAAAATTTATATAAAATAATTACTTTGGTCGATGTGTGTTTACTTTAGATAAGGTAATTCTTTGACCCATTTGAAGGTCTCACCGCAAGTGAATTACTGAAAATTTGGACACAACTTTGTTATATCTTATTTTTTTATATTTTAATTTAATTTGAAAAAGTATGCCCTTGGGAATCAATACGATTAAGTATTTAATTTGAAGAAGTACATACCTTATATCTAGAGATGAGTTCTTTAGATGGCAAAAGTTTTTGTCAATCGCCTTGTGTTAACTTCTAAATCTTCGACCATTTTGTTGTTAAGAGTTACGACGTTGTCTGTTTGTTCATCGCTGTGCTGTTCAATGTGAACAGACCAGAAAATTGAAGCCATGATGGACTCAATCAAACGATCTGTGACGAATCCATGATCTGTAACAAAATACAAAAGCACGAGTAGAGACGGAAAAGGTTTGAAGCCTTCCTCGGTGGGAGAAGTACAGCCCAAGTACCAAAATTTGGCACGGAGGGATACTTAAGTGTCAAAAATTAGGAAAGTGACACTTAAGTACCAAAATCGGAGCAAAATAGATCACTTACGTGCCACTCCGGCGAAAATCTGACCAAAATGCTGATGTGGCGATTTTTCGGCGAAATATGTGCAAAACGACGTCGTTTTACACACTGACATGACTAGACAATATAAAAACGACATTTTTTTGGTGCTAACGTGGTAAAAAATAATTAAATTAAATTAAAAACTAAATTTATTTAAAACATTTAAAATTGAAAATTTTAAAAAGTACAAATTTTAAAAAATTTAAAAAATTTTAGAAAATTTTAAAAAAAAAATTAAAAAGGCGGCCGAGGGCCGAGCCCTCGCCGCGCCGGAAGGGCCGGCGAGGGCTCAGCCCTTAGTCGCCCCTTCCCTTTAAAAAAAAAAATATTTATTTATTTATTTTTGATTTTTTAATATTTGTATTTGTATTTTAAAATTTTTTAAATAAATTTAATTTTAAATTTAATTTAATTAATTTTTATATTAATTTTTTACCACGTTAGCATCAAAACGACACCATTTTGCACTTATTTTACCGGAAAATCGCCACGTCGCATTTTGGCTGGATTTTCGCTAGAGTGGCACTTAAGTGATTCATTTTGCTCCGATTTTAGCACTTAGATGTCACTTTCCTAACTTTTGGCACTTAAGGGCGCGCATGACAAAATTTTTGTTCCAGATTTTGATTTCTAGCAAGAATTGATTTCTCAATTTCTATTTCCCGAACAATTTTCTGAGCAAAGAAACCCGTTTGATAACGATTCAAAATTTCTATTTCTAGAATAGAAATTCGTTTGATAATAGAATAAAATTTCTATTTCTAGGAATAGAAATTGAGTAGATAACAACATAGGAAATTCTTAAATACAAAATAATAGTCGAAATAATACTAACACATTACAAAAGGTGAAAATACAATTTCATCATCTCCAATGTTACACACCTCCCTTAGCCAAATAAAAGGTGCAAGAATTAATGGCACATTATAAAACCGAAATACCTTTTTATCTATCTTCTCATTCTTTTATATGAGAAAAACGTAACATACAAATTATCTCATTTAGTAAATGTAGCGGACGGATAATCTTTATACATCATTTATTCACTCAACTCATAAGCACGTTGAACGATAACATCCAAATCACTCCATCTGATCTCACATTGATCAACGACAGACAAATTTGTTATTATCATCTCTGAGGCAAAACGTCGAACATGTGGTGATCACTAAGGGCGAGGTGTTCTGCAAATAGGAATTCCCATCAATTGGCAAGTAATATAACATGAGAAATCCCTCTAAAAAATTGCTAGAGCGGAATCGACGAACTCGAGACCAAATAATGGACAAGAATTCGACATAACAATTTGAAGCTCTCGGCAAAAGGGCAATACAGAACAATCGTATGATTGAATCTCGATGAATCAACCGCGTCCTACCTTGGGGGAGATCCGATCCGAATGGTTACCTGCTAATAAATGAAAGACACTAAAAAAGACTTGGAGAATCTCATGAAGATGAAGCTAAGGGCGACGGATCGATTCAGCAACGAAATTGCTTGATGAAGATATTCAGCTGCAAGTGGCTTCGACCGTGGGCGTACACATTGGATTTGGTCCAGAGCGTTGAAGATAAGAGAGAGAGAGAGAGAGAGAGAGAGAGAGAGAGAGAGAGAGAGAGAGAGAGAGAGAGAGAGAGAGAGAGATATATATATATATATATATATATATATATATATATATATATATATATATATATTCTTGGTTTGGGTGTGTGTTCTTGCTTCGCTCGGTTCCTCAGCCTCTCCCACCCGCACCAAGCGAGGGAGAAAGAGCACGAGAGAAGTTTCGATCAGTGGTGATGAGCGTTCGCTCTCTGCTCTGTCATGGCCAAGGTAGCGATTACCGGCGAGGGAGATTTGACGGCAGCTGTCGCCAATCAAAGATGGTGTAGAAGATCGATTGAGGGTGATGGAGCTGCAAGGAAGAGGCGACTGCTCCGAATAGCTAGCCAGAGGAATGGAATGGGCCAAACTAAGAAGTTAAAATTTTTTATTTTTACCTTACCAAAAAAAAAAATTCTATTTCTATTTCAGAAACTGAAAAGTTAAAAATTTCAGCTTCTGATTTATTCGATTTTTCTATTTATGGAATAGAAATCTGTTTTAGAAATAGAGAAATCAAATTGCGTTACCAAATAGATTTCTATTCCAAACCTGTTCCGGGGAATAGAGAAACTAAGAAATCGAGAAACAGAAATTTTATCATGCGCGCCCTAAGTATCCCTCCGTGCCAAGTTTTGGCACTCCAGGTGTCCGGCACTCCTTCCTTGGTACTCCATTTTCGATGGATAAAATGACAAATGGATATAGTCATGGATGTAGTCGTCCAAGGTGTTATTTCTGACAATCTCATAAATGTCGGAGATGAAAGCGGAATAGCTTGGGCCAGTTGACTTAGTCCTAAGCCTGTCTTGTTAACTTTCAAGGATCTCTGCAGATCGGGCAGAATTACTAAAAATATATTGCAATTGTATTAATTCAATTCTAAATCTATTATCTTGACCAGTTGAGTTCTACACATTTTATAATTGTGTCAATATAATCTATTCAGCCAAATTTGGTCTGTCAGCGCTAATGCGAATGTCAACCGTCCAACCAATGCTGATGTGTCTTCCTCTGGTCGGTTGCCGAACTGAGGCAATCTTTTTAACAGCTTAGCAAGCTCGACCTCGTCATCACTAGGTGAGGGCGAGCTCTCCTAGACACTGACAAGGTATGGGTGAGCTTGCCCTCACCTAGATCTGGTGAGGGCTCGCATCACCAGTCGTTTCTGTTTGGCAAACAACCAAAGGAAAAAGGAGGAAGGAGATAAAAAGTAAAATATTATTAAAAAATTATTTGCGTCAGCACTACATGTCAGTGCCGATTGGCCAAATTTGGCCGGATAACTAATTTGGCACAATTATAAAATGTTTAGGACTAAATTAGCCAAGAAAATAAGTTTATAATTGAATTAGTACAATTACAATATGTTTACAACTTTTCTAGTAATTTTGCCCACAAATTCATCCCAAACCCATCACGAGCTTGACGTAATATCTTAACTGAAGTAGTAGCCTAGTAGGGTACCGGCCGGGTACTCATAATTTGCCATTATAGTTTTTCATAAACAAATTCTCTCAAGATAAACGTATGATAAATACCTTAGGTTTGCAATAACAGTGTGTCATTTGAAGCCTACGTATTGTAAATCTCCGATTGAAAAACTCTAGAGAGTCGCAAAATTGAAGACTGTAAAAGTATAAGATCAAAGAGCTGGAAATTCTGTAACTTAACCATCTTAAAATAAGAAGTTAAGCTCCAAATAATAGCTGTTGTGAGAAAAAGATTAGATTATAATCATTTCTATGCAGGACTTATAACCTTACAATTTAAAAAAAAAAAACTATATTTATCAAGTTCAAGGTTCATGTTAGAGAAATACTTACGTGACCATCCTTAATCCACTATAAGATTAATAGCCTGCTCAAGGTTACAAAAATATAAATAACAAATAATTAGAAATTGTTATGAAGTCTACTTTCTTCAAGAATTTGATGCCGTTACTTTCACAATAGCCCAAAAACTGTTAGACTAACAAAATCCTTCATGTTACAAATTGGATATCAAAATTACCCGCAAACCCTATTTTAAGTCCCGTTAGGATCAGGAAGAGACAGGAACTCCATTGTATGAGTCCAATCTGCTTTCATCCCTGCTCAATTATTTCTCTCATATCTATCAGAGAAGGTGAAACACGTTGATGCAGTGAATAGCTTGATTTGGTGATTCAATTTCAGACAACTAGTACTAAAACTCCTGGCTCTAATATGTTGTGAATGAGAACATAGTCGTGGTTGGTTCATAGCCTGAATTTGTATTACTCAATACTTCTCCTAGTGCACAATGGACCACTTTGATCAAAATTTATAAGTTATTAGAGGATCCTAAACGATATTTTCATGTTTCAGAAGCATATAAAAACAAGTTTAATCAAATAAAGAATCATTTCATGTTGCAGGGACCACCAAGGACTAAACCATAATTTCAATCATCTCTCATGCGTAGTTTGAGAAATATAAATGGAAATCAAAGATGACACGATCCATCAAGAGGACGTGGCGACATATCATTATCAAGGTCTTTTTAACCGCACTTATATAAAGCCTTAGAAAGCGTCTATCTTCATGAATCAAAACTAAAAAGAATCTCTCTCTCTCTCTCTCTCTCTCTCTCTCTCTCTCTCTCTCTCTCTCTCTCTCTAGAGAAGGAATCAAGGAGGAGTAATCGCTAGGCGCAAAGAGATGGAGGAGGAGGAGGAGCGGAGGTTTTGCGAGAGGCGTGTGGCGAGCGCGTGCAGGTCATTTGGCCGGAGATGCAGCAGGCAGGTCAGGGAGCAGAAGGCGAGGTTTTACATTCTCCGGCGATGTCTCACCATCCTCCTTTGCTGGCAACGGCACGAGCTTAATGACTCTTAGTCCATATAGCAGAAGTCAGCCTCTCCATTTGTGTACTAGTTAGCTTTGGCAAATGAGCATCGTATTCCTTCTTAATCTTTCATGCTGTGTTTATGTGTATGGATATGCCAGCCTATCATACGATAAGTTGTGGGAATGTATGATCCAGCAGGAACTAGTTGTAGTTTGCTACTCTACCATATAAAGAGAGCAAATTTACAAATGTTGCCAGGCTTTAGCATTGGAATAAAACATTCTCTCTGAACAACGAAAATCTTCAGTCCGCTTTGCCGTGATGAATTAATATCTTTGAGATAGATATTCAACAAAGGTTTTGACTTTTTGGAGGGTACCTTTGCAAGTGTGGACAGAGACATTTCTCTATTTTATTGTGTAATTTCAAAAAATGGTATGGTTGTATGGGACGTTAAGGCCCAAGGATTTCTAACTCAAGAATTGAAGGTTTCTAACTCAAGAATTGAAGGTCACCTGAAAATACAAAACACAATATTTTGTCCTGATTCACCCTTAAACTAGGGCTAAATTCAATGAGGGGTTTCATTATAATTAGTATGTCGCATGTCTATAATACATTTTCCAATTACAATAGAAAGAAATTATATATACTTAGTAGATATTCAAGAGCCCAAATCCAAACTACCAATAAAATATGTACTTAAACTATAAAAGCTATTTGGCAGCTTGGGGGCGCTGCCTCCGTGACCCCTACCCACTCATCAGGGAACGAGACCCCGTGCCAATTAATCGATGAGGAGCATGAACCACATCCTAAAAAAATTTAATCGATTCATGAGGTTCTCCAGTGTTTCATGGACCTCCAAATAACCAGGCCTCCTTTGCTAGTGCGTGTGAATTATTAGATAGAACTAGGAATCTGAGGAAATTTTTGCCCGGATCATAACCATTAAAGTGAATTAATTGGTTAACATGAAGTCATGCTGAGCTGACCATCACTTATCTCAATTTTATCAATCACCGGAAGGCAAACTATAATTGAACATTGGCTATCAAAAAGAGGAGAAAGGGGGAAATAATAGGCATTAGTTCATCTTTCTTTTCCTCCTCCTTCTTCTTGGTCAATAATAGGATTGATTCATCTTGAAAAAACCCTTTGGCAAGAAAATGGTTGGCAGAGATATACGATTCAGTCAGTTTCATATGGTATTGGACTACATAAAAAGGCAGGCTTGGGAAGGTAAGCTTGTGGGGAAAGCTTCTCTCTATACTTAAAGCAACATGAGCTCGAGCCTACACAGACACACGTACAAGAACCCTATCCTCAAGTTGCGCGTACCTCCTATATATCTTCCAAAGGTGACAGCTGTGGACCTACGCGAAGCAAACAGCAAAGTCTCGATATTGAAACGACGTCTTCAGATGCTTTGGAAGTGAATAATGGAGGTTAGAGACTAATGGAAGGGAGATGTCTGTTAATGGTGTCCAACTCAACGAAAGAAGACCGATGCACAACGGACCACGTTGATCGAAATTTGAAGCGTCAGGTGATGTTCAGGTGGGACTGTCTCCTGAGAAGGTAGCTCAGTCCAAACATGTCAAAACTTTTTCTCGGCCTTCTTTTTTCCCCCCTGTAGTGTCCTTTCATTTTTTGTTTGGTTCCGTGTCTATTCATTGGGAAGATTACCAAAAGAATAGTAAACCTAAGTCTTAAACATTTTCAATTTGACTAATTTAATTCTAAACTTTTTAAAAATTTACCAATGTAATCCATTTTGTCAATTAGATTGGAAATGGCTAATGTGGACACCGGAAATTTTTATAATTTTCTATTATTTTTTCTTCTTCTTCTTTTTTTTCATTCATTCTCCATCGGGTGCTAGCTCTCGGTGATGGCCGGCAACTGACTCAAGGTGACGACTTTCACCTAGATCTAGCGAAGGCCAGCCTCACCAACTTTAGGTAAGTCTTAACCTCACTAGGATCTTGCAAGGGGCAACCTTGCCAACCTTGAGAGAGGCTTGCCCTCACCAAATCCAATGAGGTCAAGCCTCGCCCAAAGCTAGCAAGGGCAGGCACCTGAAGCAGGGGAGAGCGACCCTTGCCGGTCGTCACCGGTCATTGCCAAGGCTCAGCAATCGGTTGAGGAATAACGAAAGAAACAAAAATTTAAATAAATAATGAAAAATGACAAAATTGTCCACGTTAGTGCCTGCAATGCCATGTAGGACAACATCCATGCCAGCAATTTTTTGTTAAAATTGGCGAGATGAATTGTCAAAAGATATAAGACTCAACTGACCAAATTGAAAGGTTTATGACTAAATTCGTATAAATACAATAGGTCTAAAACTTTTTGAGTAATTTCCCCTCTATTTGTTCATTTATGTTATGTCTCGCACCCTAGTATGTCATTTAGAAATAAGGCACGGCAAATAATGAAATACATATCACAATATTAGAGGAATCAAAATGAGCTATAGCCTATAATATTGAGGGAGAGTACGGTAAGATAACTAAGATAAGGAGTACTTGGGGAATACATAAGTTAAATTTTGCAAAAAATAGAAATATGTAACTTTTGTATATTTCATTGGTAAGAAATACAAGAGTATTTTTAGTCTCTATCAAAAGACTTCTAACAAAATTACATCTTCAAACGGGAAAATTATCAAAAAGTTCTAAATTTATTACAATTATATCAATTCAATCATAAATATTATTTTGCCAAATAAGTCCTAAACATTTTGCATTTGTGCTAATTAAATACATTTGACCAATTTTGGCCGGTTGGAGCTGACATAGGTGCCAACCATCTTACGTGATGCTTTTAGTGCCAACGTTGACAATTTTTAATAATATTTTCAATATTTTTTTAAATTTTTATTTATTTTTCTTTTCTTTTTCCTTTTTTTTTTTTCCGTTTCTTTCTCTTTCCTTTTTCTACTTTCTTTCCTTCTTCCTCCAACTAGTTGCTGGGGGCAACTAGCTAAAGGCAAGGCCAACAAAGGACCTCACCATGGTTGCGTGAGGCTCAACCTCACTAGATCAAGTGAGGTCATGCCTCGCTCGGCTCCTAGGGTGGGCCATGGGTGAGACTTGACCTCACCAGATCCGACAAGGTCATGCCTCGCCCATCTTCGCCGAAGACCGCAAGGTCGTAACCTTTGACCTTGCCCAAGCCATGCTCACTAGCCTCACGAGAGGCCTCTAGCAAGGGCTCGAGTCACGCAAAGGGCTAGGTGAGGCTTGCCCGAGGCTAACAAGATCCCTTGTTGGCCCTGTCTCTAACCAGTTGCTAAGCCAATGACTAGCTAGATTAAGAAGGAAGGGAAGAAAAAAATATTAAAATATTATTAAAAATTGTCTACATCAGCATCGATGGCACTTTATAAAGCAACCATTGTCAATGTTAGTGTTGGTCGGCCAAAATTAGTCGAATGGATTGAATTGGCATAAATGCAAAAGGATTAGGACTTATTTGACCAAAAAAAAAATATTTATAATTGAATTGGCACAATTGCAATAGATTTAAGATTTTTTTTTCAGTAATTTGCCTTCTCCAAACTATCATTGATATACAAAGACATCAATGATCCTCCTTTTATAATTAAAATAAATACTGATCAAGACAAGATACCAAACATAATGTCCCAATATCTCTAATATACTCCCCGAAGTCTAAGTGACATGGTAGCAATCAAATGGAGTTTGGAAACATCTCAATTGATGTGTCTTTAGTGAATTTGTTTGGCAACTTTAATTGTGACGTAGCTACAACTAACACCTAAAGAAGGATGAATAGGTGTTTAAAAGAAATCTTGACAAATAATCATGGAATAAAATAAGTTACTAGCAAAGTCTAGATGAGGATCATAATCAGTTTTGCAAGACACTAGACTTTTGCAATAACTTGTAAGTGCAACGGACTCTAAATAAAAGAGTTAAAGGGAAGAAAAAATTGCACACGAATCTTATAGTGGTTCGGCTTAGATTAAGCTTATGTCCACTCTCCCATACTGATAGCCTACTGGCTGTATTTCACTATAAAATCAATAGAAGAATACAACTTATGAGTGCAAACACTCAATGATAGATCTTTCGAGCTCACTAAGACACTCTTCTTGTATTTTCTCTTTTGATCACAATTTGTAACTCTCACAGACGAAGACAAGTAATCAAGAATAACTTTAGACTTTGGAATTTTAGATTCATGTTCCTCTCATCCTTGACCGAATGACCTCTTTTAAATACACCTCCATACAATACTAGCCGTTAAAATTTTTCGAAGGAATTTCTTCCAATCTACCCATTGGATAGAAATTTTCAAAAGGATCTTGTAGCCGTTGAAGACAAGAATAGAATTTCACTAGATTCTGGTCGTCCGTACAATCAAAATCTTAATTTCCATAAGTGATGCTTCCTCATATGGAACTTATATTTAATATTGATTTTATCAACTTGTGATTGACCTAATGTATATATATACATATAAATATATATAGATATACATATACATATATATATATATATGTATATCTATATCTATATATGTATATGTATATGTGTATATGTATGTGTGTGTGTGTGTGTGTGTCTATATATAAAGTAAATATCCTTTGCCAGAAAACTAGTACTTGAAGAATAGTTTCCAAATAAGTCCTTTTTGGATATGAGTTGCAAACTTTGTTCAATCTGGTTCTGAACTTTTTCTCGTTCAGACTTTGACATGATCTCGATTGAGACTTCTCAGTATGGGATATGCTTCTGGGATAGAATAAACTTTGACATAAGTCTTCAATAGAAACTCATAAACATACTTATAACCAATATGTTCTAAAAATAGACATTAGAACTAGAAAGTTTTGTCAATTTTAAAATCTGGTTAAGAGTTTTCTCAACAATCTCCCCCTTTTTTTTTATGTTAACAATACTTTTATGCAGATTCAAACACTAAGTTTATATTAACCTGCAAAACAACACTTAAACATCACAACTTATAGGATTTATGAATAAGTGAATAAGCAAACAATAGATAAGCATAATATTTATTAATAACGATAAGCATAATATTTATTAATAGCAATCTCAAACACATAAGTTTGCAATCAAACATATAAGTCTACAACATCAAATACTGAAAATCTGTATAAGTCTCCCCCTTTTGTCAACATCAAGAGGGTCTTAAGAACTGCAAATCAAACCAAAGATAGTAAGCCAACATAAAAACATATCAAAACTTTAAGCACACAAAGTGATGAGAAAATTTTTCAGGAACCAGGAGTTTCTAAGGATGCAGACAAGATGAAAATCTCCATGTTCTGTACAGCCTCCTCAAGCTTTGCCATACACTGAACAAAAGCATTCTCGATCTTTGCATCAAGAGAAGTGTGCAACTTTTGAAGTTCAACCTCTATGTCATACTATTGTGCTTTAATCTCCATAAGGAGCTCAGCAATCTGAGGATAGTTAGCATCCGGTTCTATTGAGCACTAGCTTCTGCAAAGTGTACTTGAGGGATATCCAAACTAGATAAAAGATCATATTGTACCTTGGAGGTGTGTTGCTCCCCCTGAACATCAGCATGTTTCTCCTTATCTCCAACAAAATCTTCAAGGAAATGAGAAGCATAAATGTCCTCTGCATCTGGTGGAGAACGGCTGACTTGAGTCTCATTGAAGGTCTACTTTGCAGCTTGCTTATGAAGAAGATTTTTCTCACTGACTCGCCCAGCATCTGTGCCTTCAACTTGAATGTTAAAGTCTCCACCTTTAGCACCTTCAACATCTTTCGATGCATCCTTAGTACCTTTGTGTTGATCATTCCCCTCTTCGTTTTCTCCATCATCTCCTATAGCATCATCAACATCATCATCTCCTTCTTTCTCAATCTCTTCTTCCTCTTGGTCATTCTCTTTGTCTTCTTTGTCTTTGTCTTCCACTTCTCCTTTTTCGCCTACTCCTTCTTCACTCTCTTCATCTTGTTCTTTCTCACTCTCTTCAGCCTCTTCCTTAGATTCAACCATACCTGTAACTAGGTTTCTCATAGCAATATTTGCTACTATGTCAGAGAGAATCTCCTCTTCATCTTCATCCCCATCCTCATCTCTCAATAAGAGGATATGTCTCTTTATTTTCAGAGTCCTTGAGACTATACTTTTACCCTTTCTCTTTTTCTCAACTGTAGTACGAGTCTTGGTGGAACTAGTAGACTCTTTCTTCATATGCTCCCAAACATCATAGATATCCTTCAATCTCATTTTAGAGATCATTTTGAACCCAATCTGTATAAAAGGAAGAGTTCTAGAGCAAAGGCTTGAACGATGTTGAATTTGGAAGTGCTGGAACAATCTAGTCACCAAGGCATTATAAGGAAGTTGGCCTCTTACTTTCATCACCATTCTGCACATGTGTAACAGAATGGTGTATGGCAGGGAGAAAGCGACTCCATTCCCAATGGCCTACATCAACTTGGCTTCAAATTTGGAGACATCTCTCTTTTATGCAACCTTGGGTATGATATAGTTTATCATTATCTTGTGAAGCAGAATATTGAAAGATGACAGCCTAGGGTGAGTTATACTTCCTTTTGGGATCTTATCCTTGACCAAAAACTTGGTCACTTCTTCATTTGAAATATTGATAGGCATAAATTCACATCTTTCTACACCCAAAATGTCAGCTAGCAAATTTACATCCACATGAAAGAATCTGTCAAACACAATGAATTGAATATGCGTGGGTGATAGAATAGACAAATTTGAATAGAAATAGCTAGTTAGTTTTGGGTATGCATCAGACGATTCCAAACAAAAAAGTCTCCATCTGAAGTTTTGCAAACTTCTCCCTAAGAGGAATTTTAATTGTTTCCATAAATTCAAAATCAACCGTTCAATGATTCACTCCCCTGTTCAGCATTTGCGCATGAACCTCATTGTGTTCCTTAGACCAAAATAATTTCCCTTTCGAATCCTTTACACTAGCAGCAATTCCAATCTTAGGCTAAAAATTCTTAAACAACCTCTCATCATCATCTTCTTTCTTACCTTCTGCCTAATTCTTCGACCCAATCCTCATATCAGGGTCTGAACCACGAATTCCTCCATTGTCCTTCGAGGTTCCACCAAACCCAATTTTTCCATCGCTTGCAGAAATAACGTCTCATTCTCATACCCATTTTCTTTTAAGAATTTGGTAATAAACTCTAGAGTAGCCCTTCCTTTCTTCAAAATTTTATATGCTTAAGGAGAACATTAGGTGGTCTTACTAGAAGAGGTGTTTTTGCCGCTTGAGTCACTTCTTGTTCTACTGAAGGTCGAGTTGAACTCCTTGGAGATTCATCACCAATGAGATTGAATTGTGTCTACTTATCCTTTGTAGATCGAGGCTCTTTGCTCACTATGCTAGAGGATCTTCACTGTGAAAAGATCGAGATAGACTTAGAGGACTTTGACAACATGATGGTGAGAGTTTTGGAAAGCGATTAAAACAAAAAGTGATCAAAAGCTGGAGAGATCAAGATAGACTTAGAGGACTTTGACAACATGGTGGTGAGAGAGTTTTGGAAAGCGATTAAAAGAAAAAGTGATCGAAAGCTGGAGAGAAACTACTTTGGAGATTAAGGTTTGCAAAGAAGTGCCGTTGTGAGAATAGAGAGAGAAGATTAAAGCTTTTTAAAGAAAATGAAGAGAAGCAAATGAATTGGCGTGAGAGAAAGTAATTGCAATTTTGGAAATTTTGGAAATAACTGAAATTCTTTTTTGGAAATTTTTTATTAATAACTAAAAATTAGGAAATGATGGAAAATAGAAAATTTTTTTTCGAAAAACCATAAAAGGCAAATAAAAATTCAAATAAATATGAAATATTCATACCTGTTTGATAAGGAATGAAACTTACGCACCAAAATTTAAATTACAAGTACTTGAGTCTGAATATGCTTCTAGAATAATATTTCTTCTAGAAGATTATACCCTTAAATCTGGCTTGCATAGACTTTAACCAAATGGATAAGTAATATGCAATTTTTCACGAATAAATTCAAACATATTTTTCTCAAGGGGCTTGATAAAAATATCCACTAGTTGATTCTTTGAATCAACAAACTAAACATTAACTTTACCATTTTGCATATGATCTCTTATGAAATGATGTCGAATTTCAATATACTTCGCTCTTGAGTAGAGAATGGGATTCTTAGTGAGATTAATCGCACTTGTGTTGTCGCATATGATTTTAGTACATAATTCTTCTTTTCCAAAGTCGCTCAGTTGTTGTCTAATCCATAGAATTTGAGAACACAAGTTACCAAGAGTAACATATTCTGCTTCTGCGGTTAAGAGAGCCACCGAGTATTTTGTTTCTTTGAGAACTAGGACATTAACATCTGTCCCAGAAGTTGGCATGTCTCAGAAGTGCTTTTTCTGTCTACTTTACAACCAGATAAATCAACGTCTGAATATTCATATAGAGTAAAGTCTCCTCCTTTTGGATACCACAGACCTAACTTAGGATTAGTGACAATGTATTTAATAACGCGTTTAACAGTACTAAGATGTGACTCTCTTGAATCAGCTTGAAACCTAGCACACATGCACACATTAAATAGAATATCATGATGTGAAGCAATAAGATAGAGAAGCGATCCGATCATGCTTCCGTAAGTCTTTTTTGGTTCACTTTCTTGCCTCCTTCATCCTTTTCAAGTTTGGAGGAACTTGACGTAGAAGTCTCAGTCTTCTTGTAGACCCCAAAAGAATGTAAATTCTCCTATCATGCTCATTTCGAATTCTTTCTACATAGACCTAGAAAATTTCTTGCACAAAAATTCATTAGAAGAACCAACGATGAGAATTTCATCGGACAAAGCTTCTTCTATTCCCTTCGATTGCACTTCGGAAATAGGTGTTAGAGCATTTGAATCTTCCTTCTCTTTAGATCTAGTGTGGATTTCTTCTTCTATATTGCCAATGATGAGATCTTTATGATGACTTGATTTGTACTTGCAATTCTTGTTGAATTTGTCATTTTTCTTCAAGTGTCTTCTGAGTCTCAGTCTCCGTTGATTCTTCTTACTTCTCTTTAATTTGATCTTGTTCAACAAGTGATAGGTTTTGTTTAGGAGACTCAGACTTTGTTAAGTCTGAAACTAATTTAGATTCTTCAAGCTAAGTCTAATCTTGATGATTCCGATAGGTTTCTTGAAATCTAATGTTCATTAATTTTTCAACAGTCTAGGTGTTCTTATTAAAAACTTTGTATGCATTGCTTGTTGTGGAGTACCCAAGAAATATCTCTTCATATGAATTTTCTTCAAACTTACCCAGATGATCATTTACATTTTTCAAGATAAAACACTTGTAATAAAAAACATGAAAGTAAGAAATATTTGATTTTTTGCCTTTGTAAATCTCATAGGGTTTTTTTTTTTTTTTTTTTTGCTAGAATGGGCATCAGAAAGACTCTATTAATTATGTTGCAAGCAATGGACACTACTTCTGCCCAAAAGCGATGAGACTCTGCTTTTACTTTAACAGAGTTCTGGCCATTTTCTGTAAAAACTGATTTTACCTTTCTACAATTCTATTTTGCTTTAGAGTGTAGGAAGAGGAGAAAATGTGTTGAAAACCAATTTCATCATAAAATCTCACAAGATATTGATTTTCAAATTCTCCACCATGGTCGGTTTTGATGTTGACTTTTCTCATTTTAAACCTTTTTGGTAAATTTTAAAAATAAGAGAAGGTTTCTACTTTAGTGGTCAAGAAGAAAATCCATGCAAACCTTGAATAATCATCCATAATCACTAAACAATATTTTTTACCTCAAATGTTTTGGTTCTAGTTGGTCCAAAAAGATATATGTGAAGAAGATGCAAAGCATAGTTAGTGGAAACATGATTTATGAATTTGAATAAACTCCAAACCTGTTTTCCTAAAGTACATGGAATGCACAGCTTAGTCTTCTGATAAACCATTCTAGGAAGACCATAGACCAGCTTCTTGGAAGATAGCTTAGCAATTTACTTCATGCTGATGTGTCCTAACTTGTGATGCCAAAGATTTACTTCATCTTGGATTGAGATTAGACATTGAGAGCTTTCTGAATTTATGTCCAAAAGGCATATGTTGTCATGCCTTCAACCGGTGAAAGATTGAGAAAAGTCTTGACTGACTCAAGAACAAATATTCTCTTGAAAATTGATTTTGAACCCTATATCACATAATTAACCGATACTCATAAGGTTGTAATTAGGATCTTTCATCAAGGAAACATTATTAAATTATCAAGCTGCCAATCTTCATGGTTTTCTATTCAACAATTTTTCCTTTACTGTTTTCTCCAAAGAAAACACTTGCTCCTCTTTGTTTTTCAAGTTTGACAAAGCCATTTGAGTCTTCTATCATATGCCTAAATCATCCATTATCTAAGTACCATTTGCTCTTCCTTTTTATGGTAACCTCAATTTTCTTGTCTAATTCAGAGTCTATATCTAAGTTAGATTGTGAATCTGACTCTATGTAATACATTAGACAAATATTTGCATACTCCTTGTCACTTTCTTCACATTTTGTGTCGCTTTAAAATTCTTCTTTTAAGTACTTTCTTGTACTTCTCATACTTTTCTTTATTCGTTTTGTTTGGCTTAATATATCCATTTTCTAGCACTCAAAACATATCTTATCCTTACTTGATTCATCTTCTTCCATCAATCTTTTCTGGGAATTTTGTTTGCATTGCTTCTTCCAGTTGAACCTATTTCCTTTTCTATTAAGCTCTCTGAACTTTTAATAGCAAGTTCTTCATCGTCCAAGTCATCTTTTGATTCTATATCATCAAAATCAGCATTAAATTTAATTGCAATGAACTTCTTACATTTTAAATCATCTTCATCGTTGATCTATTTCACTTCATAGGATTGAAGAGTGCCAATTAGTTCATTGATAGAGAGTGACATAATCCTCTGCGTCTCTTGGATTGAGGTCTTGACATGATTTCAATCCTTTGAGTCATCGCAGAAGTTTGTTAACTTTCATTGGAGCATAAATTGACTATCCTTGACATGCCAAACCGTTTAATTTCTATAAACCATTTAAAATCTCCAATAGATTCTCCAGGCTTTATCTTAAAAGGCTCATATTGGTCAAGCAGGATATTCACCTTTGTCTCATTTACACGATTTGTACCTTCATAAGTGACATGAAGTTTATGCCAAACATCTTTAGCTGTTTCACATGAAGAAATTTTATTATAGTCAAGGAGACGAAACAAAATATAAGGAATAAATGGATTTTGCATCAAGAGCCTGTCTTTTGGTTATTTTTGCTTGATCGATTTCTTCAGCATCTTTGTTTATGACTTCTTTCTTCTTGTCTGAAGTAGAAGTAACATTTGGATTGATTCCTCTTTCCACAACATCCCATTCCAGGGGATCTTTGGATCTTAAGAATACATTCATTTTGTTTTTCCACACATTGTATTCATTTCCATTGAAATAAAATAGCCCAATGTTGCTCTACCTTTCCACGAGTCATGATGCCAAGATACTAAACCATAGAAGATCTTTAGATTTGAAGTAAAAACACTTCAAAAAGACGAGTACAAGGCTCCGATACCAATTGATGTAGCTAGAACGTTAGGGAGTGAATAAGTATTTAAAAGAAATCTTGATAAATAATTGCGGAATAAAATAAGCTACTAGCAAAGTTTGAATGAGGATCAAAATCAATTTCGTGAGACACTAGACTTCTACAATAACCCGTAAATGTAACAAACTCTAAATAAAATAGTTAAAGAGAAGAGAAAATTGCACATGAGTTTTATAGTAGTTCAGCTTAGATTAAGTCTATGTCCACTCTCCCACGCTGAGAGCCTATTGGTTTGATTTTACTATAGGATTAATAGAAGATTACAACTTATGAATGCAAACACTTAATGGTAGATCTCTCTAGCTCACTAAAACACTCTTCTTTTTTTTTTTCTTTTTTCTCTCTTAATCACAATTTTTAACGCTCATAGACAAAGACAAGAAATCGAGAATAGCTTCAAACTTTGGAATTTTAGACTCATGTTCCTCTCCTCCTTGACCAAATTACCTTATTTAAATACACCTCCATGCAACACTAGCCGTTGACATTCTCCACAAGAATTTCTTTCAATCTGTTCGTTGGACAGAAATTTTCGAAGGGATCTTGTAACTGTTGAAGACAGGAATAGAATTTCCACTTGATTCTAGTCGCCCATACAATCAGATCTTGGTTTTCATAAGTGATGTTTCCTCATATGTAACTTATCTTCAAGATTAATTTTATCAATTTGTGATTAACTCAATATATATATATATATGGTTCATTGAAGGATAGTTTCCAAATACGTCATTTTTTGCATTTGAGTTGCAAACTTTGTTAAATCTGGTTCTGAACTCTTCCTCGTTTTGACTTTGACATGATCTCAATCTAGACTCGTCAGTATGGGATATGCTTCTAGGATAGAATAGACTTTGACAGAAATCTTCAATAGAAACTCAGAAACATACTTAAAACCAATATGTTCTAAAAATAGACATTAGAATCAAAAAGTTTTGTCAATTTCAAAATCTGGTAGAAGTTTTCTTAACAAATCGATATGGACCAAAACAAGACAAACAATTTTATGAAGAACATGATGTCGCATAAGTTGATTTGAATTGATTAGTGCATTTATGGAAAACATCATTAGGTGTTATTTGGCTCATTCTCCATTTGTGGTGAAGAGATAACAATTGCATCGAATTGAGGAACTTCCTTGCGTGTCTTATAGTAACTACCATGACCATAATAACTAGGAAGTTGAATTAGAATGAGCATATTATCTAACTTTAACATATGATTGAGGTACAATGGTTTGCTTAGTGCTACCCATTAGATAAGGAGAATCGTTTTGAAGAAGCAATAATCTATATTTGAGAGGGAAATTACTAAAAAAAATTTAAACCTATTGCGATTGTGCCAATTAAATTATAAACTTTTTTTGTCAATTAAGTCATAAATCTTTTGTATTTGTGTTAATTCAGTCCATCTAGCCAATTTTGGCTCGCGAGCATTAGTGTGGATGCCAGCCGTCCGATTAACACCAACGAGAATAGTTTTTTAATAATATTTTTTTCAAATTTTTTATCTATTGTTTCTTTTTCATTTTTTTTTTCATTTTTTCCTCTCTTTTCTTTTTCCCCTCCTTCTTCCTTCTTCCTCTGGCTAGTCATCATTGGCTAAAAGCGAGGGCTAGCGAGGTCAACCTTACCAACCAATGGCGAGGCTCGCCCCTGCTGGCCAATGACAAGGGCGAGGCCTCGCCAGATCTAGCGAGGTCAAGCCTCACCCAATGATAATGAGACCCACCTTGCCATGGCTGGGTGAGGTTGACCTTGCCAACTAGAGGAAGACGAAAGGAGTAAAAAAAAAAAGAGATAAGTGCTACAGAAGTCCTAAAACTTGTCACGAAAATGCAATTGAGTCCTAAAACTTGCAAAAAGTGCAATCAAGTCCTGAAACTTGTCAAATTGTTTCAATCAAGTCCTTAAGTTAATGCCGTCGACTTTTTTTAACGAAAAATGCTGACGTGGCGCAGACGTGGAATTTTAAATAATTTTTCATTTTCCAAGTGGCTTTTAAATTATTTTTTATTCAATTTTTTTAAAATTAGATTTAAAATTTAAAAAAGAAAAGTTAAAATTTATTTTTAAAAATTGTTAAAAACAATGAAAAAAGATGGCGGTCACCGCCCATCGTCGAAGGGGCCGACGACCGTTGCCGGCCCAGGCGGGGTGGCCGGCAAGGCAGGGGCCGGCGACCCTCGCCAAGCTCGGGCGAGAGTGCCCAGATTTGGGCCGGCGGTTGTCGCCCACCCCGGGCAAGGCATCGCCGGCCCTCGCAGGGGGCCGGTGACCGTCGCCAGCCCTGGGCGACACCTTGTTGGCCCTCGCTCGGGGCCGACGAGGGCCAACGACGACTCACCCAGGGCGGGCAACGATCGCCGGCCCCCACGAGGGCCGGCGTGCCTAGATCTCGGCACCTCGCCCGGGGCCGGCAATGGGCGACGGCTGCCATTTTTTTTCTTTTTTCTTTTTTAATAATTTTTAAAAATAAATTTTAACTTTTCTTTTTTTTTATTTTTTATTTTTTAAATCTAATTTTAAAAAAATAGAATAAAAAATAATTAAAAAAGCCACTTGGAAAATAAAAATTAATTTTAAATGCCGCGTCAACATTTTCCATTAAAAAAGTCGACGGCATTAACTTTAGGACTCAATTGAAACAATTTGACAAGTTTTAGGACTTGATTGCACTTTTTGCAAGTTTTAGGACTCAATTGCATTTTCGTGACAAGTTTTAAGACTTTTGTAGCACTTATCCCAAAAAAAAAAAAAAGGAAGAAAAAAATCAAAATCAAAATCAAAAAAATAATAAAAATTTTCCACATCCACTTCAGTCGATGCCACCAGTTGGCTAAAATTGGTCGGTTGGACTAAATTAGCATAAATACAAAAGGTTTAGGATTACATAGACAAAAAATAAAAAAGTTTAAGACTAAATTGACACAATTATAATAGGTGTGTGAATTTTTTAGTAATTTCATCTATGTTTGAGCGACAATCCTAAGGATCATCATCCCGGTATCTATCAAGAGTTATACTTGTAGAGTAGATTAAGTTAAGAAACGAAAACCATGAAATGAGGTATCATGTTGTAACAAACAAGAACATGGAGAACTACACAATATGCATCTCATGTGGTGTGTTCATGAACTAGCTGACAAAGTGTAAAAATGCAATATTAAGATGAGTAATGATGAGATATAAAAGACTAACAACTCAAGAACAATAAAGTCCCATCCACGGCATTGAATTTGACATTTGTCTCAATAGGGTAACATAAAGATTGCTATCATTAAATATCACTCGAGAGAGATTTTTCCATCAAATACTCAGCCCATAAAATATAGTAAGTAGATGAATCATAAGTAATCATCAAACCCAACAAATAACCGAATCTCCTCGGGATCCTTCATTTCAAACTATTTGCTAAGATAGTGATTAAGCTCACTAATACCAATATGATAATTGGAGATGATGATAATTGCTCCATAAAGAGGAGAAGCAATGAAATACATTCACAAGGTGTTTGCTAGACACAGAGCATTATTGGTGTGCAGACACTGGGAGTGCCAAAATTTCGCACAATGAGACACTTTACTGCCAAAAGTTCTAAAAAGTACACTTGAGTGCCAAAATTGGATAAGAAAGGGACACCTTAGTTCCAACGGCATGAAATTCCAGCCAAATTATTGATGTGGTTTTTTCCAACGAGACTTTTTTTACTAACATGGCAATTTTTTTAAAAAAAATCATCCATGTTGACACCAAAAGTATGCTAAACAACGTCACTTTTAGCACTTGCAAAACTTGACATTTAAGTGTTCAATTTTAATCACGAGTGACACTTAAGTGATTACTTACATCATAACTTGACACTTTAAGTGATCCTTTTTTACTAAAGTGAACATGGAAGACGGCGTCGTTTTAGACAATGATTACTAAATGGACATTCCGGCAAGTTATGTACATCAGTTTTATTATTAAAAGAATACCACATTGGATTTCCACCAAGCTCGCCAAAGATGACACTTAAGTGTACATTTTGGAATTTTTGGCACAAAAGTGTTCACTCATACCAAGTTTTAACACTTTCAGTGTACTTTCCTTAAGCATTATTATATGGACAGGTTGCAAGGCCAAGAAGTTCAAAACGGAGCTAAACTTGATGAACTAGGAACTAAACTTGATGAACCACGCACGAGGAGCTCATTTGAGCCTGACTGATGCTCAATTTAATGGACTCGCGTTGTTGGTGAATGTGAGGATAACCCAAGAGCAGCTCCATATAGGCTTTTTCCGTGAGATCACTATTTATACCTTGTGCTTTTGACATCCATTTGAACAAACTCCATTAATTGGTAGTAGAAACAATAAGAAGACTACAAACAAAAGTACAGAGGCATGCCATTGGGAGCAAAAATCTCTTGGAGACACCTCATTTTCTTATCTATAATTTTTCGAGTTTGACCAATTTCGGTCCGTGCCCAAACCTCATTAAAAAAAAAAAAAAAAAAAACCGAGCAGGTGGTGCAAATGGGTAGAATTCATCAAAGTTTTCCGGCGACACCCAATTTGCCCCAATCTAACGACGAAATCATGAAATAACATGTCTTTTGATCTAAATCGTCCAATGGCGATGACGTTAGCAAACTTCATGATTTTCCCCGATTCAAGGTTATTTCCATAACATTCAACTCATAAACTTTCCAACGCATCAATAAAAGACTAAATTTCAAGTCAAACTTTTGTTTTCTTTCATAAAAAAGCACACAAAGATGAATTGAGGAAAAATTCACATACTGTTCAGTCGGCATCGTTTCGTGTATATAGGCGATGAGATCTTTGAGGTTTCTTAATGAGGAGATTTCAAAGATGACATAATGAGAAATTTTTATAAAGTTCATGGGAAAAAAGGGTTGGAATTTCGTCCGTTTATGCAGCTTTTGACGAAGAATAGGATCCAAACGCACTTCTAAACTTCTCTGGACCCCAGTTTTTTTCTTTTCTTTTCGCACAACGATGTTGACTAAGGACAGTACTCGAGTTAAAGAGAAGTCTTCTGGAATTCTGTTCAAGCGGGCGAGACTTGCCAAAGTTGAGGACAGCTATGGCCATCTCCAACGGAGGGAACATCATCAGTTTCGCATCTACAACATCGAATGGCATACATGAGACTGTTATCGCAAATGGTCTGGAGAGGGTCACCAAAAGAACTACACCAATCACTCCATACAGTAACAAAATCGAAAGACCCAGCTATCAATGAAGGCAGAGAAGAATATAAGATTACAAGTGACACCCGGTCGCAACGAAGTAATCAAGTTTGCCCTTCTCAGATTTCCAAGCAACTCGTCATCTGATACAAATTTCAGGTGCTAAGCGCGATCGATCACAAAACAGGCTCTAGGATCAACTTATGTCAGGCAAAAGCTTTCCCACTTCTGCTTTTACGTCCAGCTTCTCCAAAGTTGGGATCTTTCCTCTTACTCATATGCTTTCGCTGCCCCGACAAAAGAGCAGGATTGGGCAAGTCATGACATATTGCCCATTTACGATTAGCTGCTCTGCTCAGACCGACTTTCACAGTTAAGACCCCAAGCTAGTAGTTTTAACCTCTTAAAAGTACATTTGATACAATTTCAGTCGAATGGGGGAAAAAGCATAACAAGTTTCAGATGTTAGAAAGCATCGTAAAAACTTTTTTGGCAACTTGTCCTGGCATTCCCTTTTTCTGACATTCCATGACTGCCTTTTTGCATCGCAATCCAATGTCTTTTTTGCTGCCAAGAATATTCTAAGAGATGGAAGCATGGACGGTAGACAAGAGTCACAACATCGACTCACAATTGTCTGTCTGAAGCTTGATAGCTTGGCAGCAACTTGTTTGGGATTGAACATATTCAGCTTGTGCATTGTCTGTTTTGATACGGATCATCCGAAAGAAGAGTTGTTGGATCTGTCTGAGCAGCAGCTGCAGTTTCCAGCAGGCAAACCTTATAATAAAACCTTCATCGCCACTGGAGAACAAACTTAGATACCAATACTTCAGGCAGCATGATATATATGCTAGTGACAAATTTGTCTGCCATATGCTCCACTATCAGATTCCTGAACCTATGAGACAAAAGTGACACTGTTGTTAAAAAAGCAGGAAGCCCCACATGAACTGCCAAGTTACAGATGGATGGTGAAAAGAGAGAAACCCAAAACATTAGTCAGAACAAACAAAAGTACCAGTTCCGCAAGGTCCAAACAATTTGTAATGTATTGCTGGTCAGTACTTGAGAAATAATAATAATAATAATAATAATAATAATAATAATAATAATAATAATAATAATAATAATAATAATAATTATTATTATTATTATTATTATTATTATTATTATTATTATTATTATTATTAAAGGAATTTTTGCAAAGGAATTGGCAGTAACCAATCATTATTATCAACTAATCAATTTAAGGGAAACTTAAAGATTGTAATCATGCGAACCAACAGGATGCTATGGCTACAAATCAAAGAGATATTTTAGATCAATAAAAAAATAAGCATTGCTAATGGTAATATCAGATCTCACTCGTCTGAGAGAGAGAAAATAATACCAACAGATTGAGTTGCAAGCCAAAATCTCTTAGTTTGGTTTCACCAAGTAGGAAGCGCACTTCATACTAATTAATTTAAGGGAAACTTAAAGATTGTAATCATGGGAACCTCAACAAAATGCTATGCCTACAAATCAAAGAGATATTTAGAATGTATAGAAAAATACACATTGCTAATGGTAATATCAGATCTTACTCATTTGAGAGAGAGAAAAGAGTACCAACAGAATTGAGTTGCAAGCCAAAATCCCTTAGTTTGGTTTCACCAAGTAGGAAGCCCACACTTCATCTGCAGGAGGTGGTGGTTGAACCCAGTGCCCAGGGATGCGGCTACAGTAAATACAATATTTCTGTGAGGCAATGATAGAATTTCCAAAACCCACTAGCAATGCACTTAATCAGTGATTCAGAAGAGAAATCTATATATGATGCATGAACTTTGAAGCTGATGCAGGAATAACAATTGAGGTAGAGACTCTAGCGGTGATAAATGCATGCCACAAGTGGACATTCCTAGTAAAGCATCATGATGGAAGTAGCAAAGACGATGACCACATTATAGAGATCAGCAGGACACAGAAATTATTGACTAAACAAACAGGCAAACATGTCAATCGCTTCACGCCGCTGAAACATAGATTCTTGCCCCAAGGCAAGAATCAGCACATTATCTTTCATACATACTAGTCGTGCATTTAGTTTGCTGTTCTCACTTCCTTTGCTTTATAGGTAAATGGAGAGGAGAAGATAGGAATAATCTAAAGGCGTCTTCTTGGATCTTCCTAAGGGGGCCCATCATTAGGCTAAACCTCCTGGATCTTGCTCTCACTTACCCTTATTACTACTCTCATTTTTTAAGTTGTTTACACATGTATGTTGTTATCAATTTATAAAAAATGCACAAAGTCAATCAACAGGCATGATACATAACCTCATAAAATGAAGGTAGCAGAAATAATGTGTTCCTCACCTTCCTCCCCTTCTTAGATACACATCCCATGTTCTTCTGACCTACATGATATATAAGAATACATCAACTTTCCCTCACTAATTCACATAAAGCAGATAATATCACTTAATGATGCTGCTATACAAGGATAACCTTAACAAATTACAATACACGATGCATAGGGGCTATTAATGAAACTCACAACACCAACAGTGATTTGTTAATTAGATCTGTGGTAATGCAAGGACAACCAGACTCTTATTATTAGGTCATAAAACCCTGATACTGATATATTATTTAGAAGTAAGGAATAAACCAAAACTGCACCCAACCTCTATTAGAGTCCCCATATCAGTGTTACTGCCATGATAGTAATGATAGAACTCAATTGGAAGATTTGCCAAGGCATCATAAGATCCACTATGAGTTTTCCCGTCCGGTGCTTCTTTCTTATATTCATTATGACTGCCCGTCAAAGAGCTAATGTTGCCTTCCCCATCAGTGATTTCATCTTTGTTTTCAAGCTTTTGATGTGTAACATCATTTTGATCCTTCAGGTCAGACTCAGTAGCATCAGCTGTTTTGCGAGATTCTTCGGCAGTCGCAATGGCATCTCTCGCAGCATCTGCATCAGCCGCAATCCGAGCCTGGCTCTCTTCTTCCTCAACAGCAACTCGAACTCTCTCAAGAAACTCATTATCCTCCTCTGGGAGAAAATGTCCTGTCAAAACAGACCAATTGTTCATTCTTCCAGGTGAGCTAGTACTAAGAACATTTGCCACGAATGTAACAAACTGTTGTCTTTTCAGCAAATGAACAACATAAAAATTGCAATCTTTGATGAAGCATGCAAATTAAAGGAAATGACTTTCTACTACATAGTTACAACACTCGCACAATTGGTTCACCTATTCATATGTAGACACACTAATTACAATAAAGGATATATATGCCCAACACACAGGTGGGAAAATTAAAAAAGAAGTTCACATAAATGACAGCTCAATCTGACTGACAATTGAAAAAGTAGATGCCTCAGTATTTGATAACATGCTCAATTCATTTCCACTGAGAATGCAAAAAGCCAGTGGAAAGTTGCAGATTATGGCAACACGACATGGAATGTCGTAAAAGTCATAAAGCTGGTAGAAACTACAACAGTTATTATAGGTGTCGAACAGGTAAGCACTAAGCATGAAAGTTTACCCTGCTTCTTCAGTTTTCTAACCCTCATTGACCGTAGCTCCTGCAATTTCTCCACAATCAAGACAAGCTCTAGCTGAAAGCAAAAGAAAGAATAAGATTATTAAACAAGTGCAACAGGAGCCAAAGAACACATATAACAGGGAGCAGCAAGACAATACAAAGAATCAGTCTCCAAAATGTCTTTAGATGGAACTGCTGCATGATACCCATGCTGCTAGTGCTGCTTAGAGCTTTTCTACTCTAAATGCCCAATTTTAAACATAACAATCGGGTTCTGTGCTCTAAATTATTTGTAATATTCAAGGAAATTGAGTCAATATAAGTAAAACCAATCAATACTGTCAGGCAATTGGATAAAGAGAGCATTCACTGGGAAAGAGGCATATTTACTTCATCCCCGAAAGCAATTAACAAGAACAGAGTAAAAAATTTCGAACTGACAATCTGAATTCTTTATGCTAGTTATTAGCACCATTTTCAAAACCTTTTTGAACTGACAGCAGTAGAACTAATGAATATGTAGAACAAGAATTGAGCATATTGGTGATCCATGAGACCTTGGTCATCCACAACATAAAGCAATAACTGTAGCCCATTGAGCGACTTAAATTAAAGTCAATGATGTAAAGACAGAGTAAGACAATGCTAAGATGTGTTACATATCCGAATCATCACCATGAAGAATCTAAAGAGCAGATTCAATAAAAGCAAATGAAAGGGGACTGCAAAGCAAATTCAAGACAAGAAATGAGAAACTTTTCCTCTGAAAATAAGTACAAGGAGCCAAACAAGTGGAGCGAACAGACTAGCAGCGCTCACCTCGGATTCTAGCCTCCTCCTTTCCTCTTTTGCTTTAAGCTTCGCTATTTCCTTCATCTTTTCTATCTGAACATCACCAGATGACATTTGTTTCGATTAGAAACTGGAAACTACAACTCCAAAATGCCAACCGCAAAGTAACAATCATCACGACCATATTAATCCAAGTTACATTCCCATTTAGAAGGTCAGTGGATCCAAGGAACTCCATAGAGACTTCACATCAATGTGTTAAAGAGCATCTTTTTAAGCTTCTTCAACTTATGAGCATACTCAAAATACTTCTTCTCATTCCTCCAAATGCCTCACTTTATATACATATCTACGACTTTTAAGCGGTCAGAAGCTTTTCCCCTATTGGGAACTGATATTTCTCAGTTAAAGACACAAATGAAGTTAATCAGGCCAATGCTCCCCCATAAAGATCATGTGACAATTGACGAGAAGGCTCGGGAAACGATCGATCCCAACTAAACAAATGCAAATCCACAACCTCAGCATCTCATTACATATACGCACACAATACCTTGCGTCTCGCAATATCCTTGGCAATCTCCCTTGCTCTCCACTCGTCCGCATCCTGATCAGCTTGGTCAAACCGTTCGCGCTCCTAAAAATTATTCACGGAACAGCAAGATTCAGAAAAAACGAGCACTCCACTCCAACACTAACCAATCACACAACAAGAGCCAAACGGTCATTCAATCGACAACTTGCCTTCAATTGCTGCTCCGCAACGCGCCGCCTCTTCCTCTTCCTCCAGAGCTTATTCCGCCTGGACTTGGACAGCTTGTTCGACAATCTATGCACCGCAGATTTCTCCTCCCAAAGGCTCGCCTCATCCGCGACGGCTCTGAACGGCTCGAGCTGGGCGCTCAATTTCAAAATCAGAGAGCTCGCAGCTTCCAGCGAGCGCATCTCTTGCAGCTCCAAGCCAACGCCCTCGTCCTCGACGTGCTTCAAGAACTCGCGCGCAGGACCGCTCCGAGTCCCGGTTTCGACACCTCCATCGCCGCGCGCTTCGGATTCCTTGATCGCCCCCAGCAGCTGCAGCTCCCTCCGCCTGTCGATGTGCCGATTTTGCTTAACACGGCGCTGAGAACAAATTCAAACGGAAAGGCGAGATCGAAAGAGAGGATCGAGCGGCGACCATGCGTACATTGCTTTCGCTCGCGCGAGCGTCTCCTGCAACTCTCGAACTCGGTCGCGGACGGTCGCGCCGTTCCAGAACGCGCTCGACGGCGGCGGGTTGGGCGGCAGCATCGGGTACCAGTTCGGCGGCGGCATCGCCGGCGGCGGCGGAGGCGCGAGGTTCATGGCCGGCGAGAATCAGCGAAACCAAATCAAACCTGCGACGGCGCTGAGCACGCGGCCCCGGGTTTACGGCGATCGGACGTTCATAAGAAATGAAAAAGCTCTCTGGATGTAAAAAAAAAATCACTAAATTAGGGGTCGAAAAGCAATTCTCCCAAAAAGTTGGTCTACTTAGCAATTATTCCCGCTTTCTACAGATTGATATCCCTATCTTAATTAACTCAGCAAACTTGGATTTGTTTTATTCGTTATATATGTAGGATAGAAAAATTGATTAAAGCAGGTGCCTAATTTGTAGTTTTTGTGCAAGTTTTAGGAGCCACATGAGAAAACACGAAAGTTTCGGAATTTGAATTTGACGTCGGCACAAGTTTTAGGACTTTTTGAAAGAAGTATATGAAGTACAATTACAAGCGTTTTTCAACTAAAAGTATAGATTATACAACTCCCAAAATACAAACGGAATGTGACATAAGCATGAATGCGTCGATAAATGTCATTTTGATTATGAAACTGTCCTCTCTACGTAAATCTTGGCTCCACTTATTCAAGGACGAAATAAGGATATGTTTGGTAATTATTTAGGGTGCGTTTGGTGATATTTTTATTCTTGAGAACAATTACTTTTTAGAAATAGTTTTTCATCCATTTCCAAATAGTTTCTAAGTAAAATAACATGTTGGTACAACTTACAAGTTTTTTGTGACGTAAATTTTTTTTTTAATTTTAATAATTTTTTGAGATTTTTCTTTTTTTTTTTTTTCTTTCTTCTTCTACCTCCTCTAGCCGGTCGCTAGCTGGTGGCAGACTACAACGATGGATGGCGTCAATCGATGGCAAAGGCGAGTCTCGACAGATGGTGGCGGCGTGCAATGGCGGCGGATGGTGGTGGTGAGCAGCGGTGGCGAAAGGTGGCCAGCCATCGGCAGGCGACATGTGAGGGCCAACGGGTGGCAAGCGGTAAGGAAGAAGAAGAAAAGAAAAGAAAAACTTATTTTTAGAAATTGTTCGCAAGAACAAAAAGTTATTTTTTTTACTTCTTGTTTATGTTTAAAATCTATTTCCTGACTATTTTTTTACTCTTAGGAATAGAAAAATTAACTGATATTACTCCCTCATCGCTGAGGTGAGCCGCAATTGCTAGTGATTTAAGTAGGGGGCTTTGGCGGTAGGTTGTTAAGCTAGTCTCCTTCGAGGTATAGGCGCTCGACCCTCAAGAGCCATTCGGACACGGGGGGCCCGTGGTGGAGTCCTCAGTTATCAAAAAAAAAAATTAATTGATATTACTAAATAAATTTTTGTTCTATTTCTATTTTGGAGAGCAAAAGAACAAAAGAATAGAGAAATAGAAAGTTGCCATGTAGACCCTTAGTTCTCGAAAATGATTTTGCTCATAAATAGTTCTTTTTTATTCTATTCCTTGAACGAGTTTTTAAGCATTTGAAGACGCTGAGTAACTGTCCAAAAATTTTATTTCCAAAATAAAAATGCGTTTGGTATGATCCTAATTTTTTTTTTTTTGGTGTCTTTTAATTTTGTAATACTTCTATTATATTTTTCTCTTTTTCTTTTTCCTTCCCTTTTCTTCTTCTCCAGCCGATGGCTACCCACAGTAATAGCCATCAACCAATTGGGCGAGATTTGGCGAGCTCATCAGAGCCTCATCGATGGCCGACTGAGGCTCTTGCCCAAATCGGTGAAGTGACCCTTGCCTAGTTAGTTAATGGCCATCGCCATGGTTGGTAACTGACAATAAGGACGAAGAAAAGAAAAGGAAAGAAAAGGAAAAGAGAAAAAAAATGGTTTGCCTTAATTTTGGAGTTGTTCCCAAAAATAAAGAAGTTACTTTGTTTTTTTTTTTACTTTTTGATTATGTTCTAAATTTATTCCCGAATTCCAGAAACAAAAAAGTTATCAAATTAATTTTTATTCTTTTTGTTCAGAGGAACAAAAAAAATAGTATCACGTTACCAACACAGGCCCTAAGCAGCCGTACAAAATACATAGTTATCACTTAGACTTTCAAAACACATTCCGATTTAGGCAAATTCATGTCCAATAGCAAGAGATTGCATTCGACCGGCGAGTGTACCTCATCTTTCTCACTTGATGTCGAGGTTCGAGTCACCATGTTCTATTGAATCAACTTCAGAGGTACAGACTAATGTTTCTACAGTAATATTTTAATATATACGAGACATAACAGCTGGTGTATCGTCAGGAATTAGCCGGATATTCAAGGAGTCCTCGACACCTAACAATAAATTATTATAGTTCTATGACGAGAGGAATTCCATCTTACTTGTCTCATGGATCAGGTCAGACACGAATAAAATAAGAAGCTATATCCCTCGCCTCGCCTTCGAAACAAGAAAACAAATTTAAGATTACCCATGAGACAAAACACATCTCACTTATAATTATGGTAAAGTCTTTAGCAAATCAATGGAACGATCCAACAACGCAAGACATACTTCCACATGCAAACAAATCGCAAGACATCGACGTAGGACACGACAACCTAAGGAAGAAGAAATAGATTATGACGAGGTAAGATGTTCATCTTTCTTTTCTTTTCTTTTTAATAGCTAAAGCATCTACGTTAGTCCACAGCCATTGCAGCGAAATAGATTATGGGACTCAATTGCATGATAAGGTATGTAAACCTCTTGTGAAAGTATAGAACGTTGGTCGTATTGGGATCTGTTCTTTGATATAAAACCCTAATGTCTCCTCAATCCCTTGAACAAGCACATTGGAAATAGCTCAAAAGATTGCTTAAAAGAGAAGAAACTACACATTTGGCATCTGGGTTTGTAGCAAGATGAAGCAGGAATATTTAGCAATCATTTGCTCATGCATTCTTATGTTGGTTGTTCCCAGTGATACCGGAGGAATTGCGACATACTAGGGCCAGCATGGATGAAAACTAAGCAGAAAACGAAGGCAAAGGGGAGGATCAGAGAGGAACGTGGGAAATTTTCTGTATATTGTATTACTTACGGACTCAGTGTACATATCCCATATTATAATACAAAGTGTATATAAGAAAAATGCAACCAAATAATCTACAAATTAGATCCGATATTAAATTGATCTCGATTGATTTCATATATCAATCTTAATCTAAATAATATCCAAAAGATTCTCGCATATCTTCCAACAATGAAAACAAAGGTACCTTGGAAGAGACTTGCGCCACCAGCAACTATGACTTCGTCAACATAGCTTTCCTCCCGACTTTCGGCGACGGCCAACCGCCCGTGATCAATCTCGCCGGTCACTGCAATCCGACTTTCAAGGGTTGTGTGGGATTGAGTTCCGATGTCAAGTCCTGCCAAGCCAGAGGCGTGATGGCGTGATGGCGCTGCGCAAATTGTGGCTTATCCCGGAACAACTTCTTGGGCGGCAATTCATCCTCTCGCCCTCTTGGCGACGCGGTAGTCGATGGCATCGATTTCGACATCGAAGGAGGGTCCAATGCGCATTTCGACGATCTCGCGACCTACTTATCCAAATACGGTGAAAGAGGTAACCATTCCTCCGCCATTGACAATCTTGAAGATGCTTGGAAGCAGTGGATCACCATTCCCTACGTACAAAGCAAATCTTCTCGGGACTTACCCGCCTCTCCCGATGCAGCGGGTAGTGGCTACATTACCGTCAATGATCTCTTGTCAGAAGTTCTTTCGAGCATTCAACGATATCCCGTGATGCTGTGGTTAAGGTACTGCAATGGTCGATCTAGATACAGCCATGCCATGTTTGACCTTCAAACATTCTGCCATACATGTGGGTGTAATTGTTATTATTGAGTCGCTTGCTTCTTTAATTCACATATTATATTTCCTTATTGGTAACTCTAAGATGACACATTAAATGAACGGGATAATATATATGGTGATACAAAGTCGGTCAAATAATATAGCGATCAAAATCAATACCAATGACTCCTTTGGATAGAGGCCTTTGGATAGAGACCGAGTAAGACTTCACTAGGCACCTGATATCACATTTGAAAATCGTGTTCGGGACATGGAATGCCCCCATCGAAAATGAGAAAATGTATTTTACGCACCAAACCATGTTGATGGTGATGATGATGAGGGTCATGATGAGTGCGATGTTCCGGCCAATCGCGTCGCGGTCGCGACAAGTGCATCTCAACTTTAGCCGTCGCTGAAAGATTGGGAAAGGCTGACTTATTGATGGGGCTGGACACACCAGAAAAACAGTAGCTTCTCCTCCATCCCGTGCATTCCCCCCGCCTGATGTGTCGGCGGAAGCGCGAAAGCGACGTCGGTTCTTTAGCTCGTGGGATCCACGTCGTACCCCCTCGGACAGACACGACCAACCGTACCTCGTTGTCTGTCGCCAAAAACGTCGCCTTTTTCAAACTTTCGAAAGAGAAAGAAAATCTTCGAAAATAATAATAAAATTTCCGTAACGCCATGATCGATCGATCCTCGTCGTCGCTGCTCCATACAAAACAATCCTGCCGTCTCTCCACCACGCCCAGCGACAGTCTCTCTCTCGCGTCGTGCCGGCCTCGATCTCTCTGCCACGACCGGTTCGACTCGTTGAAGAGCTTCGACAAGGGAAGGCGGTCGCGCTCCTCGGTGCCCCCCCGCATTCTCATTTTGCAGCGCGTCCTGAAGGAACCCGGAAAGCCATGGCCACGGGGTCCGGTTCGAGAGCGACCCACCATCAGAGAGCGGGCAGCGGCTCTCATGGCACTTCTTCTTCGTCGTCGTCGTCGTCGTCGGCGGCGGCGGCGGCGGCGGCGGCGAGGAGTAGCGGGAACGCAGGCCAGGGACAGAACGTTCGCCCCAAAGCTCCGGGCGTCAGGCGCTCCGTCACCCCTACCTCCCGAGCACATTCCAATGCCGGCGCCGACGAAGGTTGGTTTTCCTTGCCCTCTCTGGCATTTGAGGAAATGGGTTTTGGGTTTTGGCTTGACTTGGATGGGGAGGGGGTCGGTGCTCTGGCTCGGTTGGAACTGAGTTTTGCTTGAGCTCTCGACTCGATCATGTGTTCCATGGCTCGCGTTCGGCTTTGGGTCGGCTTCGAAGAAACGTTTGATTTGAAGCTCGAGCTCGAAGTTGAAGTTGAGATTCCGTTTTCGCAGTAGAAAGGATAGTAGACATGTTTGTCGTGGTATAACACATGACCTTGGATGCTTCGAAGAAGGTCCTATGCTACTTTGTAACTGTAGTTGAGATATGCAGAAGAGTTAAAGCTGACAACTTGATTGATTTCGTGGCTATCTAGTACTGCTCTTCAAACTGAACTTCGAAAAGAGTGCGTACACATGTAGTCGTGTTGTCTATGGACTTTACTTCTTTAAGGTGGCATCGCATTTTTATCAGCCATGAAGATGTTTCTGAATTTGAAAGGACCTTTGTATTCTGTACGTAAAGTAACTATGACTGCAAAATGATTTGCTGATTAAAGCTCACTTTTTTATCATAATTTCCACGATTAAGTCATTATTCAGGTGGCAGGGCAATAATCCATTGATTAAAAACTTTGTGCAACAAATAGTTTGTGATGTCAAATTTTATGATTTGGTGCACTGATGCAAGGTACAGATCCCTTAGCCGCCCCGCATTCCCTCCCACTACATTTTTTTGCCTTAGTTGCACCAAGAAACTGCTGAAAATTATATCATTGTCGCTGAACATCTGCATTTCAACTAGTCCATGCTCATATTAGCAATAAGTTTGATTTTGTTTCATTTGATTATGAAGCTTGACAAACAATTTTGTAGCAGTTCTCCTGTAATTGAAAGAAATTGATGCATTTCGTCCATTGCCTTTAGCTTTTCACGTTCTCAAGTTAAAGCTTGTTGAAATTTACAGATTCAGGCAGGGTTAGAGTCGCTGTCAGACTTAGACCAAGAAACTCAGAGGATCTACTCTTGGATGCTGACTATGCTGATTGTGTCGAATTGCAGCCTGAGGTTGGTTATCTCTATTAAAAAACCCAGATGTACGGCTTTGCTGAGTTGGGAGTGAATATCTGTACTGCAATCTTACCACATGAACATGTTTTGCAAGGAACATCAATATAGCCTTTGAGCTAACTTAAAATTTTTGTGCTTTCATGTAGTTGAAGCGGTTAAAGTTGAGAAAAAATAATTGGAATTCTGAATCATATAGATTTGATGAAGTCTTCACGGATACTGCCTCCCAAAGACGTGTTTATGAAGTGGTAGCAAAACCTGTTGTTGAGGTAAGTAAATTAAGTGTATGAGAATCTTCACTGGTATGTATATGCAATTGAAAGTGTGCACAGGGCATTATCCTTCTGTCACAGAAACTCTATTAAGGGAGAACTTATTTATTGTTTCGTTTTATAATGTCAGTGTAGAGCAATTTTGGTGGAGAGGCTTTATCTCAGAATTTGTAACCAAACAAGTTATAATATGCCATAGAATTATGCTCAAATATCCACTCTCTAAGTCTCCAATAATTCGATCGTAAAAAAAAGTTTCCAATAAATATTTCGTCATATGCACATCCAACCTATATATATCTAAACTATATAATCTATAGGTGAGGGGTTGATAATAATTCTCTTTTTACAGAGGAATTAGAGTGATGGATGTATTAACTTAGTTAATGAACTTGCCAGTAACAATCTCCAATCCTTTGGAATCATCTTCAAGAATACACTAAATAGACTTGGACCTTACACTTTATAAAAAGTAGATCGAATTGTTTGATAACAATAGATTTATCACTACAGCAGAACAGTACAAGTATATAACCAGGTCTGGATTACTATGCCATTCAAAATATTGAGTATTAGATTTTGAAATTTTGGATGACAAGAATGGACTTAGAACTTTTTGGGATTAAATGGTGGTCTAGTGTGCTATCGGAGTCTCTCTCTCTCTCTCTGACTTGCTCGCTCTCTCTGTTTTGGAGGGGGGTGTGTGGTGGTGTTGGGGCTAATGAAAAGTTTAGATCTGTCAGTGAGTTTTGCTTTTCCTCAGAGTGTATTGAGTGGCTACAATGGGACTATCATGGCTTATGGTCAAACCGGCACTGGCAAGACATACACAGTTGGGCGACTAGGCAAAGATGATGTATCAGAACGTGGTATAATGGTTAGAGCTTTGGAGGACATCATTTCTAATATTTCTCACGCTTCTGATAGCGTGGAAGTATCCTATCTGCAGGTAATTAAGTTGACATGTGATGCATTAACCGTGTCATGTTTTTATCAGCTAGAACAGAACTGCCTAGCAAGAAAAACTCATATATCAGCAATGTGCTATCTTATTTAAGTGTAGAAGCTAGACGGACTTTGGAAGTTTTAGTCTCTTTAATCAAATAACTTTTCTACTCTTGGTTGACTAAGGTCAGCCTCATGAGGTTTATACCTTTGAACTCTATTTCTCATAATTGTTTATAGTACAAACTTGTGATATGAACTGCTTTAAATGTCAGCCACATCAATATGCTCTGCACTGAAAATAAGGTCCTGTCACTCAGTATATGATGCACAAATAGCTTCTGTCTGTTTCTTGTCTTTCTGCATGCTTCTCTCATTGATTATGCAATATTTGGTTGGGGCTTATTCATGATCAAATATACATAAAGGTTTTAATTGCAAATTACCTCCACTGAAATCTTTTTTTTTTTTTTTTTTTTTTTTTTTGACCATTGCTTCTCAGTTATATATGGAATCCATACAAGATTTACTCTCCCCGGGAAAAATCAACATTCCCATTAGTGAGGACCCCAAAACGGGGGAGCTGTCGTTGCCTGGAGCCACGGTAGTTAATGTTCATGGTGTCGATCATTTTCAAGAGTTGTTGCAAATTGGTGAAGCAAATCGTCATGCGGCTAATACAAAGCTAAATACTGAATCTTCGCGCAGTCATGCAATTCTCATGGTGGGCATTTTTTGTAGATTTTATAGAATTGTTGTACCTTAATTTCTAGAGGACATTTTTGTTCTTTTGATTGACGTGATATTAACACTGAAGGAATGATTCATAATCCTAGGTCAACATTCGAAGATATGTTGATGGTCAAGATAAAGATGAGAACAATCTCCAGGACAGGGATCAGACTGATTTACATCGTAGCAAGCCTATTCCTATAGTTCGCAAAAGCAAATTGCTCATCGTGGATCTTGCTGGCTCAGAAAGACTGGATAAATCTGGTTTGTGACTATTCTTTAATATGTTCTTGCCATTATTCCCTGATCCTTTGGCGACACTCACATTTGATACTCAACATATCTTTTATTCATAGTTATACAGTTGTTTCCTGAAGTTTCTGTGGCAGATACACTGTAATACAAGTTCTACACTTTTTCCTACATTTTATGCTTGTCCTTAGGAATTTTGGCGTCCTCAGAATGGTACTTTATGGATTTTATTGTGGTTATTGATGCAGGCAGTGAGGGCCACTTACTTGAAGAGGCTAAGTTTATTAATCTTTCTCTCACTTCTCTCGGCAAATGCATAAATGCCTTGGCTGAGAACAGTGCGCATATACCTTTCAGGGACTCTAAACTGACAAGATTGCTTCGTGATTCATTCGGAGGTGCATGAATACTACTTTCAGTTATCTGTTCTTAACTTAGTACTAGCTTCCTAGAGAATGTAAAGAACTTTGAAAACTTTGTTTGCGACGCTGACCTTCTAGTTACTAAATTAAGATCCCAATCATTTAATCTAGCGCACTGTCTTACTTCAATCTTCAAATTTTAAACATGCATTTACTGCCAGACTTAGTTGCAAGACATATCATATCCTCCATCTGCGGACATGTTTTCTGATGAAGACTGTTGGCGGTAGTACATATGTACGTACATATTTTCTACATATATCTGTATTCATCACTGGTTGTGATTTGTGAATGCAACAACAACTTCTTGGTGTGCAAAATAACGGCTTTATCCAATTACATGCTATCATTCTTTCATTAGCGTGCTTTTATTCTTTTAAGATTTGAGGATGCTATAACCATCCTAAATGAATGATTCAGTTAAGAATTAATATTTCAAGCATATCATTGCAAATCTTCTTCCTCAGCCTGTCATTAGTTTTTATGTGATAGGTTCAGCAAGGACCTCGCTTATCATAACAATTGGGCCATCTGCACGACATTATGCTGAGACTACTAGCACGATAATGTTTGGGCAGCGGGTGAGATAGATAAGAGTTCATTATGCAAAATACTGCAAATCATTTTGCAATACATATTGGTATTTGTCAATCTATAGCTTCTGAAGTTTAATTCTGATATTAATGATCATATCGAGTTCATTGTCACACCTGTATTGCAATGAGTTCCTTGGAAGCAGATCAATCAGAACCCCATTACTTAAAGTTCTGGGTTTTCTTTTCCTATCTGTGAATCTGGTTCATTTCAGATGATAAGTTGTTCACCGTTTCAATTTTAAGTTTGGTTGAATTAATTAGAAGATACAAATAGCAATCTGTATATGTCTAAGAAGATAATGATTATGGTCTAACTGCTCTTATCTGCCATACAGAGCTGATCTCTGAGAATGTTTCTTTTTGGTTTTTACCTTTGTTGAGAAGATCAGGACAGCAGCTGTAAAACAACATAGCTACAAGTGACATATATAAAATATAAGAATGGTCCTCTGATGTTTGTGAAAGATGTGCTGAACGAATTCTGCTCTAGAAAGTGAGGCTGAAACTGGAAAGTGCTGAAGAAAAGAGGGGAAGAAAAGTATAGACAAGAGAATAACAGAAATATATGGATGTACTTTTTGTGTGTGTGTGATTGCAGGTAGGTGCATTCATGCACACAGGTGTTGAGTAGATGCATGCCGGCATACTTTCATAACTGCATGCATGTCTCTATTAATGCACGTGGATTCATATATGTGTGTATACATACATCATCTGCCGATCTCTTTGATAAAATGCCAGGGAAGCTTGACTATGAGTTGCTTTTGCAGGCAATGAAAATTGTTCAATGTGATGAAACTCAAAGAAGAATTTGATTATGAAAGTTTATGCCGTAAGTTGGAGAGTCAGGTAGACCACCTTACTGCAGAAGTTGACAGGCTGGAAAAGTTGAGAGAGAGTGATAAGGGCAAATTGGAGAGACAGCTTAAGGAGTGTGAAGACTCTTTTTCCGGGGCAGAAAAAAGTCTAATGAAAAGGTCCGAGGTAGTTGACTCTATTGCTAGTGTTACAGCTTCATTTATATAATGTCACCGTTTTGTCGCTGGTTCAGATTCGTTTCCTAGTTCCTCGTCTGGTTTGTCTGGTGGAATAAGTACGGTTTTCTTATACTTTCTTCAAATGTCCCTTCAGTAATGCTTCTTCATCTTCTTCCAGTTCTTAGAAAAGGAAAATGAGCGGCTGGAGTCAGAGATGAAAGACATTTTAATTGACTTAAACCGCCAGAAAGATCAGAATGATCTGATGCATAACAAGATTTTAGAGCTCCAAGCAAATCTAAATTACATCCAGGTACCTCCTTCATTTAAATGCTTTACTTCTCTGAAGACATTTCCTCTTCCCTTACTATGTTGGTGGTGCCTTCTTGCTGAACATTCCATATCATGGTAGTTCTCTTTAATAAAATTTGGGACAATGTTGCAGCATGATAGGAACTTGCTATCATTTTTTCTAAATTGACTGGCATAATGCTCTGAGAGCCAGTTTAATTACTTGCAAAATTGGTGTCAATGCAATTGACTTTTGTTCTTATGCAACCTACAGTAAAATCATAGGGTAAAAAATCCTCAACTAATTTGACTTTCGAAAGCCACGGTTTCTTAATTTTTTCTCTTGTATTGAGACCAAGTCAAGTTAGGTAATGATAATTATCTCCAACTGTTTTATTGTTTTAAGCCACTGAGCTGTGGAATCTGAGTTGTTCAGTCATATGAATTACAATTACCTACTTTGCTAAAGCAAACTAGCATGCAGCCAGAGAAGGTCCACCTGATCACTGTTGGGAAAACTACTTGATTGGATGCCAAGGAGTTGGCTGTTGAAGCACCATCTCAAGTGTTAATTTAAATATCACTTGACTAAGACCTAGCGACTTATGCCTCCATATGTTCAAGAGAGGAGCAACACAACCTGAACTTCTTTCCCCAGTAGGCAAAGGCAACATCTTCACGTGTAGTTACAACTAGTCTCCTTTTGAGATTTTAAAGCTTAAAACTCACCTATTAATCTCTTCTGGAAAGCTTGCACTTTTTATCTGTTAATTGACATTAGCTCAATGGTGTTTGACCCCAGAGCATAGGCTCGATGTCAGGCTGGGCTCTTCCACATCTATATCCATACACTTTTGCCATTTAAAGTCCATCCAATCAATTGAAGAGTGAAGCCTGGTGCAAAAAGATAACAAAAAGGAAAAAAATTGGATCTAGGCAGGCTAAGTAAGCTCAATTTTTGAAGGCCCAGGCCAGGCCTGCCCATTGCAACTCTGTATTCTGGATTTGGCTATGCCCGATACAAAAGGAAAAAGCTCAAGACCAAGTTTAATACGGCGATTGGCAAGCGTGTCAAACCTTGAGGTAGCCAACCCTGTGGTGGCAGTGGATAGATTGATCGAACCCCATTTAACCTGATTTGACTTCTCAATCCAGCTGCAATAGCCAGCTTGTGTGTTTTCCCATTAATTTTGTGTCTTTTTATAGTTTACCTGGCTATAGTGCTGAAAATATTGTCAACAATGTGTGACAGAGGCCGGGTCTTGAAAAATAACCCTTCCCGCTAATTTTGTTTTGAAGTCTGTAATGAGAATCAGCGACCTAGTGTTTTTCTCTGCATGGAATGCCTCATAGGTTGTAATACTTCTATAGGTAAAGGTTTTGGTTGCTGAGATCAAAAGGGAAGATTGTGGTTAAAATGCTAATTTCTCATCCTGAAACCCATTCTTTCAAGAGTTAGTGTCCGAATGTTTAAGTAAGTGTGGAAGTTGAATGAGAAATAACATGAAAAGTGGAGCAAACCCCATCATGAAATTTATTAATGTTTGACTTTTATAAAATTATCTCAGGCATGTGCAAATAAAATCACCCAACCTGCAGGCAATCCATACCATTAACTCTTCCTTAAAGAAGTGAGACTAACCAATGAAGTAACTTGTGTCATTACCTTTGTCTCAGGTTATCTTGCTAGATGATTGTATGGTTTGGTGTTAGAAAGTCCAACCCAAAAACTTAAGCTATTAGGTGGAGGAAACCACATAAATATAAAGAGCATTTAGAACCCATTTTCAATTGAGGTGGGATGATATTTCAACACCCCCACTCACGTGCAAGCCTGATTACGAGCGGCACGTGAAATTGACTACGCACATTCACATGGAATTTTGACCATGCACATTCATGAAAAGGATAACACAGGCTTGGATACCATGTTAGAAAGTGCAACCCAAAAGCTTAAGCTATTAAGTGGAGGAAACCATATGAATATAATGAGTATTTAGAACTTGTTGTCAATTGATGTGGGATAATATTTCAACAGCCAGCACAGCAGTAACTTAAACCAAATGGAGGTCCAGGAAGAAGCTCGACAGTTATCTCTCCCAGTTTACAGCAGTAGCTTAAACCAACTGGAGGTTTAGAAGGAAGCTTGACAGCCGTCTCTCCCATTTTATATGCATGTACATCATGATTCTTTTGTTCGCATTTCATTTATTAGACATCCTTGGACATGGTATCAAACATAAAGGGTTACATGCTACTTACTGTAATTTAGCCTGTTACTTTAAACAAGTTCTTCGTTGCTCTCAGGAGCAGCAGCGTGCAGAAGCATCTACCTATCAGAGTGTACTGGCAGATACCACACAGATGTATGAGAAGAAAATAGCAGAGTTGATTAGGCAATCAGAAGAAGATTGTTCTCATGCCATAAATGCTGAGGAACAATTAGACCGCATGAGGGAGCTTTTGAGTGATCATCAGATAAAAATTAAGGTTGGTGAAGAAAAACATGTAATATTTGCAGTATCTTTAGAATGCATAGAAGTAGCACAATGAAATGAGATATTAGGATCTCCCTATATGATGCTAGAATGTATACTGTAATTTCACAAGAAGTTATCTCAGAAACTAATACTGGGAAAGTTGCCAATTTGCTATGCTTATTTTGGATAGTCTCTTTATTTTTATAAATTATTTGTAACTTTAGCAACATTCTGAAGGCAGTTTTTTCCCCAATTTTAGCAACATGAGATGGAACATTGTTCTTGTCAGAAGACACTTGATGAAACTACTCGGATGTATGAGAAGAAAATTGCTGACTTAATGAAGCAAATAGAGGACGGACATCACCATTCTGAAGCCATTGACGAGGAATTTGATTTTGCGAAGAAGAGCTCCATGCAGGTTAATTTCTTGACTAGCATTTTTCCTTCATAGTGGCACTTAAACGGGTTGAGTGGGGATTAGCACTCCTTTAAGAATTTGCACTTAATGTAACAATCTTGACTTAATGTCCTTTTGGTTAGTAATTTGCCTTGGGATGTCCAAAATACAAAGCTCTGCAGGTTACATTCTCCTGTGAATAAAAATTCTAAAGATTTGATATTCTAAGTTTTTGTTAAATAGTGCACAGTGTATCATTATAAGATTCTCTCTCTCTCTCTCTCTCTCTCTCTCTCTCAGATTTATGTTTTAAGTTATCGAGAGATATTCAAAAGAGTGCAGGATAGTAATTTGGCACCTGACAAGGCGTTAAAACATGCACAATAGACCTTTTCGTTATGTTGAAGGCATCTAATATAGCTTTACCAGTTCCTGAAGGGAACTCATTAGCATTTCTTCAGTCATAAATATTCTGTTGCTTCCCCTGTACTGGCATCTTCAAGTATTTGGTCATGCCTGAACTATGAGGGAAGGTGATGAGAGAGGATTTTCTGCTTGAGTCTTGACCTGGAAAAATATGTAGTTTTCAACTTAAATTAATAGATCGGTTAACATGTGAACTAGCATATTTCTGTGAAGTTGCAAGATTGCATTTTCCTTTACAGTCTACTGTTACTTCATCATCAGATATGCATAATGATTCTATCTCAGCTTGATATTTGTATTATCAATGCGATTCTCTTGGAAATGTTGTTGCTGATGTTTACGTCTTGTAAATTCATGAGGGAACTTTTTAATCCCTTATGGACCATTTTCATTATTGCTCTGTTGTTACATTCATGTTTAGGGGCAAAAAGAGATCAATGAACTCAACATGAAGTTAGAAAAAATGCACAAGCTTCATGAGGAAGTTGCAGATGAACTTCAATTCATAAAAGCAGAATATGAAGCTCTTTTACATGAGAAGGTATGGTGGACAAATTTCATAACAAATTTGCCTTATTCAAGTATTACTTTAGTGCAATTTGAACCAACCCATGACAGCTCAAAGAATCACATGCAAGCTTTTTCCCAGTGGAGTTAACGACTTAAAATGATTTGTTACATGCTTATTGCAATGAAAGGCAAAGTTAACGGAAGAACTTCATATGATGAGGGAAAGACTTCTACAAGAAGAAAAGCACAGAAAGAATATTGAAGATGAGCTAATTAAGGTAAAGATGCTTGTAGCTGATAATGAGAAAGATCAAAAGGTAAGTTGAGTTGGAATTCATAGAGAAAGTACACTCTTTTGCTTCTGGACTGATATATGGGCAACCCTTGTACAGGAGAAGCAACTAGACATGAAAGAAAATGGTGGTAAAGGGTTTTCACCAAATGATTCTATGGGGGTTCTCCATAAGTCTAACCCATTGAAGGAGACACAATCAAGTCAGAGGACCACGATTGCGAAAATATGTGAAGAAGGCAAGATAGATCCCAATATAGCTCACAGCTTACACCTATATTTGCTGTTAATCTCAAGGCTCATCGCAACTTACAATTTGTTTCTTTGATGAAGTTGGTCTGGAAAAAATATTAGCATTGTTAGCATCTGAAGATATTGATGTCCAAATTCATGCTGTGAAAGTGGTGGCTAATCTTGCAGCTGAAGGTACGTAAAATATTGCCATAGTTTCTGACTTTCATTGATCGCATGTGTCAGTCCTACCTGTCATTATAATGACTGAAACATTCTTCTTTTGGTTGACTTTCCTAAGTGGATACGTAGATTGTGCTGTGGTCGAGTGGTGACTAGTAAGTCAAGAAAGAGAGTAAAGGAGAGGATGTGGTCTAACAATCGCCCAATGATGTTTGGGATTTGTCTATCTTAATGACTTGCTAAATTAATGTGGTTGAACGAATGTGAAAATAACGGTAGCCGTCCATCCTATTTTAAGTAAAAAAGTAAAACTTGGGAGATGCTACATGAAGATACTTGTATTTGCTAGGTACATGAAGATTTATGTTGGTCAGTAATTAATGTTGGAATTCCATTTTTCTTTTTTATCGTTGAATGGGATTGTATATATTATAAATATATCATTACATCATTAGGGAACAATTTCATGAAAAGCTTTTCTTTAATATGATAAGGAAAAAATATTAAAGAGTGGCATTAGGACACTTGTTAAGGTTTAGTCAATGTGCTTTGGAAACTTAAATTTTACTGTGGGAATGACTTTATTAAAATGTGTAAGTCTTCCATTTTGGAAGTGTCTTAGAAAGTGTTATTTTCATTTTTACTTAACTAGTGCCCTAGGGTACTTGTTAACAAGACCCATATGATAAATCTATATAGTTTGCAATCTTCCGAAAAAGTTATATGTGGGATAACAACATTTAGGTAACCTGACTATAGACTTTATCAACGTGGAGATGCGTACATGGGGATTATTGATGGTTCAACTAATCATATTACTATCATTATAACAGAACAGTCGTGACCAGATTTCTTTCCTCGTCAAAATTCTTGATCACTGCACGAGTTGTTTCATGGTCTCTGCATGATTTTTAAAGTAGTGCTCAATATTAAGAAACTCCTTATGTTTCTAGATCTATAAGGAAATTTTGCTGGCTTCCTTTGTCAGTTGGTTTTGTCTTATCTTGTTGGTATTTCTCGAGAATTATCCTTTTCGTATGTGATTTTCAACAGCATCCCCAAGTCCATGTCCTTCCTGGAAGTCTTCGTGTCCACTAAACTGACATGGTGGTGATTCTAAGATTCCAGAGCATATGAATTTGGTTACGAAAAAAGGAGTGTAACCTATGTTCTTAGAAAATTCCCAAGAATTGTATCCATCGCTATTGTTTTCCCAATTAGGAGTACACAAATTTTTACTGTCTAATCTGCCAGACCATCTAGCATGCTAGGTGATGTACCTGATTTGATGCTCTGACCTCAATGTTATTTGTACTTTCAGACATTCATCAGGAAAAAATTGTGGAGGAAGGAGGCTTGGATGCACTGCTCATGTTGTTGCAGTCATCACGAAATGCAACTGTGCTTAGAGTGGCCTCTGGTGCCATTGCCAATTTGGCAATGAACGGTACTTCAAGTCCTTCACATATCTTTATTCTAAAATTGAGGCTTTTACTTAACATGTTGCTAATTGATTCTTCTTTATTTTTATTATCAAGTATTGAGTCTTATGCAGTTTCTTTGATTGAAATGATGCTTTATCCTTGCTGATAAAAGCTTGCAGAAGGCAATGTAGTGATCCACAGTTATTGACTCTATGTAGTAAAAAGTTCTTTACAACGAAAGCTAACCAATACAAGGCAGTGTACAACTTCCCCCGATTTCCTGAACTTGCTATGATTTTCTGTGAGATCACTGGGTAAAAGAACTCAGAGAACACCTCAGTGAACTAGAACTACCTTATACACGATGAAGATTTTAAGAGCAACGAACTAAGGATAGCTAATATTAACATTCACTTTGAACATCAGTAGAGCTAAAAGTTTGTACTGTTCTTCCTGAAGCAGTATTCAAGGGGTAACAATTGGAAATGTCTTTGACTTACTGCTTCAAAGTCCCATGTCCATTCCATTCTATGCTGGATTGGTGCTCTCACTTCTCACGTTCTCACTAAGTATTGCCACTTACTAGTTGAAAGATAGAAAAATACTTCTTAGAAGCTTGAAAGCCATCGTGTAGACTTTATGGCACATCATGCTTTGACCCTTGTATTTTGCATTTTGAGAGTAACAATGATAACCATGACCATCTTCAATGAATAATTAATATGTATTTTTTCTAATTTCTTTCTGAATTTTTTCTTGAAATTTTTTATCACTTCTGAGATAAAGTCAAATTTGGACATCGTGATAATGTTAGTAGTTCTAACTGAAGCCATCGAACGAGTTTGTTCAACCTTTCCAGAGTTTAAAACTTTGGTGCTAAATTGTTCATCCCACCAGAGTACTGTTCTAATGGCATTTCATTGACTTGACTCATTATCTTACCAACTCTAACTACTGTGCTTATCCATGTTAGAGTTGAACCAAGGCTTGATAATGAGCAAAGGAGGTGCTCGGTTACTTGCAAATGTAGCATCTACAACAGATGATCCTCAGACTCAGAGAATGGTAGCTGGTGCAATTGCTAACTTATGTGGAAATGGTGAGCTGAAGCTATCTTTGACATGAGTGCAATGCTTTAGTCATGTGTTCCCTACTACACATGGATGGAGAGTGTCGTGCCAGAACATATATCCTTTTTTGTAGTCACTCTCTGATGCTATTTCTTGGCCCGTTCTTTGAAAGGAAAAAAAGAAACTTCGTGGATCAAATAATTTTTAACATATACGCCAGAAACTAGCAAAGAGTCTCTAATGTTTTGCTGAAAGCTCCTACATAGTCTTTCTAATTCAATTATGTTGGCTTCTTCATCCTCTCTAGTTTATCTTCCTGTCGTTAGAAACCCGGCCATTTGGTCTTTAACCTGTACAACCTCGTTTGAGGAATGTGAATTGAGGAGAACCTGGGTTTTTAATCACGCTTATATATGAATTCTATAAATGGTAAACAAACTACATATTGCTTCAGCTTTCTCTGAGATCAAGCGTGTTTATTTAATGGACTGATGCCCTGAAGTTTGCATGTGACAGAAAAATTGCATGTGATGTTGAAGGAAGACGGAGGCCTGGAAGCACTTCTGGGAATGGTTAGATCAGGGACTACTGATGTCTCAGCACAGGTTGCTAGAGGAATTGCTAATTTTGCCAAATGTGAATCCCGAGCGGTAATTCAAGGTTAGTCGCAGCTTCTCTTCAGGATGTTACTTGATAACACTTGGTAAACCGATGGCCTTCTTTTCTTTCAAAATCTGAGTTGACTTCCTGTAGGACATCGGAAAGGCCGTTCACTTCTCATGGAAGATGGTGCCCTTGAGTGGTTGCTTGCAAACTCTGACTGTGCTTCTACTTCAATCAAGCGCCATATCGAGCTCGCTCTGTGCCACTTGGCCCAAAACAGTAAGCTACTCTGTCTATTACGTAAACATTCGATGTTGGTAGAATAAATAATACGACAGAAATTACTTTACTGGCATGAGTGTTTAGCAGGCATCAGACTACTTGCTTCTAATATGTTTTTAATGGAGTCGCATTCCTCTTGCAGAGGATAATTGGAGGGATTTCATGTCCAGTGGGGCGGTGAAACGAATACAAAGAATTTCAGTTGAATCCAGTAGAGAAGACATCCGGAGCCTAGCGAAGAAGACTTTGAATCTCTTCCCTACGCATCAAACCGACATGTACCCTACACATCAAACCGACCTGTAGGGAGAGTAGCCACTTCTGAATATATATGACAGTGCATATACTGTATATTGAGATGTAACTCCTGGTTATGCTCTTAGTAGAATTATTTTAAACTAGAGACCTCTTTCTCATTATACTAACAATGCATTTTTATAAGCTAAGATTATATGAGCCATGTTATAGACTTCCAGTGGATTCTCGTTACATGCTTTGGCCCTATTCAACACGTGTGCTCTAAAGGACTTTAGATTTGAGAGGAAAGATGAAACTAGCGATTGTCGTCACACTCAGTATGCAGCAATTTCTGATAAAAGCATCTACTAAGAATAATCCTCTCAGACTGCTAATTTTATTTTATTTTTGAGTAAAGATAGTTATCTATCTCCTGGAGAAATCAATTTCGTCTGAAGTTTCTTGTCTTCTTTTTTACTTCAAACCATTTAGCCTAGATATCTGATATTGCCAATGAGCCTGCATATGACAAACTCGGTTCATGGATCACGATTGATGTTATTAACCTTAAGGGATCTGACCCTTAAAAATTGCAGAAACATCTTTGCACAGATCTTTAACGCCAAAGAAATCTCCCAATTCTCATTAGTCATAAATTTCACAATTATGCTTAGTAGTAAGTGTCTATATGGTGCTCGTCATTTGTTGCCGTGTAGACCGATCTGTTTAGAACTTCGTGACATGACAATATCTGATTGGCACATTTCTGTTAAGGGCGTTGAGTTGGATGCCATATCAGTATGCTTAGAGCCAAGAGTCTAAATTAACTTGGTCACTAGTCCTATCCAAACTCCCGTTCATTGCTCATAGCCAACCACCCGCTAGAGCGGTCACCCGCCTCATTAGAGCCAGTGCCCACCCCTATCTGCCACCGTACTAGCCTCGCCTCCTTGTCTCTGGCCGACACCACGAGCTGCTTAGATGCTCTCTACCCTTAGTCATCTCTCTCTCTCTCTCTCTCTCTCTCTCACAGCTCTTCAATTTAGTGATATTGGAGGTCCATGACCTCATACCCGAGGCCGAGGTCAGTATAGCAACTCCAGCGATCTGGCCAGGGTCGGCAACGGCGGTGACAATGATGGTATAGGGAAAGACGGTGGCAAGTAGATCTCAGGACAAAGAATATGAGATGCCTACTTTGGGGGAAAAGGGAAGAAGTATAAACAAACTATATTAGAAGAAATGGAAAAAGAAAAATTGTACAAACGCGCCGACCGTCAATCTTCTTCACAAGATAAATCAAGAATTACTTTGTGCAGCAATAGGATTACATCTTCCAACGACAAGACTTCATCAAGATAATAAGTCTGATAAAGCTTAGAAAATATTTAAACATGTTTTTAAGGGTCTCGAGGAGGACTAGCTTTGCGTATCGGTGCGTATCGGTCTCTTTGTGAACAGCATGCCATACGACACCGTGAAGAAATATATCATTAGAGCCACTCCGACTACTCCCACCAGCACAGCCACCGTGCGGACCGCGTAATCGCTACCGCACGAGACCTTCCCAAGCTTGATCTGAACTACGTCGACCATCGCCAGGAGCAAGAACAGGCACCCAGTCACGGTCCCGTATATCGCCATGTAGAACGCCACGAGGCTGAACGTCCGCCTGTGAGGGTCCGCGTACCTCTTCTTCTCGTAGATGTAGAGGACGATCTTCACGGTCTTCCCGAGGAAGCCCGAGAAGATGAAGAAGCTGAAGGACGCGATCTCGTAGAAGATGAGCCGCTTGCGGAGCCTTGCGTCGGGGTCGCACTCGGGGCGGTCCTCCTCGAGGCTGTGGACCTGGCCGGGGTTCGCCAGCGAGAGGCCCACGAACATGGCCACTGTGAACCACGAGTTGAGCCCCACGACGTCGTCCAGCACTTTCTGGAAGTACTTCCTCTCCTCCGCCTTAGGCACTTCTTCTACTTTCACGTCATTTCTAAGGAAAAATGAAAAGGAGAAGATCAAAAACAAGAAGATGCGTCGAAAAATCATAGTAAAGCTCGAGATAGAAAGAGAGATACCCGTTTGCGGGAGTCGCCATGAAGAGATGTCCTCTCTTCGTGCTCTTCTGTATCTTTTGTCTTGTTGATAGCCTTCAGACCTGAGAGGACAGGAGAAAATTCTACCCTTGTCCTTGTTCTTCCTTTAAATTGAACCTTGGCGTTGGCGCAATCCTGACCACACACACGAATGACGTGGACATGTGCCGCTCGATCATTTGGCCCTTACGGACTGATTTGTATTTGCCTGAACTCATTCTGGTAAATTGAACCGATCGAACCACAAGAATCTGTCAGACTCATAGATGTATGGTTATATCGACGCAATTGAGTCCATCCATCGCATTGTTTTACGAAATGGGTCTCCACAGTGAATACTCGGAACTCTGCTGGACGTTAGATGGAGTCCAGAGTGACCTAGCATTACCAAATTCCAACCCCGGTCCATAATTGCGAAATGTCATGAATATGGAGATGGCGACCTGCAGATGCACCGAAGCCACCCTCTTTTTCACAGTAAGCTGGACAGCGACTGAAGTTGATGCGCATCTTCTGTTCAATATCCTCGGACATGAAGTTTGTTAGTTGTTGCCACCAACAGCTATATTGGAAGGTTATGTGTGGTGTGCGTACAAAATATGGCGTGGACCATAGGGATGATGGTTTTATCTGTCCAAACGACGATAGCGCAGTCCGCCCGGAGCAAAGCAAATCGGAATGGAGGAAACTTTCATGTCCCGCGCTGCCCTGCAATCTTCATTTTATACAATTCCTAGTCCTTAATTTTTCAGATGATTTGTGTAAAGTTTGGTAACATATTTGTTCTTTCATCTATTATTTCCTCTATCAATCATAAATGCTTCCACTAATATCTTCTTCTTTTGTTATTTTTCTTCTATTACTTCCTCTGTCCCGCCCCAGTGTCATCCTTGACGAACGCCACTGCTCAAGAATTTCTGGATCGAGCGGGTAATTGCGAATATTAAATAGGAAGGGTGGAAAATGGAATCCAACATCATGTCTACTTTTAAAAGGGTTTTTGTTTTATAGCTATATGGATTTATATGAACAACTCTAGGCCTTTCCACTTCATTTTTCTTTAAAATAATTTTATTTTTTTCGGATAATTTAATTTCTGGATCAGTTAAGGTTGCTACTAGCTAGGGTTACCTATACTGTTCTACTTAAAAGGCAGTTACACCCTTACGAAGTACAAATTATTGAAAACTTTTACAATTGTTCTTGAAGCATGTTCTACTTTTTTGCGTGTGTAGGGCAAATTTCCCGTTCCTGTATATCTAACTGATGCAGTGGAAAAGATAATAGATTCGCGAATTTTGATTTAATACACTAGAGAAGCTTGCCCACTGCATAAAATTGCATTCAGAGAAGAACTCTCGTTTTCCTATGTTTCTCTCAAAAAGGCAAAACTGAAAAAACCTTATGTGACACCATAGACGGAACATAAGTTTAAGTAAAGAAATGGAAGTCTAATAGAATACTAATGCTAGGTATTCCAAGATGTTGAAGGATCTTTCAAAAGAATTAATTTTTATTAGAAATATTTTCAGAAAGGTTCTAAATCTATTGTATTGTATGACTGTCAATTTAATCATAAATCTTTAATCATATCAGTTTAGTCATAAATCTTTTGACAATTTGTCAGTATAATCCTTCAAACTAATTTTAGTCGAAAATAACTAAAATGGATGCTGGCTATCCTAACGTGATACGACTGATACTAATGTATAGCTAATGCTAATGTGAACAATTTTTGCAAATGTTTTTGATTTTTTTTTTGAATTTTTTACTTTTCTTTTCTTTTGTTTAATTTGTTTATTATTAGGGCCGGTGGGCCCCTACAGGCCCCTAGCCATTGGTAGAGGCCCAATGACCTTCACCGACCACTAGTTGAGGGCCTACGAGCCCTTGTTGGCTGCTAGCGAGGGTCATGAAGCCCTTGTCGACCACAAGTCCTCGTTGGCCACTAGGTGAGGGCGTAGGCCTTAATAGTAAAAAATAAAGAAAAGAAAAAAAATGAATTAAATTAAATTTAAAAAATTTAAAAAAATTTAAAAAATTCTACATTAGTGCCGGCCGGATCGCTTAGGACTATTAGTATCCACGTTAGTAATTTTCAGCCATAATTGACTAAAATGATAATATTAGTAAATCTCTAAAAGGTTTAGGATTAAATTGACATAATTACAAAGTTTAGGATTGAATTAGACGTCGTATAATAGTTTGAAGAATTTTTTTTTGTTTTTTTTTTGGACATTTATCCCAAGTTTTATGCACCACCTAATGTGACAGTGCTGGAATCCATTTCTCTTGACAAAAATTTAAGGGTCACTTTGTTAAGATATTGTGAAGGGTTATCATGATTCAATATGGTAAAATAATATGTTGTGGAAAAGTCCCAAGTGCCTGCTTTCAAGTGAGTCGAGTTTCATATAATTTGGAGTCTTCTCGAGAATGTTACCCTAAAAAAACTAGGTATTGAGGAAATATGAGATAAGGTCTTTTCATATTTCTATGTTCTTGTTAAGTCCAGTGCAATGTAATTTATTCCTAGAGTCAAGTAAAGTCAAAATTCGGTCTTCTCATATTTTTATGTTCTTGTTAAGTCCAATGCGATGTAGTTTATTCCTAGAGTCAAAATTCAACTCTCTCTCTATCTATCTCTCTCTCTCTCTCACTCTCTCTCTAGGATTGTTGGTCTTGTCTTGGGGGAAAAACCTTTGGGAGTCTTGAAAATTGCCTATGCTCAGACGGTATTCCCATGTCGTGTCTTTAAAATTGATCTAAGGTTTTCTAGAAGGTAAAGGTACATTTGGTAATATTTCTATTTTTGAGAATAATTCTTTTTAGAGATAATTTTTTTTTTATTTCCATTCTCTGGAACAGTTTCTGAATAAAGTAATGTGTTTGGTAACTACACAAAATTTCTACTCTCGGAATGAAAAAAGAATAAGGATATGTTTTGTTCGACCCACAATTTTTTTTATAACGTGAAATTTCTTCTAATTTTTTAATTTCTTTTTTTGAGATTTTTTTCTCTCTTTTTCTTCCTCCTCTAACCGGTCATTGTAGCTGGTGGCAAGAAGTGATGGCAGGGGATGGTGGCTGGCGGTGACGGCGGGCAGTAGGCGGCTGCGGGCAATCGGCAACGAAGCTCTAACTAGGGGTGAGCACGGTTCCTAGTTCTGATTCCCGATTCCTCTTTTTTTGGAACTTAAACCGGGAATGAGGAGCTGGAACTGAAACCAGACTAGGCTTCCTAAACATAAAATTGTTTATGCATTTTGCTTTTCTTTTTGCCTTTTACCAATGCGTTTTTGTTCTTATGGGATTTCTATCATCGAATTCACAAAACATAACACTAATGGACTTCATCCATTTGTTTAATTGAGTCATACATATTTGTGGGTCCATTTTTGTGAGCTCCTTGCAAAGACAAACAAGAGATGAATTTGAGTTCATTTCCCATGATTTATTATGTAATTTAGTGAGATGCTCGTCAAATTAATGAGTAAAATTTGTTTTGTCTTCCCCTTGCTTTGTCATTCTTCCTTGAGCAAGTATTTTCTAAATACGATATTTGGATAGCCTACAAGGACCTAGAAGAGGTACGAACATCAGGAGTGCCAAAACTTGACACGGAGAGACACTTAAGTGCCAAAACTTTGAAATTGTACACTTAGGTGCCAAAATCGGAGTAAAATGGATTACTTAAGTGCCACTCCGGCCAAAATCCGGCCAAATTGTTGACGTGGCAATTTTTCGACGAGGTGAGTGCAAAACGGCGTCGTTTTGCACGCCGACGTGGCGAGAAAATGCAAAAACCACATCATTTTGTCTATGATGTGTAAATAATTAATATAAAAATTAATTTAATTAAATTTAAAACTAAATTTATTTAAAATATTCTAAAAATTTAAAAACTTAAAAATTAAAAATTATTTTATTTAAAAAAAGGGGGAGGGGGGGCGAAGGGAGTCGGCTGATGGCGAGCCCTCGTCGCCGCCACCTCCCCGCCGTCGTGGGGAAGGGCCGGCGACGGAGGGGGAGGGTCGGTCGGGGTCGCCGGCCCCGGCCGGCGGCGGCAAGGGCCGCGACCCTCGCCCCAGATTTGTGTGAGGGCTCGCAGGCTCTCGCTGCCTCCCCGTCATCGCCGGGAAGGGCCGGCCGACCGGTGACCCCGGGTCGACCTTCCCCCTCCGTCGATGAGCCTTCACCGCCTCCCTTCCCCCGCTCCCCCTTTTAAAATTTTAAGTTTTTTATTTTTTAGAATATTTTAAATCAATTTAGTTTTAAATTAAATTAAATTAATTTTTATATTAATTATTTACACATCGAGAAAAACGACGTTGTTTTTGCATTTTCTTGCCATGTCAGCGTGTAAAACGACGCCGTTTTGCACTCACCTCACCGGAAAATTGCCACGTCAGCAATTTGGCCGGATTTTGGCCGGAGTGGCACTTAAGTGATCCATTTTACTCAATTTTTGCACTTAAGTGTACATTTCCAAAGTTTTGGCACTTAAGTATTCCTCCGTGCCAAGTTTTGGCACTTGGGGTGTATTTCTGCCTAGATTCATCTTTGTTCTCTTTCCTTTGATCTTTTCATGATTGTGGCTACAACCTACTTATGGTTTCTCTTAAAAGAATATGAGATGAATGAAATAATTATGAAGAACTGATAGATGATTGATTATCCAAATGCTAGAAAAATTTGAAGTTGACAGTCGAGGGTTTCTATACGTTTTTTTTTTTCTTTTAAGAAGTTCTTTTGCCGCTCTTCCATCATTTTTAAGAAGCCAAACATGTCTAAACTTGTCATTATTGTTGCATTAATTTTCTTTTTGTTTAACTAAAAATGAAATGAATAAAAAAAAGGAATCTGTTGGATTCTGGAACTAACCTTGGAACTTGTAACAGGGTAGGTTCCAAGTTTTAGAAAATGAGAAACCTAGTCTCGAGTGTAGGTTTTAGGTTCCAAGTAAAACTTATAAGGAACCTAGGATTGCTCATCCTTAGCTCCAACGACTAGTTAAAAGAGGAAGAAGAAGAAAATAACAAAAAGAAAAAAAAGAAAAGAAAATGACTTATTTTTAGAAAATTGTTCCTGGAAACAAAAAGTTACTTTTTTCTACTTATTACTTTTGTTCCAAATCTATTCCCTGACTACTTTTCTATTTTAGGGAATAGAAAAATTAACTAACATTATCAAACGGATTTTTATTCTTTTTCTATTCCAAAAAATAAAATAACAGAAAAATAGAAAAATAGAAGTATTACCATGCAATGAAATTTTGGAATTGAATTCTTGGATTTGAGTTTTTACTTTAACTCTGTATCCTTTGGCGGATTCGGTTGAGGGGGTAACTCCATATATTCTAAGGAAAATTCCTCATGTAGTGAGCATCTCCCCTACTGTACGTTCCATTTATCATGACGTGGATTTCTTAAGCGGTGAGCACTTATCTTATTATATGCCATGTATCCTAAGATGGATTTTTCATATGGTGGACATTTTCACGATTGCGCATGGGTTGTTTTTTAGAATCCCTGACGTCTCTGGTACCAATAGAGTAGTATACAAAATCGATATATTGATTAATATAACAGATTACTGGTGGAGATTCAAATAAGTGAATTTTTTTTCAAAAGTCAAGAAGGGTCTGCCTCATTTTTACTATACGTGCATTTTTAAATCATAAGAAAACATCGTTGTCATTTTTTTTTCTCTTTGGAGGGTGGTTGCAAGGATAGGGGAGGGAAGTTGTTGTACTTTAGATGCTAAAATATTACGGTATAAATAGTGTTGAAAATGTTAAGATCAGTTCATAATTACTGCTACATACGAGATGCTTAAATGTGAGATACTTGAATGTGCCCCCCTAATTTAACTAGTCATAGTTTGTTACATCTTCTAATGTCAATTTATGCCAAAAAAAATCTTTTTTCCAAAAAACCGTTTTAATATCCCTAACGTTATCTATATCCTCAAAGTTGAGATTTTTAGAAAACTTTATTAAATATAATTAATGTTACTTCACAATGTAAATTTATAGAGTGTACATTTCATATAATGGAAACATCACGTGATAATAAGATATAATCAACTAATCAAAAGGGAGATGTATAGACACAAGCTACCAAGTAGGATGAGATTCCTAATACATGGGTAATCGTGACCGAGCAATCACACCATGTTTAACTGCTACGAAGTTTCATATGTTTGGTGCGTCTATATTTTGATAGTACGTGACTAGTTAAATGAACGTCACATACCGACCAAAAAAAAAATAAATTGACCGTCACACCTCAAACACTAGAGTCCGTCCGCTGAAGGTTTTCCTTTGGAAATTTAATGTTTAAGAAAAGACAATCACCTTCTTACCACTTCCGATTGTTTGACAACATACTTAGATCTTCCTTATTAAGAAGTCAAATTTTATAATCTTCCCGTGTACTAAATTTCGTTCTTGTTAATATAGCTACTTATAACTAGTCATACACTTAAATTTATCTTTGATTAATTGCGATTTACGTGGGGGTGAGCGGTTCCTAATAGTTAGAACATATTCCCTAATTTTGGTAACTTGAAATCTACCCTGCATGTCCAGGATTTGAGAACCTACTCTGTCAGAAGTTCTAAGGTCTGCCTAGGTTCCACCTGCATTTTTAATTGAACGATTAGAGTAAATCATCACATCTAATAATAACTATTTTTTTTTATAATCCACCAATCATAACTCATATTTAAAAATGCGAAAATTATAAAATATAAATAAAGTAAAAGAATCAGTTATAGATTCCCGAAATGAAAGTACAGACTAGTGATTTTACATTACACACTTATCATTGGACGCCACAGAGTACCATAAGATTGCACAAATAGATAGAATAAGAAAAACACAAAGCCTTATTTTAGGTTCTTAATTTCACTTGGAACTTATCGTTGGAACAGGTTCCCCAATTTTTAGAACGTGAAACCGACTCTGCATATCTTAAAACTTGAAACTAAACCAATTACTATCTATCAGATTCTTAAGTTCTCGGTTATACCTTGAAATTATGTTTATTCTTAGTAGTACAAGCCAGAAAAGATTGAAAGAGACGTAAGTGGGGCAGCTCATGGAGAAAGTTGGGGCTGCGACATTATTTGTCCCCTCCTGTCTTTCATGGAGAAAGCATTGGCACTTGCCTACTTTTTTCTTCCCATTAATGAAGGAATTAATCACCAGCTGTCGGTGTTCATAATTTTTTTTCTTGCTTTGGGGAGCTCGGAGTCTTAAGAAATTTAGTGTTTTTCGAAATGGATTAAGAGTAACAGTAATTATGGAATACTTTGCTAGTTAAAAAAAATAAATTATATACTCAAGCGGTCTTATATATCATTGATTTGAGAAAAGTGAGACTCACGATGCTCAAATTGAAAGTTGTTTCGAACCTTTTAATTGTTCCAACCTTACTGCATGAAATTTACATGAGATTCTTTTTATTATTATTATTAAGCAAGCCTCCAAGAGGGTTTAATAGATCCATGATTTGTGATTCATATTTCGTTTCTTTTCTATTTGTTTAGAAGAATATATCGATCAATTCTAATAGCATTTAATTTCTGTTGTAATCCTCAAATCAAGAGTGGATTAGGCCCTTTGCATAAAATATTGAGTGATGTATACTCCATTTTTTATAATATTTTAAAAGTAATCAATTCATCGCTTAGTGAGAATCGTCATTATTCAATTAATATCTTTATCAACAATTAGATGAAAGTCAATCAAAGGACGCACAAGAATCATGGAATGCATAACGAGATAGCACCTTCACTTGAGACATAACATACATACATAAACCGACGATATATCGTGCACCACACAACCTATATCTAATGATACACGTCTCGATGGATATATGTTGCATGATAAGTTCAGCTATTGCCCTACTATTTAACTTCTCGCCTCTCCTCGTCACACGCCGTCCGTGCCGTTCTCTACCGCCGCCTTCTTGGTGAACAATAGGCCGTAGGTCACTGCGGTGAAGTAGATCAGCAGGCTGATGCCGATGGTGCTGGCCATGATGATGACGGTAATGACTGCATAATGGCTGTCGCACGAGAGCCGGCCAAGCTTGATCTGGACGACGTCGACCATGGCCAGGAGCAGCAGCAGGCACCCGACCATGGTCCCGTAGATCGACAGGTAGAACCCAATGTGGTTCCTCAACTGGCGTTGCGGGTTCTTCGTGTCGCTTTGCGCGTTCTTCGTGTCGCTGTCGGGTAAGCCATCCTGCGTCGTCGAGATGTAGAGGAAGATCTTGACGGTCTTGGCGAGGAAGCCGGAGAAGATGAAGCAGCTGAAGGAGGCGATCTCAAAGGCCACAAGCCGCTTGCGTATCTTGGCGTCTGGGTGGCAAGTGTCGTCATCCTGGAGGCTCTGAACTTGGCCTGGCTGGGCGAGGGAGAGGCCGACGAAGACAGCGACGGTGAAGAGGGAGTTGAGGCTCACGATGTCGTCGAGCACCTTTTCAAAGTACTTCCTCTCGTCCACTCGCTTTTTTTCATTTACATCTCCGGTCGGTTTGCTGTTCTTGGTGCGGGCCAGCAGTAGAAGAAGGAATGAGTGGAAAGAATGAATGTGAGAGAGAGAGAGAGAGAGAGAGAGAGGTTTTCACCTGGGACTGGGAGCCATGAACGAGAGCTACCTTGAGGTTGGAGAGGAACTCTTCGTTGGTTTGTCGGAGAAGGATCCAGTGACACTGGGTTGCTTTTAAGGGAAAGTGATGATAATAGAGAGATGTTGACTTACATGTTGACCATTCAAATTCATCACTGAAATCAACCGTGCAAATGTTGATACAATTATACAAAATTTAAAATCGGAAGCTCAATTATTAGTCCAATTCAGCGTTCCAACGACCAACTCAGCCTTTCGGTGGAGCAACTTCATTTTTTTTCCCTCTTTTGGCTAAAATAAAAGAGTGCCCAAATTCGACAAATTGTAAATCACTCTTGTTAGAAAGCTCAGTTTGAGATCGCAAATTTTTCTTGCGCGACACTCTTTACCGGCCGAATCCATGTCGCCCACTTCCACCAAGGTGCGAGTGGGAATTTTGGCTGCACGAGAAAAATTGCTGCCTCACAAGACAAAATTACTTATCTCTATTAAGGAAAATTACTATTTTCAAGAAAACTTACTACATCTTATTACCCAACAATATGCATTTGTAAGGCTCTATTCACAAAGCGACGAGTGTAGCCTTTGAAATCATCTCAAGTAAACATGTTATGGTTTCATCACTAAATCTGCACATGCAAACTACTTATATGACCATTCAATTCACCCCTTGAGAGTTTTAAAATAAAAATTAACTTAATCAAAGTTTTTAGACATGGTTCACAAGAGGTGCTCATTTGAAAAAGTCATTAAATGTGATCATTCATAATAGACCAGCACTTAATCCACAGGGGACCGGTCAATAAATAGGATCTCCACGCGCTAGCATCTCCCACTCGGACTAATCTTGGGAATCATACCCGCTATCCAATGATTTACATATAACACGTGAAAAAAAAGAAAAAAAAAAGAGAGTAGACCCAGACCATAAAAGTATTGGTCATATCAAACGTCAATAGTGTGGAGGGGAACTCCCGATGCTCTTGGGCCCCACGTTACAATTAGAAAATGACAATTCGTCTCTACTCCAGACAACTACCTTACTTTTGTCGCGCCTGTAAAGTCGCTTTAAGGAGAGCAAAATCACGTACATCTACGTTGCAATTATTGGATGACCAATTGTTAGGGGCTAGGGCTACTACCCCCATAATGATGGTGAATAAGGTCGTTCCTACAGCAGTACTTCCGAACTGATATTCAACGGTGCTTAGCTTGTTTCTGACGATCGTTTTACCATTCGTTCGTTCTCCAATTGATTATTAGAGATTTAAGAAATATAGATAGACCCACCAACACTCGAACCAAGCTGATGCTGTTGAATCTTTAGGCAATTTGTAATCGTAAGACGAAAATGTTTGTCTTTATATATAGAGAGAGCAAAGCAAAGGGGGGCTGTTGTCACGTTCACCACCACCTACCGCCGCTTGTATTTCCTTCTCTTGGGGATAGGTTGGAGCGATGGAGAGAGAGTGAGTGAGAGAGAGAGCAAAAGCAAAGTGGGGCTGTTGTCAGGTTCACCACCACCGACCGCCACTGGCATTTCCTTCTCCTGGGGTTGGGTTGGAGATGGAGAACTTCATTTCAAGCTTATGCAATGATCCATATTGCCATTTATCATGGGGACAAGCTCACCTCAGGAGACCATTTTTTTTTTCTTTTTGCCAAATGTCATTATTACGTGAAATGGAATTGTGTAACCATCAATTTCTTTTCATATTCATAATTTAGTGTCTTCACATATTTTTCTCACTTTATTTTTTTCCTCTTTCCGACGATATGGAATTCCATCTTGAATGATAGGTTTTCTCAAGGTAAAACACAAAATCCTACATTGCTTATTAATAGAGTATATGCTGCTGTTTTTGGTCAATGATGGCGAAGCTTATATAAGTGCTACGACAATGTAAACAATTTAAAGGCAAATAAACGTTATCTTGGGCACTGACTTTGTTAAATTAATGTCTTGAGTTTGAATTCGGATAACGATTTGTTAAATCGAATTTTGTTGATAAAGATTTCCCAAGTAGAAGAAACTCTATTGGACTCGATGAAGGATTACAAAAGAGGAAATAAAAGATAAAAGACGAATTTCTTCTTTTGGGCACATGCATATAAAAGGGAAAAGAAACCCTACGTAGAAGGGAGTTGCGAGAAGCCACATGTCCATCGAGAGAGGAGTTGCACAAAGAAAAAAGAAAAGAAAAGGACGCTGGTGATCTTTTTTTTTTGGCGCACGACTTGAACGAATGGTAATTTTGTGCCGTGAGTTTATGTCCAAGTGAATTATTTATTTATAAACACTTTGGGTTTGGGGTTAAATCTAGGTGTGGGAAACACTTGAGCGTGTGAGTGATTGTAAACTCTAATTCTCCGATTATAGTGGATTATTTGCTGCTGGTTCTCCCCGTAGACGTAGGTACCGATACTTGAACTGAATCACGTAAATTTCCGCTGTTCTTATTATTTCTCGTTTATTTCTCTGGTGATTTCGCATTGACGTAAATTGCAAAATCCTGTCGTTTCCGTGTATTATATTCTTACAATTGGTATCAAAGCTTAGGATCAGATTTTTTGATTGTGATTTGGAGCTTTAGCTTGTTTGATTATTATCTGGAAATTCTGTTATTGCAATTATGTCTAAGAGGAAATCTGAAATTGAGAAGTTTAACGGGAGCAACAACTTTGTGTTATGGAGCATCAAGATGTGAGCTTTATTGACAACCCAAGGTTTGGCCAAGGCACTGGATGGTGAAGATGAGTTACCTATTATAATGAAAGTCTCAGAAAGGGTAGAGCTAATGGAAAAAGTAAAGAGCACAATCTTGTTAAATTTGTCGGATGAGATCTTAATAGAGGTTGCTGAGGAGAAGGATGCCGTAGCATTATGGGCAAAACTTCAAGCACTCTATGTGAAGAAAGGTTTGAACAATCGCTTGTACATGTTGAAGAAGATGTTTCAATTTAGATATACTGAAGCTACGTCTATCAGAACCCACCTAGATGAATTTAATAAACTTATGATGGATCTGAAGAATGTCGGTAAGATACTTGATGATGAAGAACATGGCATGATGTTGTTAGCCTTTTTACTAGAGTCATGGGAGCACTTTACTGATTCACTATTGTAGGGTGTACTACAATTACCTTAGAAGAGGTAAAGTCCGCCTTATTCTCTAAGGAGTGGCATAGAAAGTTGCGAGATGATAGTCTAGCACAAGGAGTAGCGCAAGCACTAATGATTTAGGGTAGAGAACAACATCGAGGGCCTAGTAGCAGCAGAGGTAAAAGCAGATCAAAATCATGCTATAGAAAGTCCAAGGGATGTGTGAAGTTCTTTGAGTGTCACGAGGAGAGGCACATCAGGAGAGATTGTCCAAAGCGGAGGAATAAAACTGATAGGCATAATGCCACAAGCAATGTGGCAAACGTTGCCGAGGGGAGCAATAGTGATGCAGAAGCTGTTTTATATGTGACTGCTACTTCGTCAGGAGACGAATGGGTGCTAAATTCGGGGTGTTCTGATCATATGACGCCTCATAAGAACTTGTTTACTACTTACCAAGCTGCAGATGGTGTTAGGGTTCTTTTGGGGAATAATGCAGTCTGTAAGTGTCGCGACCAATTTTTTTCGGGTGTGAACCACCTAGGGTTTGGCTAATAGATTGTTAAGCCTAGACTTAACTCGAGCTCTCCCAAGCTCATACCAATTCGTGACTTAGGTTCAAATTTTTAACGTGTAATTGATTTTTAACTAGGAGTCGCCACTAATCCATTTTTGGTGGGTCGATTAGAAACCCAAGTAAAGCAACGGGAGGTTTACTTTACTCCTATGAACCAGAGACTATGGGCACGGGGACTTGGTTACACTAGATTTCTCTAATGCCCTTTTGGTACCATTCTTTATTTAAAAAATATTTGGCAAGCAGCTTGGATTGATTTTAAATCTATTTTAATCATGCGGGTGCGCAATCCATCAATTTAACACCCAAGAAAACAATGAATAGATTGCAAACTTACCTCAAAGCAACAAAAGCATTTGCGTTGTCAGATCAGAATTCACATCAATAATCTTAGATATGATTTCTAATTAACAAACAATCACTCAATTTTTGCCTTCACTTTTTAATGAGAATATAATCCATATGCAATGCAATGCTTCTAATCTAATATGAAATGATATGGCATGGCAATATGTCCTAAACTATATGACATAAATAAAATGATTTTTTTTTTTTGTGTTTTTTCATGAAATTCGAATTTAAGAAAAATGCAAAAATGATCTATCTAGATTAAGATTCTATCCAGCTTATATTAAGAATCAGGTTAGACTAAATCCTAATTTAAACTAAGATATTATCTTAACCTAGCAATCTCTAACCTAAGATGCAATCTATCTAAAAAATCTATCTAAACTTAAAATGAACCATGCAATTTTATCATAATATGCAATGACGTGTAAATAATGCCCTAATTCTACATGATATATGCATGACGATTTTTTTTTTTGTGCTTTTTTTTTTAAATTCGAAATTAAAATTGCCAAATCATTAAACGTGCAATCTAGATTAAAAAATAAAAACTAACATCCTAAATGAATGCATTTTTTTGGATTTTTATTTTTTCAAAAATTCAAAATAGATTAATTTCCTATTCTAAACATGCAAGTTAACCCTAAAACAAGCAAATAACCTAATCTAACTCAGATTTTTTTTTGGATTTTCTTTTGCGGAAATCAATTCAAACAACACGACAGCAAATCGGGCAAGATATGATTGATATCCATCTAATAAATTGACAAATCGTATCTCGCGCGTGAGATCGGATTGGCCAATTTTTAACAAAATCACGAATCGTATCTCGATCGTGAGATCGGATTGGTGATTTTTCCGTGCGATTGCGAGTCGTATTTCGAGCGTGAAATCGGACTGTCAATCATGTGCACGTTGTGAAATTAGGGAACAAATCCCTAATTTAAAAAGACTTTCGGGAAACTTTGGATAAGATGCATCATTGGAAGATTTGATTTAAACGCAATATCAACGAATTAAGTAAGAAAATTATCAAATTAAATTTGGATAATATTTTTACCTATTTCGTAGATATCGTCCCCGAATTCGGACTCGTCAAAAGATGGCATTGGTGATGGCTTATGGTGAGCTCGACACGGCGGTTCGATTGGGCATGTCCACGGCTACAGGGCACGCGAGAAGACTGTGTTGCTAAAGGAGTTTATTGTGCTTGATGGTCTTGGACCACGGTGAACACTAGAAAACCTTTTATTCCAAAGGACAGCACCTGCACCCACAGAATACATTTAAACCTAATCAGACTTTTTACCACTTGTAGTCTCCTTGTTCGCATACGGTCCACGTGCACTCCTCTAGGAAATTTTTACCACTTCATTCATGGATCACACCTGCACGCCAAAAGAAATTTCTTATTTCTTTCTTCTATTTTAACAATAACCTCCAAGTGGACATAACGTGCGAGAATTTTTGCCACAACTACAAGCAATCGGAACTTGTCCTAGCGATTGATCGGGTGAACGCAGAGGACCTCAGTCACCAATGGCATGAAGGAATTGCTGGGTCAAGCGAGACATTGACGTCGATAGTGTCGATGGGGCTCGCCAAGGCAGAGCCGCGGCAAGTTTGGAGTTAGTCGTGACTTGGTGATACTCTCCAACGGGTACCGCTCACGGGGTGCTCAACGGTTCACGGCCAAGGATAATTCACGGGCTGCTGGCTTGTCGTGGATGGAGTTCCGAGCGGTGTCTTGTGGACTCAAGGATGAATGGCAAAGGGGCTGTTTGCCAATATGGCTCGGCTCAAGAATCAGCAAGTGAATCTCACTCGACAACTTGCAAAACAGAAACCCGATGATGCTAGTTCGATGGCTGCTGCTAGTGGCACTTGCGGCGAGGATCATCGTTTGAAGGTTCACGGCTTGGCTATATAGAGACTCCTCGGCAGCAATTGGTCATCAGCTAGAAGCAATGGCGCTGAGATTGCGGAGTTGGAGGAACCCGTGGACTGGGAATTGTGGTGATAGACTCGACTACGCACCTCCTAATTCTCTCACCTGTTGCCAAGAAGAGAGTTCCTTCTATTGTTCCTGTATTTCATGGTCGGATATTCTCCATTGCGTGGCCCCCTTCGAAGCCTGGTGTTGAATACGATGGTAGGTGGTTGACTTGATTGAGTTGTCTCCTTCCTCTCGGTTCTATCGCTTTTCACGAATTATGGCCGTGTGTTTTATTGTGTGGCCCCTTAAAAACCTTATGCGTTTGACTTTTTATAGGCTATCGATTAGGGTTTTTAATTTTTCAAAATCAATATCCATGAAGATCTTTTTTTCAAACGCAATATTCACTTTTCCGAACGCAATATTTGTTTCATATCTGCCATATCCAAAAAAGTTCATATCTCGGAAAAATTTTAAAATTTCATTTTCCCGCGAGATAATTTTCAATTATTAAAAAACATGGACTTAGGCTAACCTGCTCGCTCTGTGGGCCTGGTCCATTTAATTTGAACCCATCCGCCACCGATTCAATAAAAATCTATATGCTATGAAATTAATAAAATTAACCTCCTAATTTTCTATGCAATAAATAAATTAATTAAATTGCCAAAATTTAGGTGTCAACAGCTGCCCCTCTTTGAAGGTGAGCTCATAGAGGTTGCTTTCAAAGACAAATTGAAACCTAAATTTTGACCATGCACAAAGTGCATTGAATGATTTGATTTTTTATTTTTGATTTATTTTTGATTTATTTTTGATTTATTTTTGATTTTTTTTTTCGGAAAATGAATCCCATTTTAAAATGCAATTTATATGATGCATGGAAATGCTAATGCAAATGCATGATGCGAAAGGAAAGAACGTACCTGCAATTACTAGTCAATGCGGTAAAGCATTTTGAGGTACCCGATAAATCCCTATTTACTTCACAAGTACCCAACTCTCATTCAGGCTCCTTGAAGAGTCAAACAAGTAATAAATTGAAACATTGAGATCGAGAAGAACATTCACATCCAAAATGAAATGTTCAACGACAAGAATTAAGACATCCAGATCCAGACTGAGATGTCAAAGGAACCTACCCGAAATATCTTACCTTCAAGGAGGGTAAAATGACTCAAGATAGATTGGTATTACAAGTTCAGGACCCGTACTATTCTATGGTCGCCCAGAATTGTAACATGGCTTTGTAAAGAAACTGTTTTCCTAGGACTTGTACCATTCTACGGTCGCCTAAAAGGGAATTCACTTTCCAGGACCCGTACCATTCTACGGTCGCCTGAATAGGGAAATAAATGTTGCCTAGGACCCGTACCATTCTATGGTCGCCTAAACGGGGATTTACCTTCCAGGACCCGTACCATTTTACGGTCGCCCGAATAGGGAAATAAATATTTTGTCTAGGACCCGTACCATTCTACGGTTGCCTAAATGGGGATTTACCTTCCAGGACCCGTACCATTCTACGGTCGCCCGAATAGGGAAATAAATGTTTTGTCTATGACCCGTACCATTCTACGGTCGCCTAAACGGAAATTTACCTTCCAGGACCCGTACCATTCTATGGTCGCCCGATTAGGGAAATAAATGTTTTGTCTAGGACTCGTACCATTCTACGGTCGCCCGAATAGGGAAATAAATGTTTTGTCTAGGACCCATACCATTCTATGGTCGCCTAAACGGGGATTTACCTTCCAGGACCCGTACCATTCTACGGTCGCCTAAACGGGGATTTACCTTTTAGGACCCATACCATTCTACGGTCGCCCGAATAGGGAAACAAATGTTTTGTCTATGACCCGTACCATTCTACGGTCGCCTAAACGAGGATTCATTTTTCAGGACCCGTACCATTCTACGGTCGCCTGAATAAGGAATAGGTGTTGTCGAGGACCCGTACCATTCTACGGTCGCCTTGACGAGAATTCACTTTCCAGCACCCGTACCATTCTACGGTCGCCTGAATAGAGCAATAAATGTTGTTTAGGACTCGTACCATTCTACGGTCGCCTAAACAGAGGTTTTTGCTTGGCTAGGACCCGAACCATTCTTCGGTCGCCCAGCGTTGCAATCTGGAGAAAAATTTTTGGGGACAACTCAATCAAGTGTCAATGTATTCAAAAGGGAATATTTGTGCAACGACAAATATTTAAGGTATGAATAGAGATACACTTACCTGATGACATCTCTGCTCCTAAGGGATATGTCATCCTGTAAAACTTAGTCATAGGAGAGGCAATATGCATTTAGAGTCACAAACATGTACCAATTCAAGTGAAGTTTATGCGTGATGATTTCTACCAATCTTGCATCACCTAATTTCCATTGGGGAGGATTTCAAAAGAATATTCCAATCTGAACACATGAGTGTCATGGATATGTCAAATGAGAGATCTTTTGGTCTGAAAGGACTTTTCACTCGTCCTCATTAAAATGGCTATTTCATCCTGTCATTTGATGCAGGATCTTGACAGTCACTCTATCTCACCATCATCATGTCAAACAAGGGTCTGAGCAATCTCGTAAGTGGTACGACCCTACCAATCTGAGAGGTCTTTAACAGGGACCGTAATATAGGTTTGGTCAACAACTTAGTAAAGGAGACTCTTTGAGTTGAGGCTTTTGAAAAATGAGTGATATTCTGCAATCATCTTTAGGTTTACAAGTCAAGAAATATGCGAAATGAAGCAGAAATTGCCTTACTCGCACTTCATCAAGCAATGCTTTCAAACATACGAACTTCTACGTTAATTCAAGTGCCCTAATCTGAAGAGACTTTGCAAGGGACGTAACGTAGGCTTGGTTCATGGGTTGAGAAACGAAAGGATCATTAGGCTCAAAAAGTGTTTAGGGGGTTAAAGTTGGTGATCATCTTGACATCTCCACCAATTTTCTCCTCCACCATTGAGGATTTTTTTTACATTACAACTCCATTGATTGCAACATCTCAGTATTTGATTTTTTTAGTACCGCATTGTATGGGATACGACTCATTATATCAAGAGTTTGATTTTTTTTTTTTCAGGGCATTGGCATTGCTTTTACCAGGCACACTGCTTTTTCATGCCCCATTTTTTTTTTTTTTTTTGCATTTACTTTCTTTGGACTTGCACAGCCTCCATCTTTTATCAGCATTGTAAACCATGCTACTTGAGTGGTTTGTTTTTTCTTGCCTTGCCCCAGTGTGGGGGATGATCACCAACTGAGTTTAATGCGAAATGAATTCATAGGCTCAAGTGGGCTATGCAATGGATAAAGTGTATAGGATAGAGAAAGAATCGCTCTTCGTCGTCCTAAGGCACTTAAATTAACACATAAGTTACCTTGCGAAAGCAATACTCGAAGATTGATGCAAGTGTGAGTAAGAAAATTTCTATCATTCGTTTCAAATTTGTCCCAATGTGGGATGATCCTTGACAGGGATAATTTAAAAAACTCTTCATGTGTATGGGCTCAAATGGCTAAACAACGGGTATACCTGTAGTGTTTTTGGTAGAGAAAGAAATTGCCTCTCATCATTTCGGTTGATGTACCCTTTGCGAGATCACCCTTTTCCTTGCGGACATGGAATTTTTCCACACAACTCACTGATGGTTAGTGTATGAAACAATGTATGGAATAAGGTTCGCCTTTCATCATTCCAAAGTATCCCATTTGACACATTCAATTTATCTCACACAATTCATCAAGGAAAACATGCAAGATTTGCAACAAATATGAACAATTGAACTTGCAACTCATTGAAGCAATTTATTCATTATAAAAATGCTTGTAGTTCAAAACACAGCATGGCAAATTCAATCATGGGTAATTTCTCTTGACAGCATTAGAACTAACAGGAGTGAAGAATTCACGACCATCCATCTCTGCTAGGATTAAGGTACCTCCAAGAAGCACCTTCTTCACTATATATGGATCACCATAATTTGGAGCAAACTTGCCCCCAAGAATCTGGAATTGGATTGGACCATTTTCACACCTTTGCATGCCATAAAACCATGCCTGAAACAGAATGTAGATGGATCAAAAAGGCAAACGGGGTAAATCATTTTTTTTTGGAAGATTTTTTTGAATTTTTTTTTTTGAAAAGCAATTGTCAATTTTTTTTAAAAAAAAAATTTGACACGAGAAAGCATGATGAAGCCCGGGCCTCGGAATTCTCCTTGGATTTTTCTTTTTGTTTATTGGTGGATATCATCAGGGCTAGTTTGGTGTACCCCATCATGTCCTCAAAATAAAACTTGTAATTTTATTGAAATTCATCAATCAATTACAATTTATTGAATGGAAAATGCGATTCAAGCCCTAAGAAGAAAGCGAAAAAGAAGAAATTGAAAACAATTCCTAGAAAGCAATAAAAATTCCCGTGCAGGGGAATGTGCAAAAGTAATAAGTTACTCTTGCGGGCCAAGACCCATTTCTTCCAGAGGTCCTTCATCAATGGCATACACCCTATCCTCACGCTCAGGTAGAGGATTCTTCTTGACATTCGGTTGAGCAGTACCGAAGGCAAACGCCTTGGTGTCCAATAAGTTTTGGACCTTATACTTCAAAGTCATGCATTCACCAGTCGAATGTCCTACTTCCCTCATATGGTTCTCGCATTTCTTTGAGGGGTCGTAACTAAAAAAATTTTCAGCATTGGGTCGCTTTGGCTCGTAGGACAACAATCCCTTCTTTTGAAGAACCTTTAAGACCTGGGACAAAGGGCTAGGAAGAGGAGTGAAGTGCCTCTTAACAAACTGTCGAGGCGCGGTCGGTCGGCCTCCGCCTTGTTGATTGTCAGGGATATGAACAATCGAAGGCTTGCCAGACTGTGCATATGCAGCATTGACTTCCATGTTAGGTTCTTTGTCTTTCTTCATGGTGAACCTTTTGCCTTGATGGGTTGGTTCATTGAACCATCCATCTCTTAGCCCAACTTCAATCTGTTCACCCACCGGGATAAGCTGGTTGAAGTTCTCAACGTATGTGCTAGCCATCCAATTGCGAAACTCAAATGGGAGAGTCTTGACGAACAACTTGATCAGTTCCTTGTCAGCGGGCCCAGTCAAACTCGCATGAAATGATTGAACCATGAGGAGCTTATTCTTGACACATTGGGCCATGCGTACGTGGTACATCTGCAAATGAGCTTTTGGGCAGGAAGTACTATCGTATTTCTCGAACTCCGGCATTTTTGAACTTCTTTGGCATCTTGACCCTTTCATACACGGACAAGTCGAACGGGGTGAACTCTATGACTCTTGCAATTGCTTCACTTTCTCCTCGAGTTTCGCAACGCGCTCATCTTGCTCTGTCTTAGGGACGTTGTCAGGCTTAGCCTTTTCGGCGATGATCAACGGTGGGTTATCTTCCAGCCTAGGCATGTCGTCATCAATCATTTGGGCCCTATTTGTTGGCTTTGAAACTACTATCTCGGGGAGAGCAAGTGCAGAGGTCAGATTCGCTCGGAGGAATTGGAGTTGATCCGTCATAAGCTGTATAGAAGCAAGCACTTGTTGGAGTTAAGTCTCCACAGCGGACATACGATCACACATTTCAGTTTGGTCGGCCATTCTAGCTCTCAATCGTGTAATAATGGGCGAACGTGAGGGATCCGTTATCACCTAAATTCCAATGAATAAAAATATGTAAGTACGAGGTGTAAATAGAGAGCCACTCCATGACAACAATCTATTTTTTAGTCACGAAAAGTCCACTCATGAAGAGGATTCCTTAAAAATGGACTAGGAAAATAAGGACATGGGATGCCTTAGGAGAGATGAAATTTCCCCAAACATGGACTAGGAAAGGAGAGATGAAATTTCCCCAAACATGGACTAGGAAAAGTCAAAATTTGAAACCTCCTAACATGAATTGAAAACGAATTTCCAATTTTTATTTTCCAAATGATTCATTGAATGACAATTTCCTCATTTCATTTCTAATTGACAAAAGAATTAGATCCAATGCCTCACCTAGATTGTCATGGACGGACCAAAAATCTGACAAAGTAAGTAAATTGCATAATATAGGGATAGAAGACTTACTTCACCAAGGAAAATCAATAGCAATCACATAGACATGCACATGAGATGTGAGGCTCGATTTCTACTCTAGATAGGCTTAGCAATGTGAAGTCACAAGGATGATCGGACTAGCCACGGGCTTGTGGATTATGTCGGGTCCTCATGACTCCGGCTTGGTCAAAGAGTCAACCCGGGTCGCGGGCATGCGGACCGAGGTGGGTACTCTTGACATCATGAAAGAAACTTCGGGATTGAGATGGGCGACTCGTACCACGAGCATGCGGTCGGAGTGGTATCCATCTCAATACCATCCTAAATGATCCTATGCGGCCCAGGTCCGGCGGCAGGTTGTGTGTGCAAAAGTGTAGTGCAAGATGCAAGGCATGCACAATAGTTTAAATCAAGCAACACTTCAAATGTGCAAGTAAACCATTCATTCCTACACCTCCCTACAAAACAAGGATTAGCAAACACTTCCCCTTATACTTCCCAATCTACAAAAACATTTAACACCTTAAATGTTAGGAACGTACCTGGGATCCTCGCTGCCAAACAAAATTTTCAAATAGAAAAGAAAATTGGCCTAAGTCCATTAAGAGTTTTAACTCTAATCCCCAGCGGAGTCACCAAGCTGTCGCGACCAATTTTTTTCGGGTGTGAACCACCTAGGGTTGGGCTAATGGATTGTTAAGCCTAGACTTAACTCGAGCTCTCCCAAGCCCATACCAATTTGCAACTTAGGTTCAAATTTTTAACGTGCAATTGATTTTTAACTAGGAGTTGCCACTAATCCATTTTTGGTGGGTCGATTAGAAACCCAAGTAAAGCAACGGGAGGTTTACTTTACTCCTACGAACCAGAGACTATGGGCACGGGGACTTGGTTACACTAGATTTCTCTAATGCCCTTTCGGTACCATTCTTTATTTAAAAAATATTTGGCAAGCAGCTTGGATTGATTTTAAATCTATTTTCCTAACATATGAGGCAATTATGCAGGTGCGCAATCCATCAATTTAACACCCAAGAAAACAATGAATAGATTGCAAACTTACCTCAAAGCAACAAAAGTATCTGCGTTGTCATATCAGAATTCACATCAATAATCTTAGATATGATTTCTAATTAACAAGCAATCACTCAATTTTTGCTTTCACTTTTTAATGAGAATATAATCCATATGCAATGCAATGCTTCTAATCTAATATGAAATGATATGGCATGGCAATATGTCCTAAACTATATGACATAAATAAAATGATTTTTTTTTTTTGTGTTTTTTCATGAAATTCGAATTTAAGAAAAATGCAAAAATGATCTATCTAGATTAAGATTCTATCCAGCTTATATTAAGAATCAGGTCAGACTAAATCCTAATTTAAACTAAGATATTATCTTAACCTAGCAATCTCTAACCTAAGATGCAATCTATCTAAAAAATCTATTTAAACTTAAAATGAACCATGCAATTTTATCCTAATATGCAATGACGTATAAATAATGCCCTAATTCTACATGATATATGCATGCTGATTTTTTTTTTTTGTGCTTTTTTTTTAAAATTCGAAATTAAAATTGCCAAATCATTAAACGTGCAATCTAGATTAAAAAATAAAAACTAACATCCTAAATGAATGCATTTTTTGGATTTTTATTTTTTCAAAAATTCGAAATAGATCAATTTCCTATTCTAAACATGCAAGTTAACCCTAAAACAAGCAAATAACCTAATCTAACTCAGATTTTTTTGGATTTTCTTTTGCGGAAATCAATTCAAACAACACGACAGCAAATCGGGCAAGATATGATTGATATCCATCTAATAAATTGACGAATCGTATCTCGCGCGTGAGATCGGATTGGCCAATTTTTAACAAAATCACGAATCGTATCTCGAGCGTGAGATCGGATTGGTGATTTTTCCGTGCGATTGCGAGTCGTATTTCGAGCGTGAAATCGGACTGTCAATCATGTGCACGTTGTGAAATTAGGGAACAAATCCCTAATTTAAAAAGACTTTCGGGAAACTTTGGATAAGATGCATCATTGGAAGATTTGATTTAAACGCAATATCAACGAATTAAGTAAGAAAATTATCAAATTAAATTTGGATAATATTTTTACCTATTTCGTAGATATCGTCCCTGAATTCGGACTCGTCAAAAGATGGCATTGGTGATGGCTTATGGTGAGCTCGACACGGCAGTTCGATTGGGCATGTCCACGGCTACAGGGCACGCGAGAAGACTGTGTTGCTAAAGGAGTTTATTGTGCTTGATGGTCTTGGACCACGGTGAACACTAGAAAACCTTTTATTCCAAAGGACAGCACCTGCACCCACAAAATACACTTAAACCTAATCAGACTTTTTACCACTTGTAGTCTCCTTGTTTGCATACGGTCCACGTGCACTCCTCTAGGAAATTTTTACCACTTCATTCATGGATCACACCTGCACGCCAAAAGAAATTTCTTATTTCTTTCTTCTATTTTAACAATAACCTCCAGTGGACATAACGTGCGAGAATTTTTGCCACAACTACAAGCAATCGGAACTTGTCCTAGCGATTGATCGGGTGAACGCAGAGGACCTCAGTCACCAATGGCATGAAGGAATTGCTGGGTCAAGCGAGACATTGACGTCGATAGTGTCGATGGGGCTCGCCAAGGCAGAGCTGCGGCAAGTTTGGAGTTAGTCGTGACTTGGTGATACTCTCCAACGGGTACCGCTCAAGGGGTGCTCAACGATTCACGGCCAAGGATAATTCACGGGCTGCTGGCTTGTCGTGGATGGAGTTCTGAGCGGTGTCTTGTGGACTCAAGGATGAATGGCAAAGGGGCTGTTTGCCAATATGGCTCGGCTCAAGAATCGGCAAGTGAATCTCACTCGACAACCTGCAAAACAGAAACTCGATGATGCTAGTTCGATGGCTGTTGCTAGTGGCACTTGCGGCGAGGATCGTCGTTTGAAGGTTCACGGCTTGGCTGTATAGAGACTCCTCGGCAGCAATTGGTCATCGGCTAGAAGCAATGGCGCTGAGATTGCGGAGTTGGAGGAACCCGTGGACTGGGAATTGTGGTGATAGACTCGGCTACGCACCTCCTAATTCTCTCACCTGTTGCCAAGAAGAGAGTTCCTTCTCTTGTTCCTGTATTTCGTGGTCGGATATTCTCCATTGCGTGGCCCCCTTCGAAGCCTGGTGTTGAATACGATGGTAGGTGGTTGACTTGATTGAGTTGTCTCCTTCCTCTCGGTTCTATCACTTTTCACGAATTATGGCCGTGTGTTTCTATTGTGTGGCCCCCTTAAAAACCTTATGCATTTTACTTTTTATAGGCTATCGATTAGGGTTTTTAATTTTTCAAAATCAATATCCATGAAGATCTTTTTTTCAAACGCAATATTCACTTTTCCGAAATATTTGTTTCATATCTGCCATATCCAAAAAAGTTCATATCTCGGAAAAATTTTAAAATTTCATTTTCCCGCAAGATAATTTTCAATTATTAAAAAACATGGGCTTAGGCCAACCTGCTCGCTCTGTGGACCTGGTCCATCTAATTTGAACCCATCCGCCACCGATTCAATAAAAATCTATATGCTATGAAATTAATAAAATTAACCTCCTAATTTTCTATGCAATAAATAAATAAATTAAATTGCCAAAATTTAGGTGTCAACAGTAAGGCTGTGGGGATAGGGACAATTCGGATTCGAATGCACGATGGGGTGGTGTGCACATTGACAGATGTGAGGCATGTACCGGAGCTCAAGAAGAACCTTATTTCTCTGGGGACACTCGATGACATCGGGTGTAGGTACACCGCTGAAGGTGGAGTATTGAAGATCTCTCGAGGTGCCATGACGGTGATGAAGGGTAGGAAAGTGAATACTCTCTATCATCTACTGAGAGAGATCATGACCGGAATCGCTGCAGTTTCATTAGGTGAGTCAGACTCTAACTTAGCTCAGTTATGGCATATGGGTTTAGGGCACATGGGCGAGGCAAGTATGACGATGCTAAGTGAAAGGGGATTGTTGAAGGGTCAAAAGACAGGAAAGTTGGACTTATGTGAACACTGCATCTTTGGGAAGCAGCACTGAGTTAAGTTTACTACAACTATTCATTCGACCAAACAACCAGTGGAATATATTCATTCAGACGTCTACGGCCCATCTTTGGTTCCTTCGAAAGGAGGTGCCCGATATATGCTGACATTTATCGATGATTATTCGAGGAAGGTATGGGTATACTTTCTGAAGCACAAATTTGAAGTGTTTGATTGGTTCAAGAAATTTAAGGCATTGATTGAGAAGTAGTTAGATAAACAAATTAAGTGTCTGAGAACCGATAATGACATGGAGTTTTGTGGTAAAGATTTTACTGAGTTCTGTGAGAAAGAATGTATTGTGAGACACTGCACAGTACTTAAGACACCACAACAAAATGGCATAGCAAAATGGAAGAACAAAACTTTGCTTGAGTGAGCTCGATGCATGCTTTTGCATGTAGAACTTGGCAAGGAATTTTGGGCTGAAGTAGTGAACATGGCATGTTACCTGGTTAATCGATCTCCATCATCTGCTATCAAATGGAAGACTCCTGAGGAAGTATGGTCGAGGAAACCTGTTGATTACTCCGGATTACGTTTATTCGGATGTCTTGTGTATGCTCATGCAAGTGATGGTAAGCTTGAGTTGAGGGTGAAGAAGTGCATATTTCTGGGTTATGCACATGGGGTGAAAGGCTACCGGTTGTGGTGCACTGATCCCAGATCACCCGGTTTTCTAATCAGTAGAGACGTGATCTTCGATGAGACTGCAATGCTTCAACAAAGGAGTTTTGAGACACAACCAGCAGAGAAGATAGATCATGGTGTCATTAGTGAGGTGGAGCTTCAGGTGGAGACTTCAAAGACCTCAAAGGTAATAAAAGTTGAGACTACAGATGAAGCTGCAGTTCCTGAAGTCGGTGATAGTGAACAACCAGCAAAGCCGCAGCACACTGTAGCTGCAGATAGACAAAGAAGGCAAATTAAATCACCAGTACATTATGGTAATACAGATATTGCTTATGCATTGACTATAGGTGATGAGGTGGAGACAGATGAGCCTTCGTTTTACTCTGAGGCGATGGCTAGTTCGGAGTCGTCGTAGTGGCTAGGGGCTATGAGTGAAGAGGTGGAATCACTCCATCAAAATCAAACATGGGAGCTGGTTAAAGTACCCAAGAAACAAAAGATTGTCGGAAGTAAATGGGTCTTTAAACAGAAAGAGGGCATTCCCGGTGTCGAGGCAGCAAGGTATAAGGCGAGACTTGTGGCGAAGGGATATACATAGCGTGAGGGCATTGATTACAATGAGATGTTATCTCCTGTGGTAAGACATACTTCTATTCGTGTTTTACTTGCCTTAGTTGCTTCGCATGATCTCGAGTTAGAGCAATGAGATGTAAAAACTACGTTTCTTCATGGTGAGTTGGAGGAGGAAATTTACATGAGGCAACCAGAGGGATTTGCTATTCCAGGTAAGGAATATCATGTTTGCTTGTTAAAGAAATCTTTGTATGGGCTGAAATAATCTCCTAGGCAGTGGTATAAACGTTTTGATTCTTTCATGGCTAGTAAAAAATATTCGAAAAGTCAAATGGATAACTGCGTTTACTATAGAAGATTGGAGAATGGTTCTTTGATTTATCTACTCTTATATGTTGATGATATGCTGATGGCAACTAATAATATGTTTGATATTAATGTGCTGATGAGGTAGTTAAATGCTGAATTTGAGATGAAAGATTTAGGTGCTGCAAAGAAAATATTGGGTACGGAGATTTTGCGTGACAGGACTGCAGGAGTTTTACGTCTATCTCAAAAGAAATACATTGAGAAGATTGTGACACATTTTAATATGCAGTTAGCAAAATCTGTAAGTACACATTTAGCAAAGCACTTTAAACTTTTAGATAAATTATCACCATAGACTGAGGAGGAGGAGGAGCATATGTCCCGTGTTCCTTATTCTAGTGCCGTGGGTAGTATTATGTATGCTATGGTGTGCACAAGGCTTGATATTTCACAAGCTGTGAGCATGGTTAGTCGCTATATGAAACGTCCTTATAAAGCTCATTGGGAAGTTGTGAAGTGGATCCTTAGATATTTGAAGGGGACAACAGATGTGGGTATAGTGTACCGGAGGGATAGCAATAGCAGTGAGACCACTAGTTTTGTGGATTCGGATCACGCCGGTGACTTGGATGATTGCATGTCTTTAGCGAGGTACGTATTTACGCTAGCAGGTGGTGTAGTTAGCTGGAAAGCATCCTTACAGAATCACATTGCCTTGTCTTCGACTGAGGCATAGTACATGGCACTAACCTTCGCAGAGAAGGAGGCGATATGGTTACAAAGTTTGCTCTCGGACTTTGGGTTAGAACAGAAAAGTGTGGATATACACTATGATAACCAATGTGCGATCTATTTGGCGTATAATTTAGTTTATCATAAGCGAATGAAGCATATCAACATTAGGTACCACTTCATTCGAGATGTCTTAGCTAAGGATAATGTTATTGTCAAAAAGATTGCTACAACAGATAACCTGGCAGACATGATAACTAAGTCTATTCCTTTGGCGAAGCTCAAGCTCTGCTTGAGCTCTATTGGCATATGTGGAGAGTAAGCGCCCGTCGAGGCGTTGGGAGAGCAGCATGGATGATGAGCACTATAACTTGGCTTCAAACATCGAGCCAATGTGGATAATTGTTAAATTAATGTCTCGAGTATGAATTCGGATAACGATTTGTTCAACCGAATTTTGTTGATAAAGATTTCCCAAGTAGAAGAAACTCTGTTGGACTCGATGAAGGATTACAAAAGAGGAAATAAAAGATAAAATAAGAATCTCTTCTTTTGGGCACACACATATAAAAGGGAAAAGAAACCCCACGTAGAAGGGAGCCGCGAGAAGCCGCATGTCCGCTGAGAGAGGAGCTACACGAAGAAAAAAAAAAAGAAAAGGACGCTAGAGATCTTTTCTTTTTGGCGTACGACTTGAACGCGTGGTAATTTTGTGCCGTGAGTTTATGTCTAAGTGAGTTGTTTATTTATAAACACTTTGGGTTTGGGGTTAAATCTAGATGTGGGAAACACTTGAGTGTGTGAGTGATTGTAAACTTTGATTCTCCAATTATAGTGGATTATTTGCTGCTGGCTCTTCCCGTGGACATAGGTACCAATACTTGGATCGAACCACGTAAATTTCCGATGTCCTTATTATTTCTCGTTTATTTATCTGGTTATTTTGCGTTGACATAAATTGTAAGATCCTGTCGTTTCCGCATATTATATTTCAACAGACTCAATTTCGGATAATTATTATATTTTTAGTGATAGACAAAATAAGGGAGATAGGAACTTTACCGACTTATGTAGGCTTACCACCTCATTTAAGTTAGTCCAGGAACCTACTGCGAATTGATTGACTTTCCATTGAGTCTCGGATTTCCACTGTGTCTCCTCTCTCTTCGTGCCTTCTCTTGTTCTTTTGGGTTCATGTCCAAAATGTTCTCTTTCTTTTCTCACCCAAATTTACCCTATTTTTTCAACTTCCAAATTGCCCTCTCTCTCTCTTTTTTTTTTTTTTTTTTTTTTGGAATATTACAAAATAACATATTAAGTCAGAAACGTTATTTTTTTCCTTTGTTTTTCATAATCAACAATCTATTTATCTTTTAATTCCATGTTATTGATGGAAAGCTTCCCGCCAAATGGATTCAAATCTGTTTAAGAGTATTGCTCGTCTTTAACAATTATAATTTGCTTATTTAACAAAAACAATTGTATTGCCACTGATTTTTCAAAAACAACAAAATAGCTTTTCTCTAAAATGTTATCATGAATTAAATTTGTTAATAGCATTTTAATGGATATAATTGGCGGTCAAATAATATGATGTGTTTATCAAATTCATTTTACAGAATTTAACATATGATATTGAACAAAATTGAATAATGCTGGGTAGACTTACCAATTCATTCGACAAACAAAGTAAGGAGACCAACCCTTAATTCTTGGGTATTGAACGTGACCCGCCTATAATTATGTTTCAGTGGATTGCCAATTCTGCAAATTAGTATATATCTATTGAACACGACCGTCATATATATCTGAATTATATGTGACTCACTACTCAATTTGTTTATGTCAATCGAAAGTTGCACTAGAAAATATTAAATTCTTGTCAAATCCTAGGTTATTCTACCAAGATAATAGGAAACTTGATTAAATGGGGGATTCAAAGCCTTTTTTTCTATCATTGTAGATGGGCTCAAATGACTTAGGAATTCAATATTTGAAAAAGAGACTTATATCTTGGTACTCTATAGTATTGAGAAGTAAGTTCCTCCATTTGAGGTGTTATGCTCATATATTGAGTATGATTGTGAGAGTGGGATTAAAAGACATAAATGATTCCATTGTTATGTTGGGTTGAGCACTTTCCAATGGTACTTCCTCTCGTCCACTTATAAGTCATTTCGTGAAGTTGGAAAGGAAAAGGTAAAAAGTAAAAGTAACGATGAATGTTCTATGATCCTTCAGTCACTTTATCAGGCTATACCACGTAGTAAAGTTCAATACAGAAGGAGAGATGCGTCGAAAGTTTTTGGTGAAGTTTGAGATAGAATTTTTGCTATTCTCCATCTTATCTTCTTAAGCCTTTGAGATTTGAGGATGCAACCATACGCCGAGGATTAGGATGAAAGAGCATCCCTCATTTTTCTCTCTCTAAATTGAACCTTGGCGCAATTCTGACTGCACGCAAATAATGTAAACGTGCCGCACGACTATTTGATCCTACGGACCACTTTGTACTTGCCTGAACTCATTTGACTAAAGAATCAATCGGACCATAGGTTTGAAAGGAAATCCTCAAATTATTTTTTATAATCGTAGCTCTGACGGGTCTACCAAATATATATTTGGGACTTCGCTAGACGTTGGACGGAGTCCAAACTGAGCTAGCATTGCCAGACAACAACCTCAGTACATGATTGCGAAATGTCATGAATATGAAGATGGCGACTCGCAGGTGCACCGAGGCCACCATTTGGACATAGTAAGCTGGATAGCAAGTGAAGTTGATGTGCATCTTAATCTTGAGAGAAAATCATCACTGTATTCCAACTTTCTTCGAAGTATAGTGGAATCGGAAAGTGCCTCTGCGCGGAGACATATCTCAAATTTGGGTGAATTTCAGTAACGAATTTTCTGGTAAATTCTTTTGATTACATTCTTTTATTATTATATTCCACCTGGGTGGATTGTTTGCTTGCATAATTTTTCTGGAATCGACATGTGATTTCCTAACAACTAGTATCCGAACCTGGGTTTGCTAATCAAGAACATCAAGGGTTTTTCGGTGACCTTCGATTGAAAGCAAATAGAATGGCAGGAGATAACATTAGAATTGATAAGTTCGATGGGTAGGATTACGGATGGTGGGAACTCCAAATCAATGATTATCTTTATCAAAAAGATCTCCATGCACCACTAGAGGATTGGAAACCCGAAATCGCGGAAGTGGATCCAACAACGGAATCCGAATGGAAAATTCTTGATCGAAAGACATTAGTGCGGTTCATTTAGGACTAACTAAAAAGATAGGGTACCACATCACCAAAGCAAAAAATTGCAAAAGAAGGCATGAATATTCTAATGAAAATTTATATAAAGCTGTCCACATTAAATTAGGTATTTTGCTAAAGAAATTAGTTAATATAAAATTATCTGACTGAGTATTTATGATAGAGCATATTGATAATTTCACACAGGTCACAGGTCATTTGGAATTTGTAGGCATAAATTTGGATATGAAGCTCCAAGCTTTATTATTTTTCATGTTCCCTTCTTGAAAGCTACATCATCGCAATGTAGGGAATTTCAAGCACCATGAGGGATGATTTGAGTTTGGATGATGCTATGAGTAGCATCATGGATGAAGAGATGCGAAGGAAAGTCTCAGGTGGAGATAATTTTTTGATATCTGCATCTTCGACGACACTAGAAATGGAGAACCGTGGGAGAAATAAAAGCAAAGGAAAATTCAGCAGGCGTGGCAAGTCATAATCAAGGGGAAAGAGACAAGTTGTAAAAGATAAGTGTTGGTTTTGTCACCAAACCATATTCCGAAGGTTTCAATGTGAAGCCTATAAAAAGAAGCAACAAGATGAGAATCAAGGAGCTAGTGTGGTTAGCAATGAACTTTACTAAAGAACTTGTGTTTGTCTATAGGGCTAGTGGTTTATTGACTCCTGTGCTTTTTTCCATTGCACCTCGTAAAGAGACATTTTCATATTATGCTAGTGAAGATTACGGACAAGTGGTTGTGGGAAACGGTCACATGTATCCGATTGTTGAAAAACGAAATATAACTATGAACATCTCAAGTGGAAGGCATCTAGTTTTGCATGAAACCAAGCATATTTCAAAATTAAAGAAAAATCTGATCTCAACTAGTAAACTTGACCAAGATAGCTTTGTAACAATCTTTACATGTGGAGAATGGAAGATAAGCTCAGGGGCAAGAGTAATAGCAAAGCAAAAGCGTACGCCTACACTTTACCTTCTTTAAGTAGACAATATCGGTGATATGATTGCAACTATAGTGACTATAGGTAGTTTGTCTACCCTTTAACATAATCATTTGTGACATCTTGGTGAAAAAAGGGTGTAAGGCAATTACACTTAAGAAAGTTGCTTGTAGGTTTGCAAAAAGTTGAGCTAGATTTCTATGAGAATTGCATTTTTGGAAAACAAAAAGTGGTCACTTTTCAATTGATTGGGTGATAGAATAAAGGCCGAAACTACAATTAGTTAATACTAATGTGTAGGGATCGGCGGAGGAACTCTCTTATGGTGATAAGAGATATTTTGTCACTTTCATTAATGATGTGATAAGAAAGACTTGGGTCTATGCTTTCAGAGAAAAATCAAAAATATTTAGGATGTTCAAAATATGGAAGACCATGGTAGAAAAAGAGATAGGTTATCAGATTAAAACTCTGAAATTTGACAATGGCGGTAAATATATGAGCAAGGAATTTGCAGAATACTTGAGTCGAGAAGGCATACGCAGGTTGAAGACTGTTCTTAGAATTCCTCAAGAAAATGGTGTAGCTGAGAGAATAAATAGGACTATTCTAGAATGTAAGAGATGCATGGAATTACACGCAGATCTCATACACTTATGAGCTGCCATAGTTGATGTGGTTGTTTATTTTATTAACAGGAGTCCATCTGGTGCGTTGGATGAAGAAATACCGCAAGAGTAGTGGTTATGTAAAAAGATTAATTATTCACATCTAAAAGTATTTAGTTGTATTGCAAATGCTTTGATTGACGAGGAGGATAGAAAGAAGCTTGATGCTAAGTCCTAGAAGTGCATCTTTATTGGATATGGTAGCGATGAGTATGGCTATAGGTTTTGGGATTATGAGAATAACAAAGTCATTCATAGTCAGAATGTGGTATTCCATGAAGAAAAGATGTACAAGGATTGTTAGATGAAGCATGAGAATGTAGTAGAACCAGAATATGTTAAGTTGGACACAATGCCCGTGAAGATGATTCCAGCAAATCAAAGTGCATTTGAAGGACAAGTTCAAGATGAGCTTATTATCAATGAGAAGGCAGTTTAATAGAAACGTAGTGATTCAAAGTAGACTAACAACCCTGTAATACTTATCTTGAGAAGGTCTATACGTGTGAGAAAGCCAAAGATAATTTTTGGTCTATTAGCAAATACTATTTTAAGCGATGTCTTATACACGGATTCAGGAGAACTGGAGACTTATGATGAGGTAAAGAAAGTCAGATCTCACATGCAGTTGGAGTGTGCTATGACAGACGAGATGAGCTCATTAGAACAACACTTGGGAGTTGACCAAGTTACCTACAGGTAAAAAAACTTTATTAAACAAGTGGGTGTACAGGATTAAGAATAAAGCATATGGTAGTTTTAGATAAAAAGCAAGATTTGTGGTCAAGGGCTTTTCTCAAAATGAAAGGATCGATTACTCCGAGATACTTTCATCACTAATGAAAATGACATCAATTAGAGTTCTGTTGTAGCAGTGAAAAAAGAACTACATATTGCTTCTGCTTTCTATGTGATCAAGTGTGTTTATTTAATGGACTGATGCCCTGAAGTTTGTATGTGACAGAAAAATTGCATGTGATGTTGAAGGAAGATGGAGGCCTGGAAGCACATTTTGGGAATGGTTAGATCAGGGACTAATGATGTCTCAGCACAGGTTGCTAGAGGAATTACTAATTTTGCCAAATGTGAATCCCGAGCGGTTATTCAAGGTTAGTCACAACTTCTCTTCAGGATGTTACTTGATAACACTTGGTAAACCGATTGCCTTTGCTTTTCCAAAATCTGAGTCGACTTCCCGTAGGACGTCGGAAAGGGCAGTCCACTTCTCATGGAAGATGGTGCCCTTGTGTGGTTGCTTGCAAACTCCGACTGCGCTTCTACTTCAATGAAGCGCCATATCGACACTCTGTGCCACTTGGCCCAAAACAGCAAGCTACTCTGTCTATTACGTGGACATTCAACGTTGGTTGAATAAATGACATTACTAACTACATTACTGGCATGAGTGTTTGGCAGGCATCATTCCACTCTTGCTTTTATTATGTTTTTAATGGAGTCGCGTTGCTCTTGCAGAGGATAATTGGTGGGATTTCATGTCCAGTGGGGCGGTGAAACGAATACAAAGAATTTCAGTTGAATCCAGTAGAGAAGACATCCGGAGCCTAGCAAAGAAGACTTTGAATCTCTTCCCTACGCATCAAACCGACCTGTACCCTACACATCAAACCGACTTGTAGGGAGAGTAGCCACTTCCTGAATATATATGACAGTGCATATACTATATTGAGATGTAACTCCTATTTATGTTCTTGATACAAATGTATATTACTAGAAACCTCTTTTTCATTATTTTGACAATGCATTTTTATAACCTGAGATTATATGAGCCATGTTATAGACATCCAGTGGATTCTCCTTACATGCTTTGGCCCCAATTTAACACGTGCACTGTAAAGGACTTTAGATTTGAGAGGAAAGATGAAACTAGCGATTGTCGTCACACTCAGTACGTACACATTTCTGATCAAAGCATCTACTAAGAATAATCCTCTCAGAGGGCTGATTTTATATTATTTTTGAGTAAAGATAGTTATCTGTCTCCCGGAGAAAAATCAATTTCATCTGAAGTTTCTTGTCTTCTTTTCGAATTCAGACCATTTAGCCTAGATATCTGATATTGCCAATGAGCCTGCATATGACAAACTCGGTTCATTGATCACGATGGATGATGCTATGAACCTTAAGGGTTCGGATCCTATAGAAATTGCAGAAACTTCTTTGCACAGATCTCTAATGCCAAAGAAATCTCCCAATTTTCATTGGTCATAAGTTTTGCAATAATGCTTAGTAGGAAGCGTATATATGTGCTCGTCATTTGTTGCCGTGTAGACTGATCTGTTTAGAACTTTGTGACATGACAATATCGGACTGGCACATTTCTGTTAGGGGCATTAAGTTGGATGACATATCAGTATGCTTAGAGTCAAAGAGTCTAAATTTAACTTGGTTACTAGTGCTATCCAAATTCCCTTTCATTGCTCACAGCCAACCACCTGCTAGAGCGGTCACCTGCCTCATTAGAGCCGTTGCCCACCTCTAGCTGCCACCGCACCAGCCTCACCTCCTTGTCTCTGGCCGACACCACGAGCTGCATAGATGCTCTCTACCCCTAGTCATATCTCTATCTCAATGCTCTTAAATTCGGTGATATTGGAGGTCCAGGATCTCAGAACCGAGGTCAGTGATGGTGGTCAAGATAGCAACTGCGGTGATTCTTGCGAAGAGGGTGGTCGGCAATGGCAGTGGTGGATCTGGACAGGATCGGCAACGGCGGTGACAATGACGGTACAGTGAAAGATGGTGGCAAGCAGATCTCAGGAAAATGAATATGAGATGCCTACTTGGAGGAAAAAAAGGGAGAAGGATGAAGAAGTTATATTAGAAAAAACGGAACAAGAAAAGAGTACGATTACATCCTCCACAACAAGACTTCATCATGATGGTAAGTCTGATAAAGCTTATAAAATTTTCGAACGTGGTTTTAAGGATTTCAAGGAGGACTAGCTTTGCGTATCGGTCTCTCTGTGAACAGAATGCCATACGACACCGTAAAGAAATATATCATTAGAGCCACTCCGACTGCTCCCACCAGCACAGCCACCGTGCGGACCGTGTAATCGCTACCGCACGAGACCTTCCCAAGCTTGATCTGAACTACGTCGACCATCGCCAGGAGCAAAAACAGGCACCCGGTCACTGTCCCGTAAATCGCCAGGTAGAACGCCACGAGGCTGAACGTCTGCCTGTGAGGATCCGCGCACCTCTTTTTCTCGTAGATGTAGAGGACGATCTTCACGGTCTTCCCGAGGAAGCCCGAGAAGATGAAGAAGCTGAAGGACGCGATCTCGTAGAAGATGAGCCGCTTGCGGAGCCTTGCGTCGGGGTCGCACTCGGGGCGGTCTTCCTCGAGGCTGTGGACCTGGCCAGGGTTTGCCAGCGAGAGGCCCACGAACATGGCCACCGTGAACCACGAATTGAGCCCCACGATGTCGTCCAGCACTTTCTGGAAGTACTTCCTCTCCTCCGCCTTAGCCACTTCTTCTACTTTCACGTCATTTCTAAGGAAATGAAAAGGAGAAGATCAAAAACAAGAAGATGCGTCGAAAAATCATAGTAAAGCTCGAGATAGAAAGAGAGATACCCGTTTGCGGGAGTCGCCATGAAGAGATGTCCTCTCTTTGTGCTCTTCTGTATCTTTTGTCTTGTTGATTAAGCCTTTCGACCTGGGGATGCAGCCATGCTCCGACGTTTAGGAGGGGAGAGAATTCCCTTGCTTCTTCCTTCCTTTAAATTGAACCTTGGCGCAATCCTGACCGCACACATGAATAATGTACACATGCCGCGCGACCATTTGGTCCTACGCACGAATTTTTTATTTGCCGGAACTAATTTTACCAGATCAAGCTGATGGGACCTTGAGAATCTGTCGAGTTCTTTTGTAGGGTTATAGCTCTGTGATTGAGTCTATCCATTATATCATTTATGAAACGAGTCTATCTTATAAATAGTTTAGAACTGCATTGGATGTTAAATGGAGTCCGCAATGAGATAGCATTATCTAATACCAACCCCCAATCGATCATTGTGAAATGTCATTGATACAGCGATGGCGACTTGCGGATGCACCGAGGCCACCATCTGGACACAGTAAGCTGGACAGCAAATGAAGTTGACGTGCATCTTCTGTTCGATATCCTCGGACATGAAGTTTGTTAGTTGTTGCTACCGGCAGCTATATTGGAAGGTTATGTCTGAAGTGCGTTCGATATATGGGGCGGACCATAGGGCTGGCGACTTCATCCCTCCAAGGGACTATAGTGCCATGTTGCCGGATCGAGGCAAATCGGAATGGGGGAAACTTTCATGGCCCATACTGCGCGGCCCCGCAATCTTCATTTTATATATTCCTAGTCCTAATATTTTCAGATGATTTGTGTAAAGTTTGGTAATGTATTTGTTCTTTCATCTGTTATTTCTTCTATCAATCATAAATGCTTCCATTAATATCTTCTTCTTCTTTTGTTATTTTTCTTCTATTACTTCCTCTGTCCCGCCCCAGTGTCATCCTTGACGAACGCCACTGCTCAAGATTTTCCGGATTGAGCGGGTAATTGCGAAAACCAAGTAGGAAGGTGGAAAGTGGAATCCAACATCATGTCTACTTTTAAAAGGGCTTTTGTGTTCATAAATTTTTGGATTTATTTGAACAATTATAGGCCTTTCCACTTCCTTTTTCTTTTACTAACATTGTGTTGTTTCGGATAAATTAATTTCTGAATCAGTTAAGGTTGCTACTAGCGAGGGTTGCCTAATACAATTCCTTTCTACTTCAAAAGACAGTTACCCCTTTACGAAATACAAATTATTGAAAACTTTTACAATTGTTTTTCGAGCATGTTCTGCCTTTGTTCGTGCGGGGTGCAAATTTCAGTTTCCTAATCTAGCGAGGGTCATGAAGCCCTTGTTGGTTGTGAGCCCTTGCTAGTCACTAGGCGAGGGTCGCAAGCCTCAATAGTTAAAAACAAAGAAAGAAAGAAAAAATTAAATTAACTTAAAACTTTAATAAGTTAAAAAATTCTACATTAGCGTTAGCTGGATTGCTTAGGATGGTCAACATTGATAGTAAGCATCCATATTAGTGATTTTCGGTCAAAATTAACCAAAAGGACTATGTCGGTAAATCCTCAAAAGGCTTAGGACTAAATTGACACAATTAAAAAATTTATAATTGAATTGGCCGTCGTATAATAGTTTTAGGGTTTTTTTGGATAATTATCCTAAGTTTTATCCAACAACTAACGTGAAACTGCTGGAGTCCATTTCTCTTGACAAAAATTTAAGGGTCATTTTGTTCAGATATTGTAAAGGGTTATCATGATTCAATATGGTAAAACTATATGTCGTGGAAAAGTCCTATGTACCTGCTTTCAAGTGAGTCGAGTTTCATATAATTTGGAGTCTTTCGGAGAATGTTACCCTATAAAAACAAGGTGTTGAGGAAATCTGAGATAAGGTCTTTTCAGATTTCTATGTTCTTGTTAAGTCCAATGCAGTGTAATTTATTCCTAGAGCCAAGTAGAGTCAAGATTCAATTTTTTGTTTGTTTTCTTATCTAGGATTGTTGGTCTTGTTTCGGGGGAAATTAGGTTAGGCGTCTTGAGAATTGCCTATGCTTAGAAGGCATTCCCAAGTTGTCTTTAAAACCCATCCAAGTTTTCCTAGAGGGTAAGAGAGCGTTTCAATGAAATTTTGGAATTGAATTCTTGGATTTGGGTTTTACTTTTAACTCTGTATCCCTTGGTGGCTTCGGTTGAGGCGTAACTCCATGTATTCTAAGGTGAATTCCTCATGTAGTGAGCATCTCTCCTACTGTACATGCCATATATCATGAAATGGATTTCTTAAGCCGCGAGGATTTATCTTATCATATGCCATGTATCCTAAGATGGATTTCTTATACAGTGAGCATTTTCGCGATTGCACTTGTGTTATCTTTTAGAATCGCTAACGTCTCTGATACCAATAGATTGGTATGCAAAATCGATATATTAATTAATGTAATAGATTAGTGGTAGACATCTAAATAAGTGATTTTTTTTTCAAAAGTCAAGAAGGGTTCTCCTCATTATTTACTACACGTACATGTTTCAATCATAAGAAAACATCTTTGTCATTTTTCTTCTCTTTGGAACGTGGCTGCGGGGAGAGGGGAGGGAGTTGTATAACTTTAGATGCTAAAGAATTACAGTTTAAATAGTGTTGAAAATGTTCAGATCGGTTCATAATTACTTTTACATACGAGATAGTTGAATATGAGATACTTGAATATGGCCCCCCCTAATTTATCTAGTGATGGTTTGGAGAAAATTTCAAGTAAAAAGGGCATGAAGTAGACATTGTTTCATATAAAAGCTTGAAGTGGCCATGTTAGTCTCAAATAAGGGCTTGAAGTGGTCATGACAATTTTAAATAAAGGTCTGATCTCACAGGTCATTAGGCGATCAAGGGGCATTTTCGTTAAAATATAATATTAATTTTAAATAATTTTTATTTTATTTTATATTATTTCTTTTATCGTTTCTTTTGTTTTTTCTTTCGACGAGTGCCAAGGAGAGCCTAGCGACCCTCGCCGGTCGTGGGCAAAGCGATCCTCACCCAGATTTTGTGAGGGCCATCTCCGCCCAAGGCGAGGATTGGCTTGCCGAGGCGAGGCCATCCCTCACCAACCACTGGCAAGGATTGGTCTCGCCTATGGCTAGTACGGGCAAGCAAGGGTGGCCCTTGTCAGATTGGGCAAGGGTGACCCCTGCCCAACCCTCTTTGGTGGCTGGCCGGCCATTGCTTGAGACTAGGCACCAATGAAGAAGACAATCATAAAAAAAAAAAAAGAACAAAAGAAAATTTTAAAAAGATAAAGGACGAAAATGTCCTTGACCAATGGGAAAGCCAAGCCCTTCTTTGAAACTAAATAACTATCTTGGCCCTTATTTGAAACTAAATTCACTTCAAGCCCTTATTTGAGAAGGTGAAGGTACTTCGGCCTTTTATTTAAAACAATATCTACTTTAGATCCTTATTTGAGAAAATGAAGATACTTCATGCCCTTATTTGGAATTTTCCCTCATAGTTTGTTACATATTTTAATGTCAATTTATGCCCAAAAAATAGTTTTAACATCCTTAAAGTTGAGATATTTAGAAAAATCTATAAAATATTTTTAATGTTACTTCATAGCATAAAACTATGGTGGAAAAATATATAATTTTTTCCTGCTATTAGAGTATAATTATAGAGCACGCATTTCATATGACTGAAACATCATGTGATAATGAGACATAGTGTAAACAACCAATCAAAATTGAGATGCATAGACACATGGTGCCAAGAAGGATGAGATTCATAATATGGAAGCCATCGGGATTGACCAAAGACACCATGTTTCACTACCACGAAGTCTTATCTGTCGCATAAAGTACATTCAATATCACGACACGTCTATATTTTTATAATAAGTAGCTACTTAAATGACCGTCACATGCCCACATTCGAAGTCCGTCCGTGGGAGGTTTTCTTTGGGAAATGCAACTTTTAACCCAAAAAAAAAAAAAGAAAAGAAAAGAACAAAAAAAAGAAGCCAATCACTTTCTTACTACTCCTGATTGATTAATAAAATATTTATATCCTTCTTATCAAGAAGTCAAATTTTGTAATCTTCCCGTGCAATAAATTTTGACCCAGTTAATCTTAGCTACTTATAACTAGTAAGACACGTAAATCTATTTTTGATTAATTGCGAAAGCATCACGAGCCGTAAGAGATTGGAAAGGACGTAAGTTGGACAGCTCATGGAGAAAGTTGGGGCTGCAACATTATCAATCCCCACTGGTCTTTCATGGAGATTGTTGTAATATAATACGTGTAAATGACAGGATCTTGCAATTTACGTCAACGCGAAATCACCAAAGAAATAAACGAGAAATAATAAGGACACCAGAAATTTATGTGGTTCGATCCAAGTATCGGTACCTACGTCTACGGGGAGAGTCAGCAGCAAATAATCCACTATAATTGGAGAATTAGAGTTTATAATCGCTCACACGCTCGAGTATTTCTCACACCTAAATTTAACCCCAAACCCAAAGTGTTTATAAATAAACAACTCATTTGGACATAAACTCACTACACATCACCGCACGTTCAAGCTAAAAAAAAGGCCGAAAAACAAGAACTCATTTTCTTGATCGCATGGGTGGCTCCTCTTTGGCTTGACGTTGTGCGGCAGCGGCTCCTCATAGGGTTTCAGCAGCGCTCACCATAGGAAAGAAGAGGTGCATAATCTATTTCATATGTGTGTCCAGAAGTTAAAGTTTGACCTGAGCCCACCACCTTTTGGCTCCATGTGCGAGGACTTCCTTTCTTTTATCTCCATCGACCACGTAAAAGAAGTAGTATCGCAGCCTTGGAATTTTGTCTACCCAAAGTCAAATATTTGACTTTAGGCCCCACCAAGAAAATTTGCAGAGACGCAGCCTTGGCGGTCCCGGACCACCTAATATTTTTTGTATGCCCAAAGTTGACTTTGGGCCCCACCAAGAAAATTTGCAGAGAGGTTCGGCTCCTCCAAAGCGAGGAGGAAACTTTTGTTTCTTTTAATTTATTTATTTCCTCTTTTGTATATCTTCAAGAGTCTAGCGAAGTTTTTCTGTTGACCGAAAACATCCAAGTGAATCGTATTTTGCAAATGCTCAAACTCGAGACATAATTTAACAGAGACAGCATTGGCATTGCCTGCTTTTTTCTTCCCATTAAAAAAGGAATTAATCACCAGCCATCTACTTTTAATTTTTATTTTCGAAATGGATTAAGAGTAACGGTGATTATAGAATACTCTGCTGTTAAATATAAATTCTACACGAGCGTTCTTATATATCATTGATTTGAGAAAAGTGAGGAGTCATATGATTCTTGAATCTAGACCTGTTTCGAAGTTTTTATTTTTGAAATGAGATATTTATGGCGTCCCCATAAATAAGATTAAACCTAATTCCATGAAATTTATATGAGATTCTTCTTTCTTATTTTTTAGCAAGCCTCTAAGAGGGCTGAGTTGATTCATGATTTATGTTTTGTATTTCATCTCGATTCTGTTTGTTTAGAGAAATATATTGATCAATTCCGGTTGTATATAATTTCCATCACAATCCTCAAATCAAGAGTGGATCAAGCCGTATGCATAAAATTGTAGGTGATGTATACTCTATTCTTTTGTTGATATTTTAAAAAATAACCAATTCAATGCTTAGCGAATTTTATCACGATTCAATTAATTATGTGGACTTTATAAATCAATTGGCAAAACTTACTCAAACGACGCGCAAGAATTATGGAATGCGCAATAAGACATAACATACAAACATAAACCTACTTCTAATGACACTGAATATAAGTTACATGACAAGTCCAGCACATTTAGATGGCCCTACTAATTGACTTCTCGCCTCTCCTCGTCAAGCGGCCCCCTTGCCGGTCTCCGCCTCCTTGCCTTGGAGCGACGCGTTCTTGGTGAACAATAGGCCGTAGGTCACTGTAGTGAAGTAGATCAGTAAGCTGAGGCCGATGGTGCTGACCATGACGGCGACAGTACAGACCGGATATGTGCTGTCGCACGAGAGCCGGCCGAGCTTCATCTGGACGACATCGACCATGGCAATGAGCAGCAGCAGGCACCCGGCCATGGTCCCATAGATCGATAAATAGAACCCGACGAGGCTTCTCCAATGGCTTTGCGGGTTCTTCTTGGTGCTGTCCTGCTTCTTGTAGATGTAGAGGAAGATCTTGACGGTCTTGGCGAGGAAGCAGGAGAAGACGAAGCAGCTGAAGGAGGCGATCTCAAAGGCCACAAGCCGCTTGCGTATCTTGGCGTCTGGGTGGCAAGTGTCGTCATCCTGGAGGCTCTGAACTAGGCCCGGCTGGGCATCGGAGAGGCCGATGAAGACGGCAACGGAGAGCAGGGAGTTGAGGCTCACGATGTCCTCGAGCACCTTCTCGAAGTACTTCCTCTCGTCCACTTGCTCCTCTTCATTTCCATTTCTGGTCGAGTTGCTGTTCTTGTGGAGGCAAGCAGTAGAAGGAGGAATGAGTGGAGAGAGAGAGAGAGAGAGAGAGAGAGAGGTTTTCACCTGGAAGCCATAGACGAGAGCTAGCTTGAGGTTGGAGAGGAATTCTTCGTTGGTTCGTCTGAGGAGGATCCAATGACATTGTTGGTCGCTTTTTAAGGGAAATTGATGATAATAGAGAGGCGTTGACTCACATGTCGACCATTTAAATTCATCATTTAAATCAACCGTGCAAATATGTTGATATGAGTATACAAAATTTGAAAATTGGAAGCTCAATTATCAGTCCAATTCAGGAGAAAGTTCGGTTTGAGATCGCAAATACTGCTTGCGCGACTTTCTTTACCGGCCAAATCGGTCGCCCTATTCCACCAAGATGCGGGTGGGAATGCTGGCTACGCGAGAAAAATTACTGCCACGCAAGGCAAAATCACTTATTTCCTATTAAGGATGACAAGAAATGTGGAACAATGGAGGAAAAGAGTTTTCTGTATATTTCACCATATTCAATGTACAATAATGTACCCATATTTATAGTACAAGAAATGAATTGAAAAGAATATATACAATATCCTATATCGCAATTTATTGTATCAATTACAAAATTAAATCCCAACCAAGAATCAATCTGAATCAATCACTGGATCAGAATGTGTCAAATCAAATCCATTCTCCGACAAAGGAAAATTACTATTTTCAAAAGAAGTTACTACAACCGGTGGACTTACTACTTTTGATAACAGTAATTTCCTATATAAACTTTTACACCTTTGACCATCACTTAGAAATTCTCTAATAAGATGGAGCAAGTAATCATAATAATTCTCCAACATTATCAAAAAAATTTCTCAAATGGCAACAACTAATTGTATTTATAGTGAGTAATTGTTTCTCAACAATCATAGCTCTCAAATAATTTTGACCACACCTCCAATTGGGCTCTGTTTGTTTTGTAGAAAATGAATTATCTAGGAAATGTTTTTCAAAAAAATCACTTGTATCGCTTATAAAAATAAATAAATAAATAAATAATTTCATTACTTATAAAAATGTTATACATAAATAGTTGTTAATAATGAATTTCTTTTCCATCGACTAATTATTTTAAGTTATACAAGGATCATTTTTAGAAAAATATTTTTTATTCATTTTTTACGAAACAAATGTGGCCCGAATACCTTCATTTTTTTTGTGAAGAGTAATGTGGAGCAACTCTAAGTATTTTAGCACTCGATGATAATCCGATGGTATGGTAAAATTTTCTCAAGTTATCATAGGTGGTAGAACCTTAATATATTAATTATCCATAACATCAATTTCCCTAAACATCCCTTGAGAGTTTTCAAAAACACTTATAACATTATTCGTCTAGAAATATCTTAACTAAAGTTCATTGACATGATTCCCGAGAGGTTCATTGACTGATTCATAAGATAAATAGTGTTCATTTGAAAAGTCATTTGTAGCTATTGGATGTGATCATTCATAATAGACCAGCACTTGATCAACAGGGGATTGGTCGCATTATACAAAGATTTCTATATGTTCACGAGACCAAAAAAAAGTAGACCAAGACCATAAAAGTCTTGCTTCATATAAAACGTCAATAATGTGCATGGGAACTCTCAATGCTCTTGGGCCACGCATGTCGTGATTAGAAAATGACAGTTCGTCTCTGTTCTAGACGACGACCTTATTTTTATCGGTCGTGCAAAGTCGTTTTAAGGAGAGCAAAATCACGTACACCTATGTTGCAATTAGTGGATGACCAATTTCGAGGGGCTGGGGCTACTACCACCCACATAATAACAGTAGATAAGATCGTTCCCCCAGTACTTCCGAATTGTGATACTCAATGGTGCTTTGCTTGTTCCTGACGGTCGTTTATTGTTCGTTCTTTCTACAATTCAAGGAATATAGAAAGACCCACCAAGTCGGACCAAGCTGATGCTGTTGCATCTTTAGGCAATTTGTAATTGTAAGACGACAATGTCTGTCCTTAATCCTTATTGAGAGAGCGAGCGAGCGAGAGAGAGAGAGAGAGAGCAAAAGCGGGGGGCTGTTGTCACGTTCCCCACCACCAACCGCCACTTGTCTTTCCTTCTCCTTTGGGGTAGGTGAAGCGATGGAGAACTTCATATCAAAGCCTCTGCAGTGATCCAAATTGCCTTTCATCATGGGGACAAGCCTAACGAACGTCTTTTTTTTTTTTTTTCTTTTTGGTGTCAAATTTCGTTATTACGTGAAATGAAATTCTATAACGATCATTCTACTTTCAAATTTATAATTTAGTGCCTTCATATATTTCTCACTTCATTTCTATTTCCTTTTCGATGACGGGAAACTCCACCTTGGATGATAGGTTTCTTTAACGGCAAAAAATCAGATCCTACATTGTATATGAATAGGGTATATGCTGCTGTTTTTGGTCGACGGTGGCAAAGCTTATATAAGTGCTACGACAATATAAACAATTTAGAGGTAAATAAACGTTTTCTTGAGCAGTCACTCAATCTCTGATAATTATTATATTTTTAATTATAGACATAATAAGGGATATACTAACATTATCGACTTAGCTTACCAATTCATTTAAGTTAGTCTGGAATCCATCACAAATTGATTGACTTAGTCCGGAACCTATCACGAATTGGTCAACTTTCCATGGAGTCTCGACTCAGTGTCGTCTCCTCTCTCTTCCTCTTGCTTCTCTCACTTTCGTAAGTAAGGCATGTTTCATGATTCCCTCTCTTCGTACCTTCTGTTGATCTTTTGGGTTCATGTCCAGAATCTTCCCTTTCTTTTGTCTCCCAAATTTACCCTTTTTTTCAACTTCCAGATGGCCCTTTTTTTTTTTTTTTTTTTTTTGAGTATTACAAAATGGGATTAATATCACGTAAAATTACGAAATAGTACATTTGTGAGAAATTTATCACAAACTAATTTTTTTTTTTTTTACAGCAAAAAACCATATATTGATATACTCGTTATAAATTTACTCCAAACTGATTTTGTGAACTCCAAAAACTCCAAATTGATACATTTATGATAAATTTGCTATCTATTAGTTTATGCTAAATTAGATTAATACCGCAAAACATCATAAACTAGTACACATGTGATAAGCGAGTGGTAAAATACCAAATTTGTAAAGCCGTCAACTACCACATATAATCCAATTCAATAATTGATGGTAAAATTTAACGGAAAGTAACGAAAGGTAATTTATCACAGATATACCAATTTGAGGTTCTCTATGATTAAAAAATTAGTCCATGGTTAATTTATTATAAGTATACTAATTTGATATTTATCGTGATATTAACCCTACAAAATAACACAATAAGTCGAAAACATAAATTTTGTTTTTGTTTTTTCATAATCAACAATCTGTTTATCTTTAATTCGATGTTATTAATGGAAAGCTTCCCGCCAAATGGATTCGAATCTTTTTAAGACTATCGCTAGTTTTTAAGAACTATAATTTGCTTATTTAACCAAAACAATTGTATCGTTACAGAGTATTTAAAAAAAGAAAATAGCTTTTCATTAAATGTTATCTTGAATTAAATTTGTTAATAGCATTTTAATGGATATAATTGGCTGTCAAATAATATGATGATGTGTTTATCAAATTCATTTTCCAAAATGTAATATATTATATTGAAGAAAATTGGATAATGATGGGTAGACAGGAAAAGTGTTAGAAAAATCCTAAATCTATTACATTTGTACCAATTTAGTTTTAAACATTTTGACTTAGTGCCATTTCAGTCTTTCTGGATAATTTTGGTAAAATATTGTTAACATGGACGCTAGGCAAGGGCTAGTGAGATTGATCTCGTTGACCTCCAACGAACCCTCACCAAAGGCCGTGAGAGCGGCCTCGCAATCAAGGCCCCACCCATGGATGGTGAGGCTTGACCCTACTAACCTAGAGTAAGGCCACCCTTGCGGCCTCTATTGAGGGCTCGAGCCTCAGTTGGGGAGGCTAACGAGGTCCCTCACCTCTGGCCTATCATCGAGGTCCGATGACTAAGTGGAGGAGGAAGGAAGGGAAGGGAAAAAAAGGAAAGATGAAAAAAAAAGAAAAAAAGGAAAATAAAATTTAAAATAATATTAAAAAAATTTCATGTTAATGCCCATCATGTCACATAGGACGACTAGCGTCCACATTAGCAATATCTAGCCAAAATTAGTCGGAATGATAGGATTGGCATTATATCAAAAAGTTAAGACTAAATTGGCACAAATATAATAGATTTAGAACTTTTTTAACACATTTTCCCTGGGTTGACTTACCAATTCATAAGATAAACAAAGTAAGCACATTGACCGGATAAGACTTGGCGATAATTATGCTTCAGTAGATTACTAATTTTGCAAGTATATATTTATTGAACATGACCATTGTATATGTTTGAGTTATGTGTCCCACCACTCATTTTGTTGATATTGATTTGAAGTGGCACAAGAAAATATTAATTTTTGTCAAATCCCAGGTTATTCTGCAATAATAGGTAAAGCGGCTGAGAAATACTTGATTGAGCAGGGGATTTAAAGCATTTTTTCTATCACCGTAGATAATGCGAACTCAAATGACTTAAGAATCAATATTTGAAAAGTGACTTAACTCTTGGAACTCTGTGGTATTGAGAAGTAATTACTCCATGTGAATTATGGTGCTTATACATCGAGTTTGATTTTGAGAGAGGCTGAATAACATAGATGATTCCGTTGTAAGATTCCGTTTGACTTTGCACTTTTGGAAGTACTTCCTCTCTTCCACTTTGTCGCCTCGATCCTCTTTGAGTCATCTCTTAAAAATTGGAAAGGAAAAGTTAAAAAGCAAAAGCATAACGATGAATGTTCTATGATCCTCCAATCTTTTTATCAGACTATACAACGTAGTAAAGTTCGAGACAGAAGGAAAGATGGATCGAAAGGTTATGGTAAAGCTCGAGATAGAAAGAGAGAGATACCCGATTCTGAGACTAGCCATGAAGGGATATCCTTTCTTTGTACTCTTTTGTATCTTGTCTCATTAAGCCTATGGACTTGAGGATGCAGCCATGCGCCGAGGTTTAGGATGGGAGAGAATTCCCTATTTTTTCCTTCCTTTAAGTTGAACATTGGCCCAATTCTGACCACACATGAATAACGTGAATGTGCCGCACGACTAATTGGTCCAACGCACCAATTCGTATTTGCCCGAACTCATTTTACCAAATCAAGTGGACAGAACCTCGAGGATCTGCCAGATCCATAGATTTAAGAGGAAGTTGAATTCTTTTGTATAGTAATAGTTCTGTGATTGAGTTTATCTATCACATCATTTATAAAACGGGCTATCCAATGAATAGTTTGGGACTCCGCTAGACGTTAGATGGGGTCCGCCATGAGCTAGCATTACCTAATACCAACCCCCTTCCATAATTGTGAAACGTCATGAATACGGAGATAGCAACTCGCAGATGCACTAAAGCCACCATTTGGACTCAGTAAGCTGGACAGCGAAGGAAGTTGATGTGCATCTTCTATTCAATATTCTCGGACATGGAGTTTGCTAGTTGTTGCTGCCGATAGCTATGTTGGCAGGTCATGGGGGAGTGTGTGCAAGATATCGCGTGGATCATAGGGATGACAACTTCATCCGTCCAAGTGACAATAGCGCCGGAGCGAGGCAAATCGGAACGAGGGAAACTTTCATGCGCCGCCCCGCCCTGCAGCACAATCTTCATTTTATAAATTTGTAGTCCTAGTTTCTTCAGATGATTGGTTTAAATCTTGGTAACATCTTATCTCATCAGTCATAAATGCTTCTAACAATAACCTCTCTCTCTCTCTCTCTCTCTCATAAATGCTTCTAACAATAACCTCTCTCTCTCTCTCTCTCTCTTTCTCTCTCTCTCTCTTTCCCTAGAGGATAATGCAGAAAGTATAAAATCACGGGTCATCCCTGGACGAATGTGATTGCTAAGGATTTCTGGATAATCGCAAAATCCAAATAGGCGGAGGTGGAAAGTAAAATCCAAAGTCATCTCTACTTTCCAAAGAGTTTATGCTTTCAAAACCATTTGGATTTGCTCGAGCAATTTTAGGTCATTTCTTCTTTCTAATATGAATAACACTCATATATTACAAGCATGACTATCACTGTTAAAATATTAAAATAATAAATCACACATTTATATAATAACTTAAGCTTTTAGAACAATTAGAAATGGTCCCATAAAATCTTATATGATATCAAAGTTGGAAATTCTAAATTCAATTTTTTCCATACCTCATTTGCCTCCCCAATTAAATATTTCCATACTTAGTATTAGATAAAAAGACCATATAGAAGCCCTACGCAAACGAAGGACCTCTTCTTTTACTATTCATGGATTCTTCTAATTTTTCTGTTAGATCCCACAATGCGCTAGGCTCCATAGCACGAGGTGAAGTCAATTTCTTTTGACAATATTTTCAGGGTCATTTTTTTCAGATATTGAAAGGGTTATCGGGATTCAATATGGTTAAAAATATGCCGTTGGAAAGCTCTATGTGTCTACTTTTAAGTGAGTCGAGCTTCATGTATTTTGGAATATTCTGGGCAATGTTACTCCCAAAAAACGAGGCGCTGGTTAGGAAATCTGAAATGAGGTAATTTAATACATTTATGTTCTTGCTAAGTCCAATGCAATGTCTTTGAGAATTGCCAATGCTTAGAGGGAATTTTTTAAGTTTGTGTCTTTAAAACCCGTCTAAGGTTTCCTAGAGGGTAAGCGAGTGTTTCAATGAATTTACCCTTGGATTTGAGTTTCGCTTAACTCTGTATTCCTTTGGTGGATTCCTTTGAGGCTTAATGCCCTGTATCCTGAGGTGAACTCCTCTTGTAGTGAGAATTTTATTAGAATATTTAAATGATAAACCACACATTTATCTAATAATTTAAGTTTTTAGAATAGTTGGTTGTGGTTCACGTTCACATGGTATCAAAGTAAAATGTTCTAAATTCGAATCTTTCCGAATCACATTTGCCTCCCCAATTAAACTTTCACGCCTAGTGCTAAGCAAAAGACTAGATTAAACGTGAGGGAGAGCATTTAAATATTTAAATAAGAAATTAGGCTTTCATCTAACAACTTAAGTAGGTAGATTTCTTAAGTAGTGAGCATTTATTTTATCATATGCATTGCGTCCTGAGCTGAATTTCTCAGGTGGAGCACAAATTTTGCGATTGCATTTGTGTTATCTTTTAGAGTCTCTGACCTCTTTGATATCGATAGACTAATACACAAAATCAACATATTAATTGATGTAACGTATGTAACTACACCTCTTTCCATCATTAAAAAAAAAAATCTGTCATTTTGCTTCTCTTTAGAGTGAGGTTGGGTGGAGAGGGGAAAGGGTCGTGGTATTTGTTAGATGCTAAAGAATTACGCTATAAATAGTGTTCAAAATGTTAAGATCAGTTCATAGATTCTGTTACATTTGGGATGCTTCAACATGAGATACTAACATTATTTGTATTCTTCAAGTCGAAACATTTTGAAAATTTTGTTCAATATTTTTAACATTACTTCACAGCATAAACCTCTGGTAAAAATATCTTCTTCTTTTTCCCACTATGAGGGGATGATATTGAGAAGGTGTTTTATATGACGAAAACATCACGTGGGAATGAAACACAGTGCAACCAATTAATCAAAAGTAAGATATATATGCATATAGGGTGCCAAGTAGGACAAGATTTATAGTATGTGGGCAATTGTGATCGACCAATTACACCCTATACATAACCACTATCAGGGGATGATGTTGAGAAGGTGTTTTATATGACGAAAATATCACATGAGAATGAAACAAGTTGTAACCAATCAATCGAAAATGATATACACACACATATAGGATGCCAAGTAGGACAAGATTTATAGTATGCGGGCAATCGCAATCGATCAATTACGCCATGTTTCACTGCCATGAACATTTATCTGTCACATAAAGTACGTTCTCACTCTCATCACCCATGTATATTTTCTCAGTAAGTAAATGTCGCATGCCAACATATGAAATCCGTCCGTCTTCTTGCTGGCAGTGTTTCTTCCGAAAATCCAACGTTCAGAAAAAGGCCAATCACTCTCGTACGGTTCTTTCTCGTTTAATAACACATTTCGATATTTCTCTCTTATTAAGAAATCAAATTTGATAATCTACCCGTGTAATTATTTCGGTTTGGATAATCTAGCTCCTGATAACTAGGCAGACACTTAAATCTAATCTTGATTGATTGCTATAAGTGTTACCGATCCGTAAAAGAATGAAAGAGACGTAAGTGGGGCAGCTCATGGAGAAAGGAGTGGCTGGAATCTTTCATGGAGACAGCATTGGCCCCGCAACATTGGCTGATGAATGACTTGTGTTTCGTATTTCGTTTCTTTTTTGTTTGTTTGGAGAAATACATCCATCATTTCCGGTCGCATATAATTTCTATCATAAACATCAAATCAAGAGTGGACAAGGCTGTTTGCGTAAAATTTTTGGCGATGTGAACTCTACTTCTTCTATGAAGATTTCAAGAAGTAATCAATTCAGCACTCAGCGAGAGTTGTCCCTATGTAAACTTTGTAAATCAATGTCGACTATTAGATGGCAATTCACTCAAAAGATGCGCAAGAATCATGGAATGCAAGACAAGATAACACCATCATTTAAGATATACTATACTCACATGGACCTATGATATATCGTCTCATTGGATATACGTTACATGATAAGTCTATCGTTTTTCAGATTGCCCTACTAATCAATTTCTCGCTTCTCATCGTCACACCTTCCTAACCTCGACGGGAACGCCCTTGCTGGTCTCTGCCGCCTTGCCTTGGGACAGCGCGTTCTTGCCGGTGAACAACAGGCCGTAGGTCACTGCAGTGAAGTAGATCAGCAGGCTGAGGCCAATGGTGCCAACCATGACGGAAACAGTGGTGACTGTGAAATCGCCGTTGCATGAGAGCCGGCCGAGCTTGATCTGGACCACGTTGACCATGGCCAGGAGCAGCAGCAGGCACCCGGCTATGGTCCCGTAGATTGACAAATAAAACCCAACGAGGCTCTTCCACTGGCGTTGTGGGTTCTTCGCGGCGCTGTCAGGTAAGTCGTCGTGCTTCTTGTAGATGTAGAGGTAGATCTTGACGGTCTTGGCAAGGAAGCCGGAGAAGACGAAGCAGCTGAAGGAGGCAATCTCAAAGGCCACGAGCCGCTTGCGCATCTTGGTGTCCGAGTGGCAATTGTTGTCATCCTCTAGGCTCTGAACTTGGCCCGGCTGGGCGAAGGAGAGGCCGACGAAGACGGCGACAGTGAAGAGGGAGTTGAGGCTCACGACGTCGTCAAGCACCTTCTGGAAGTACTTCCTCTCGTCCACTCGCTCCTCTTCACTTTCTTCTCCAGTTAATTTGCTGTTCTTGCTGTGGGCCAGCAATAGAAGAAGGAATGAGGGGAAAGAATGAGCAACCGCAGAGAGAGAGAGAGAGAGAGAGAGAGAGAGAGAGATTTACCTGTCAGCCATGGATGAGAGCTAGCTTGAGGTTCGAGAGGAATTTCTCGTTGGCTTGTTATCGGAGGATCCAATGACACCGTTGGTTGCTTTTGAGGGAAGGTGATGATAATAGAGAAATATGGACTTAGAAGTTGACCATTTAGACACATCACTAAAATTAAGATTGCAAAAATGTGTTAGCTTCATCTATTACTGAAGCGGAATATATCGCTATCAGTAAAAGAGATAAGGACTCTTGTGGTTGTAGAAATTCCTGCAAAGCTGGGACATGAGGTGGAGGGAGAAATTTGATCCGGCTCATTTATGAGGCCCACCTAACACATAAAACAAAGAGGAAAAATACAAGATCAAAAGTCGAAAAGAAAAAGAAAAAACAGGGGCTGCTTCGTGCAAGTGAGAGGGTGGAGCCCGAAGTGAGCAAGAAGAAGAAAGAGAAAAGAGTGACCATGAGCGTACCGAGAGAACAGGGGAGAAGGAAGAAAAAAGGGTGCAACTTTGTGGTCTCGATTTGAGATTCAAATATTGACAGAATTAACTCAAATTTAAATATGTTATTTGTGACATCGAAAGCTACAAGTTGATTGGTTTCGTCAATTGAGAACCTCATTTGAATTTTCCAATTGCGGCCAAGATTTTCTTACTCTATTTATTTTGATCCACTTTTGCGATGAAAAAATACAATTGTATTGCTTATGTTGAGCCTTTGGTGTGTGACTAAAGAAAAACATTTTATGTATCCTACTATTTTTAATGATTAGTGGAAGGTTTTGGGCGTCTCGTGATTTTTCTTACATTGGGTTTCCATATTAAAATCTTCTTGTTATTGTTGTCATTGTCGTCGTCGTCGTCGTCTTATTGTCATTTCAGCATTATATATTGCTGGTTGTTGTTGGGATCAAGTCGATTTGATCGGTCTAGTTTTGAGAGAGAAATTGCTCCTGAATTAGGTTAGTTTTTGGTGAAATATTACCCAGTCCTCCCCAATACTTTTGAGGCAGACTAAGGATAATTAGGGGCGAGCATGGTCCGAATTAGGTCTGTCCAGCACCTAACCCAGGAACCAACTTGCACAGTATTAGTCTCCAATTGTTGAACCTAAGATTAAGGATCGAACTGCCCCTATAGGTTTGGTCTAGTTCTAAGGTGAACTGGGACCAACCAATTGCTTTTTTGTTTCATTTTTTGCATTCCTTAAAATGACACACATACTATTTCAAATTACATATCCATCAATAATATGATATTGAGTAACTAAACTATGAACACAATACATATCAAACACAAATATAAGATAAGGTAACAATACAAATTTATACTTCCTAAAAGCAACAAACTAGAAAAACAAACAAGCAAGACGATGGAACAAAGGTAGGCGGTGAGAGCGAGACAAATGAAGAGAGGCAATCAAGGAGGTGAGCGGTGAATAAGGTGAGCAAGGAGAGCAAGGTCAAGGCAAGTGAAGAGGGTTTATTTATTTATTTATTTTGGTTGAATAAGGACTGAGTTTCTTTCTACTTTCTAATTTGCATGACAAACTGAATTATGAAGAAAACAGAGTAGGAGGCGTTAGAATTTAGAGTAGACAAAATCATATAATATATAATATATATTATGTACGGGGTTAGTCTAACCTGAATCAACCCTAAACTCTCAAGATTGAAAACTAACCCACACGTTAGGGGTGTCAACGGTTCGGTTGGATTCGGTTTTTTTTAAAAACCGAACCGAACCGAACTGTTAGAAAAATCTTCCGAACCGAACCGAATACAAACCAAACCAAAATTTTGGTTCGGTTTGGTTTTCGGTTTTTTTTTTCTTTTTCTTTTTTTCTGTTCAACTCAAAATAATCTAAATTCAATATGTTACTGCACTTCAAGCTTAGAGGATTTTGCAATTTAGATCGTATACTTCATTCCCTTTTTAAAGCATTGGCCAACTAATGATATCCAATTTAAACAATTGCTTAACATAATCTCTCTTGATGATTCTCTAAGAGACAATTCTATTGTTCAATTGAAAAAAAAAAGAATTTTTTCCGTACTAATAAATTACTAAAAAAGTTTGTAAGTATCAAAAAAACTATTGGCAAAAAGTATTTACTTTATCCAATTCCTGAATAACATATTGGTAAGTGCTAAAACAAATCTTAGAGTTTCCGATTTTTAGTCAATTCTAGATTTGAAAGTTTTGGTTTGGTCAACAGAAGACTTGTTTAAAAAAGTCCATTACCGCTAATTTCTAGAAACCTTAACAAAAACTTCCTAGAACTATATGACACAAGAGCTCCTGGAAATACAGAGGACTATTCAGGTAAATATGATCTAAAATTTATAAAAAGAAAAGTCTCAAATTTTCACAACCCTCCCTGGTATTTAAAAGGAAATAGAACTCACAGAAAACTGCTGCTATAAAGTTCCTAAATTTACCACTGGATTGGCAAAATATGAGAACCTGCAACAACCAAAGGACGTGCAACAACCAAAACCACATTTTTCTAGTTAAATGGAATAAAAAAGCTTATCCCTAATAGGTATCTTATCGTTGTCTTTCATACTTGCAAACAAACAATTAACACATCTCTTGCGAATAGGTATCTTATCCCTAACCATCACTACTCTGGATGTCAAAAATAACTTCCTTTCATAACTACCGATAACCTCCTTTTAAGATAAAGAGTCACTTCTTTTATGATAAAAGACTATTTCAACAGGCCTTCAACCCTAGTAAATAGGCTTAGGTCCCCAAAGGCTAGCCCTTGTTTCGCACCCTTGAGCCACAATCCCTTGAGGTCAGCCTCAAAACCTCGGAAGATGGGCTAGGATGCCTCAAAGCGAAGCTCAAGACCTCAGTGCCCTATGGGGAACCTCCATTGCCAAGCTTGGGACAACGGCACTTGAGCTTGGGTTCCTCAAGGACGGTCTCAAGACTTCAGCGGTTGAGCTCAGTTCCACCAAGGCTTGGTCCGTCCATGGCCCCTGAGTCAGGGTCTCCACGTACATAGAATATCCAAACTTTTCTAAGTCGACTAATTCTATGATTTCATGCAAATTGTCATGTCAACATGCATTTTTAAGGCTCCATGCACAAGGCGGTTGGTGTAGCTGTCGAATTTATCCAAAATGGTACAAATGTGCACATACAAACTAATTGCTTGACTATTCAAATCACCCCTTGAGAGTTTTAAAGAACATTTTATCGCGTAATTCGTCTAGAATATCATAATCAAAGGTGAACGACATGATTTACAAGACAAATGGTGCTCATCTAAAAAAGTCACTCGTACTTATTGGATGTGATTGTTCATAATAGAACAAACTTCATTCACAAGGGATTGGTCACGTAGTTAAACATTGGATTTGGACGCAATAGAGAGTATGTTCAAAATCAAGTATATCCCATTCAGATTAATCTTGGGAACCATACCCTTAATCCTATGGTTTACATGTATTCATGGAGATCCACGGATGCAAGGGAAGGCAAAAACATTAGTAGACCAAGACCACAAAAGTATTGGTCATATCAAAGGTGAATAATGGAGATAGGAAATTCCAATGCTCTAGGGCCACACTGGTAGCAGTTAGAAAATGACAGTTCGTCTCTTTTACACGTATGAAAGACGACGACGTTATTGTTGTCGGTTGTGCACAGTCGTTTTAAGGAAAGCAAAACCATGTACATCTGATGTTGCAATTATTGAATTATCAATTGTTAGGGGCTAGGCCTACCACCCACACGACATATTCCTTTTCCTTTTGTTTTTTAATTGTGGGTGATATGAATTCATAGATCATTGTAGTTGATCCTCGAATGGACAGTTCGAGAAAATCGATACGATATATATGAAAACTGTGGACTAGCAGATGAAACTACTTTTCAATATTTAGACGATGGAATGCTAGATAAGAAAGATTGAAACGTGAAAATGTGCAATTTCTATATATTTCGATATATATTGAAGAAGAATATATAAGCCTATTTATAAATATTTTTAGATGATTATATTAATTAAGAAATGCACAATCAAGTTGAGTTATACGCGTAATCTTGAAAGATATGAAAATTAATAAAAATATCATAATTATCTTCAATATAGAAATATATTGTAGAAAAAATCGTAAGTAACTCTTACACCTCTATTGCCTTGGTTTACATACCAATCAAAGTGTTGGGAATCGATTACAATTGAAAAAAGACCAATTAGGAATGCGATGAGATTAAACAAATGATTTGTCTTTTGAGAGTATCTTGAAATTGTATACTTTCTACTTGTCTCTAAAAATAGATGAATGTAATTTCACATTCAAAGATACAAGAACACCACGAACCAAGCTAGAACCTATATTGTGCTAATAAAGTTGATTATTTTTTGGTATTGCTTTCATGATAATGATAATAATAACCTATAAATATGGAGGGATAACTATAGTAGAAATTCTACACATTGTTGTAAAAGTGTGATTGCGTTATAAAACTTTTAAAAAATACAATTAAATCCTAAAATTTGTCTAATTTGTACAATTAAGTTATAACTTTATCCAATTTGACCAACGTAAAATACTAAGGGTTAATATCTTGAAAAACCCCAAATTAGTATACGTGTGACAAATTTACCAAAAACTATTTTTTTAACCATGAAAAACCTCAAACTAGTACACCTGTGATAAATTTACCCCGACTGACCATAAAAAACTTCAAATTGATACACTTGTAATAAATTTACCCCAAATTAATTTATACAACCACCAAAAACCCCGAATGAGACATTTGTGACAAATGTACCCTTCATTAAATTAGATTAGTATCACAAAAAATCACAAAAATTATATAACTGTGACAAACGGAGAGTAAATCCCAAACTGATACACCAATCAACTGTCACGTGTCATTCAACTTAATAATTTAATAGTAAAATTTAACGAAAACTAATAGATAATAAATTTATCACAAGTGTACCAATTTGGCATAAATTGATCAAAGGTGTATCAATTTGAGTAGTCAAAAAATTAGTTTGAAGTAAATTTGTCACAAGTGTATCGGTTTGGAGTTTTTCAGGATATTAATCCAAATACTAATATGACTTTTGCTATTATCCTCTCTATTTTAGATGGTGTGCTACGTGGCATTAAGGTTAATTAAAGCACCAAAATGATGTTGTTTTGGTGCGATTCCTAATTTTTACACCAACTCTTAATTAAATTAGGTTTACAAAATCCAAAAGAATTTAAAAAAAAAAAAAATAGACAAACTAAAAAAAGGGCTAAAAGTTATTAAAAAATCCAAATATATATATATATATATAATACTTGCCTACTCATGGCCGCCGCCCCCAAGTGAGTGAGGCGTCAACGATGGCCCGACCACTGGTGACGCCCTATTAGCCCTTGCTAGAATCGGGAGAGAGTCAACAGTCTCTCACTTGTGATCGACGAGCCTCGCCGGCGCCCTAAAGGCATAGAGCTTGGCCCTTACAGCCTGTGCTATTTCATTTCTTAAAAAAAATAAAAAAAGAATAAAAAAAAAAATCCATGAGCCTATTGTATATTCCGATGGCTCACACGTGCTAGCATGGAGGCACGTGGACCGTTTTCGCTGGTTTTCTTTTTTTTTTTTTTTTCCTTTTGGGTTTGCCTATCAGCGTAGCAAAGCACTTGACATGCCTCCAATGGAAGCTGCATGATCGGTGCCCTCTTTTTCCGCAATTAGATGGGGTCACCCTTCGTTCTCACATTCCAACTCATCATTGTTTTTTTTTATAAGAAGTCAAAAAGCATTTGATGAATGCAGATAAAGGTGTCGAGTGGAAAGTAATTTTTCAATTTTTTATTCTCAACATTATTGTTATTCGTAGATAAGCTTTACTTCCATTGATTAATTTGAGTGGAAAGAACGAGCAAAGGTCTTCGATGCTCCGTTCCTACATGCGAGCCCAACCACATGCACGATCAGATGAGGTGGGTCATTGCCTCATCCATCACCGTACTTGATCGGTTGAGCTCTCGTGTACCAACAAGAAGTTGCATACCGATTCCATATACGAAACATTGTTCCTATTTCTTCGAAAAATAAACTTCTCAAATAAACATGAATCAAATTTTTGCACAATTTTATTAGAATCATGCCATCAGAGTGATTGATGCAAAAGCTATATAGACCAAGGTTCGTGGTTTCCCGAATCGGGATGAAACTAGGGTCTTAACGTTGCGGATGATCTTGTTTAAAGTACCTAAATTGATACTAGTTTCTCATTTCTAGTCAATGCTCTAAAGTAAATAATCCAGTGGTGAATAATTCTGTCTTGTATGAACATGACTAGTTAGATTCCTTCCAACTAAGTTCGGTAGGTAGTTCATAATCACGCTGCGATGTGTAGGCAGTACAAAATGGACTTCAATTATTGATTTCCAGTCTTCCTAGGAAATTTCTTTCTTATTTCGATAATTTAGGAAACTGTTATCTATTTGCATTTGGGCTTAATTGCCAATAACGTTTTGAATAATATATACTGGCTTTAAAACTTTTCTGATTAGCTTTTTGTCATGATTTATAGAATTTCATCGCTTCTATCTGAATTCCTTATTCTGTCCTTTCTGAAATTCTTCCCAAACTCTCCCTTTCTTTTCTCAATTGTCAGCTTCCAGTTTTACATTATTTTGATATCTAATTAGATTCATATTCCATAAATTTGTGATCAAGTGCTTCCATTATGCATTATTCAGTCTCATAGCTAGATCTCTTCAACATTTTTTAATATAAGAGCTTATGGTTAATCGGTAAGCCTTCAATATGGATTGAGTTTGATGAAATTTCTAGAGAAAGGAATCTAATGAATTCCGGAGGAGATTGTCATCATACTCTTTTGTCTGGTGGAAGAGGGAGCATAAATGAGGAGAAAATTATAAAAAGAAAAAATTCATAAAATTATTGCATTAATGTCAATTTAGTCTTAAACATTTTAATTTGTCCATTTTTTTTTTTTGAATTTATCCAACTTAGTCATAAAATTTTTGACAATTTATTAATGTAGTCCATTTCGCCAATTTTAGCCAAAAGAATTGTTCGGGATAGAACCCTAATCCCATAGGTGGGCCAAGCAGGGATCTAGCCAATCACTAACATGGACATTTATTATTAATTGTTTAATTTGTTATTATTTTCTATTATGTTTCCTCTTTTTAATTTTTTTTCTCTTTCTTTTTACTGTGGCCAGCGAGGATCATCAGAGCTCACCAACCATTGAACGAGGGCCACAAAGCCATCGCTAGCCATTGGCAAGGGTCGCAACCCAATTGCCTCTAGCAGTTGAGTTGTGTGCAGAGAAAAGACATTTATGTTTAAGCATTATGGTCTAATATGGTTGATTATAGCTTTTCACCATTTTTTTTTTTGTCAGTGTTTGGTTGCCTGTAAACATAGAAAAGCAACTCGACGAGCTTCCAATTAAGACTGTATGATTGGCGTCTTTCTTTTCCCACAATTACTTGGGCCACCCTTGTTTTTCTCATATCGACACATCATTGTTTTTCACTGCATGCTCTCTCCGGGCAGGCAAGCCCAATCACGTGCATTATTAGATGAGGTGGGTTTTCACCTTATCCAATGACATAAGTTGATCGACTGGACTCACGCATACCGAGAGCACTCAAGAATTTTTTAAAAGGCGGTCTCTCTCAATCAACTTTACTTCTAAAAGATGACCACGATGCGAACGCACTCGATCAACTTGTTTGTACTCTTCCACCAGAGAAGGAAATGTTTGCACTAGAAAAAACTTGGGACCATAATTGATCAGAATTTGGCATCATAATGGGGACGAGACTAGGGATCCAATGTTAAGGATAATCTTGTTTTTATTTCTTTCAATCAAAACATGTTTAAAGTTCTTAAGTGAATTCTATTTTCTCATTTCTAATCAATGCTCTAAAGTAAATAATCTAAGACGTGACTAGTTAATTTTTTTTTGTCATGAAACGATTTCTTATTTATATCATAAACTAGATTTAGCCAGCGTCGCCCAAACAAGGGGTCTCATGACATAGAAGGGCCCAAAGGACTTGAGGAGGGGAAGAGACCCAATCAAAGGGCAGGCATTTTTTTCTCTGGGCCCACGCGACCCAAATTCCTCGCACCAATTATGATAATTTATAATCACGATGCAATGTGTAGATGATACAAAAATGTTATTTCTGGTTAATTTAGGAAATATGTTATTTATTAGAATGAGGCGTGGTAGCTGATAACATTTAAAAATGCTATCTTTACAACTTGTCTAATTAGCTTTTGTCATGATTTGATATTAATCAAATGTCGAGTTTCGTTTCTTCTATGTAAATACTTCTATCCATCCTTAGGAAATTTCTCCTGGACTCCTGCCCCCCCCCCTCCTTTCTTTTCTCAATTGCCAGTCTTCTTCCAATTCTGCATTGTTTCGATATCGAGGATAGATTCATTTTCCATAGATTTGTGATCAAAGCTATGTGCTTCCATTATGCATTATTTAGGGGACAATTACAAAAAGTCATAAATCTGTTTTACATATGTTAATTCAATTCCAAACCTTTCAATTTGGTCAATTTAGTAATCCTAAAACCTTTTAATGATTTGTCAATAGAATTATTTTGGCCAATATTGGTAGAAATTTATTGACGTGGATGTAGGCCATCTTACGTGGCATAATCAAAGCTAATTTGGACAAGTTTCTGCGATTTTTGAAAAAAAAAAAATTTTGAATTCTTTTTTCTATCATTGTGGTCGCCAAGTGCCTACAAGCCCTTGTCAACCGCTAGCAAGGATTGCGGCCCTCGCTTGTGGCTAGTGAGGGATTGCAGGTCCTCAACCAATGGCGATAAGGCCTTGGCAACCCTCACTTGCAGTCACCAAAGGCTTACAAGTCCTCACCAAATGGCTAGCAAGGCCTTGGCGACCCTCACTCACGGCCGACAAAGGCTTGCAAGTCCTCACCTAGTGGTTGGGAAGGCCTTGGCAACCCTCATGAGCCCTTGCTCATGGCCAAGAGGGCTTGCAAGTCTTAACCTAATGGCCATCAAGGCCTTGGCAACCCTCGCTTGGGGCCAACGAGGGCTTGCAGGTCCTCATCTAATGGCCGACAAGGCCTTAGCAGCCCTCGCTGGCCATAATGCAATAAATAAATAAATAATAAATGAAAATTATAAAATAAATTAAGAAATATTTTTAAATAATTGTCCACATCAAAATCGACCGTGCCACACTACATGAGCGGCGTCACATTAGCAATTATAGGCCAAAATTGACCTAAAGGAGTATATTGGCAAATTGTCATAAGGTGTATGACTAAATTGGTTAAATTGAAAGATTTTTAATTGGTCCAAGACACCTTTGGTAATTTTCCCCATTATTTAGTATCATAGCTAAATCTCTTCAACACTTAAGAGTGTCAAAACTTGCCATGGGGGACACAATTGTCAAAAGTTACGAAAATGACATCTAAATACTACTATTTTTGAAAAATGATATACATGAGTGCCAAGTCTCGCGAAGGTATCTAGAAATCCTACATGGCATTTTTTAAATAATATAATTTGACTACGTGGCACGCTGAAGAGCTGAGTCGACAATGAAAGACCAAAACGACTTCGTTTTGTATTTTTTAAAATTTTAATATAAATATCAATTAAATTAAAATATTTATATAAAAAAAAAAAGGGATGAGGAAGAGGAGGAGGCAAAGGCGAGGGCTGCCCTCGCCATCGCCTCCCCCACCGTCGCTAGGACCCCCCCAGTGAGCGGTAGCCCTTGGCTCGGCTGGGCAACAGCCAATGACCCTCATCGGATTTAGGGGAAGGTCGCGACCCTGGCTTCAGATCTGGACGAGAGCTCGTAAGCCCTCGCACAGACCGGCAATAGCGAGGGTTGAGCCCTCGGCCGCCCGCAATCTTCATCTTCTTCCTCTTTTTTATTTATTAAATAAATAAAAAACTTTTTGTTTTAAATTTAATTTATTTAATATTTATATTAATTATCTAGCCACATTAGCAAAATGACAACATTTTGCACTTATTTCGTTGGAAAATAGCCACATTAGCATTTTGGCTGGATTTTCTCACCGTTGGCACTTAACTAACCCATTTTGCTCATATTTTGGTACTTGAGTATCACTTTTCTTAACTTTTGACATTTAAGTGTCCCCCATGCCAAATTTTGGTACTCCAGGGGTCCAGGTGTCATTTTAAGTACCATAGCTCATGCTTAATTGGAACACCTCCAGTGTGGATTGGTGTTAATAAAATTTCTCAAGAAATGAATATCATGAGTTCCACACAATTATTGAGAAGAAGTGGCAGTTAATAGCAAAGAAGTGAAGCCTTAAGTTAGAGATATGCAAGTCCAAAATGCTATTTGGATTAAAGTGGAGCATACCTAATACAGCTCAGATACTAGGAGAATAACGTTGAGGGCACGTGTGAGTTGTGTTAAGAAGGCCCAAATATGTAAAAGATTTGGTGAAATTGTCAATGTGATTGGCAATAATTCATTGGATTGAGGAGTATGAATCCAAGCCGTCAATTAATGTAGAAGTCATGTAGAACAGGGAACACTCGAGATGTGCTTGCCCCTTCTCACATTATACGACCTGCAAATGCTCCATATTGTCACTGGACAACATCCCCATAATCATCGTCACCAACCCATAATCAATGCGATTATACAAGAAAGTTACTTAAGAAGTGTCAAAAGAGAGAAATAAATAAAAGCTCAGCCCTAGAATGCTAGGGTCACGACAGCAGAAACCATGGTGTTCACTCTGCACATGCCGCGCCCACGACCAGTGTCCTCCCCGGCGCTTCCCCCACGAATCCTTGATGATCCAACACGGCCCGTTGCTAATCCTGAACCCCCTTTGCTCGTAGCCACGGGGAGCACCCCCGTGATCGACCGACCCATCTCTTGCTGCGAATGATCAGACACTCCCCCCAATGCAATACCGCATCAAGACCGCGTTTAGCCCCCACCGTGATCAGAACCAAGAATCCGTCAATAAAGCTGTTTATATGCCGGTTCGATTAGACATTTAGCGCATTTGTAGCAGGGGGTTTTCTCAGGATCATCTCAAGAGCATTCGTAACAAGTCAGAAGCCGGAGCTGAGTTTACAAACTTGGTATGTTAACCGAAATTGAAATGTCCTGGTAGTCATCACCAGTGCGAGACCATGGAAAATTAGACAATCCATAGCCCATACCAGAAAGATTATCTCTCACCAGGCCGGGCCATACAGTTTGAGCGCAAACGTAAATGAATACCGAATGAAGGAAGAAAAAGGAGGAAAGCAGATTCTTGAATCTGAATTCCGAACCTTCGAGCAAACCCCTGCTTAACCAGAGGTGGTGCTATCGGGCCCTCGTTGGCGAGGATGGCGGTGAAATTTACCGCCTGGACGGCTACCTTATGAAGTATTGCTAGCATTGCTTCATAGCACAAACCCCCGGCGGAAATATCTTCTTTCTTTTAGTCTTCATAGGCAGGGTATTATCACATAAAATGTATTTAATATGATGGATGCATCATATGACAGTGACATGTGATATAATCAACTTATCCAGAGTAAGATGCATACATACATGTTGTCAAGTAGGATAGAATTCATATCCATGAGCAATGGTGATATGCTGTGTCGCTGCCACAAAATATTTCCATCACATAAACTACTCTTTCGCTGTCATCACAACCATATGTTTTCATAGTAAGTATCTACTTAAATGCCCACCACATGTCAACGGTTAAAGTCCGTCTACTGAAGATTTTCTTTCTAATAGCGTCGTCTCTTTTAAAAATCCAACATTTTAAGAAAAGTCAATCAATTTATCACGACTGTCGCTCGTTTAATAACACATTTAGATCTTTTCTTAGTAAGAAATCAGATTTATAATCTAGTTACTCATAACTAGTCGAACACTTGAAACTATTTTTGATAAAGAGTGAGTAGTTATAGTTTCATATTAAATCAAGAATGAATGAGGTAGCTTGTGTAAAATTTCCTATATACAGATGGTGGGGACCAAAAAGTCCTAAACCTATTGCACTTTTATCGATTCTAGTCTTAAACCTCTCAATTTTGTCAATTGAGTTCTAAATTTTCACATTTTGCCAATTGAGTCAATCAAGCTAATTTTAGGCAAAAATTGTTGATGTCGACTACTAACGCCGACGTGGCACTTTTTAATAATATTTTAATGATATTTTAATAATTTTTGAATTTTTTGTTTTTTTTTTTTTTTTTTTTTTTTTACTTTTCTTTATTTTTTAAGAGTTTTGAGAGAGAGAGTCGGTGAGGGTGGTCGGCAGACCCTTGCCCGGCCGTAGCCGAGGGTTGCCTACTCGGCTCTAGGCAAGGACCATGACGCCCTTGCCAACCAAAGCAAGGGCGCACAAGCTGATTCTAGGCCAAGGTTTGGGTCCCCTTGCTTTGGTGAAGAGGGCCCTGACGCCCTCGCCCAAGGTTGGCAAGGGTCCGCCAACCAACTTTGTCGATCTTCTCTCCAAAACCCTAAAAAAGTTTTTTTTTTTTTAAAAACATAAAAAATTCAAAAAATTATTAAAATATTATTTTAAAAAGTATCTCGTCATTGCCAGCCGTCAACATCAATTTCAGGCAAAAATTGATTGGATAGACTTAATTAACAAAATGTGAAAAAAATTAATACTCAATTGGTAAAATTGAAAGGTTTATAACTGAATTAGCAAAAGTATAATAGATTTACGATTTTTTTGATAAATTTTCCCTATGTCTATTTCTTTTTTTTTTTTTTTTTTTTTTTTTTTCCAATGAACATTTAAGTAGCGAACCAATTTGGCAATCCATGAGAGTTTGTGACGTCCAATTGATGTATAAACTTTGTAAACAAATGTTGATTATTGGACGAAACTCCCACCAAGGACGCACAAGAATTAAGGAATGCACAATAGGATAACGCCTTTACTTAAAACACAACATACATGGACCTCCCATACATCGAGCACTACACAACCTACGTCTACTAAAAAGCGTATCACTATGTTACGTGATAGTTCCAAGAAAATCATCAAAAAAAAAAAAAAAAAAAAAAAAAAAAATCTTAAACATAATACATTTGTGTCATTTCAATCATAAACTTTTAATTTCGTCAATTTAATCTAAATTTTTTTAACAATTTGCCAACATAGCTAATTTGACTAATTTTGATTATAGATAACTAACATGAACGTAGGACGGTTGACTTTTCAATTTTAAATTTTTTTTTGTGAAATTTTTATTTTTATTTTCTTTTGTATTTCCTTTTCTTTTTTACTACTGTTGGTGAGGGTCGTTGAAGCCCGTCGGCCATTGGGCGAGGGCATATCAGCCACGGGCAAGGCTTGGTCTTGCCAATCATGAGTGACGGCGACCTCACCCCTAGCCACGATGGTCTAGGCAAGGCCAGGCTAGGATCGCAAGCCTCACCCAAGGCCGGCGAGGGCTTCATGGCCCTCTCCTATTAAGCTTGTCCCTCACCAGTCATAGTCAAAAAAAGAAAAAAATTTAAAAATATTATTCATGTTAACATTAGTTGTGTAACATAGGATGACCAACGTCCACATTAGCGATTTTAACCAAAATTGGCCGAGTGGATTAAACTAGCAAATTGTTCTAATGTTTAGGACTATATTAGTCAAATTATGTACAATAGTTTTAAGACTTTTTGGGTAATTATGGGGATAGTTCCAGTGTATTTTAGATTGCCCGACTAATTAGCTTCTCACCTCTCATCATCCACCTTCAGCCTCTTTCCGTAGGTAACTTTAATGAATTAAATCAGCAAGCTGAGGCTGATGGGAGCAAAATTACCAAAAAAATCTCAAACTTTTTTATACGGTGATCATATCAATCCTAAATATTTTAATTATGTTATTTTAGTCATAATATTTTTATGACTTATTAATGTACCTTTTCATTGTTAACGAAAAACATATACATAACTTTAGAAAAAGAGATTCCTCTATAAAAAAAAATTAAATATCATTTTCAAAATTCGATTGGACTCAACCTCCGACCTGGGACTCCTCCTATTGGGCCCAATTCCTCAAAGCCAGGCCAAGAACATGCCCATGCCAAGGACTCAGGTGACTAGGTCCAAGTTCCCACTAAACCAGGCCTAGATCCCCCAAGGCCAACCCTTAGACCCCGACAACTGGGCCAGGGTCCCTTGAGGCCATGCTCAGGACCTCGGTACTTAGGCTAGGGTTGATTAAGGCCCGGTCCAAAGCCCTTGAGGCTGGGCCCAGGTGCCTCAAGACTAAGCTCGAGATCTTGGTTCCCGAGATTGGGACCCCAATGATTGAGCTTAGGATATCAACGCTCGGGCCTGAGTCCCTCAAGGCTAAGCCTGGGTCCTCGAGGCCAAACTCAAGACTCTTAGCTATCGGGCTCAGTTCCCTGAGGCTAGGCCTAAGTCCCCGACACTTGAGCCAGATCTCGGACACCCAAGGTTCGCTTAGGCTCGTAGTTGAGACTTCCTCTCAAATGTGGGTATCATAATTTTTCTATAACAAAACTTAGGAAAAGGACTTCCTTGTTATTTGCAAAATACAGCCAAACATAGAATACTGATATCATTATCCTTGAAAGTTATTTCTTTTGAATTTATTTTCCAGCAAATTTATTTTCCATGAAGCAGAGCCCAAATTTTGTCGAAGTTCAAGTAAGTTTTTCGGTATTTGTGACATTACAAGGGAAAAGTAGACATCTTGAACTTCTCGAAGAGCCATGCCAGAAGAATGGTAGCTGTCCTTTATCAAGTCACGGTATTTAATTTGAGCCACTAAGTTCATTAAAGAGAAAACGACAAGCCAATACTAAAGTTGGAGAAAATAATGGATTAATAAATCTATTCATCAAAATCCAACTCATAATATGTCTTTCTTAAAATTGGCAATAACTGACGTTAATAAGGATGATCTTTTTTCATTGCTTTATGTTACTCTACTTTTTTTCTACCCAAAGTCTATGTTTGATATAGATTTTCACCCAGTGAAATCTCTCACTCATATGTCCCAATCCAAATTATCTTCCTGTCACTAATCATACTAAAAATTATTAAGTAATTCTGATTATCAGTGACCGTGCTAGAGGAGGCCTTTTTGCTTAATATATTCCAAAGATACAAGTGTGAAGTCCCTGCTACCTAAGGTCATAAACTGCCTTGCTAGTGACACAGCCCACAGACGAAGCATGATCCAAGACCGTCCGTGTTGGAATTCTAGTCAGCGGAAGACAACTTACCTGATTCCGATGCGCAAACAGCAAATAGCCCCGGAATGAACGTTGAATTGCGAATCAATCATGAACAACACTACCTCACGTTGGTCTGGATGCGATCACGAGGAAAGCACCCGATTTCCACGGCGTAAATGCAAACCGTTCTTGCCAAATTGAAATGGAACGCCTTCTTCCTTTGATGATGGAAATAGAGAGAGATTTTGGTGCAAATGATCTGACAACCTCTCCAACGGTTGTGTTCGGGAGGCTTATATACATCTCCCTTCGTACCCCTCCATTAATGTCTTTCCATCGTAACGTTTCAACTCGAAACGGTGCGTCCAATCGCACCCCATCATGGACGTACCAGCTAAAGTACAACATCTCCCACTCGGACATGATGGGCTTGATAGCGCTCTATCAAGAATATAAGGCAAGGCGTTCAACATTCATCAACTTTCTGAGAGCAATTCATACTAGCAAGTAAGCCGTGCGACAGGTGAGTACACCCGCACTTGGGAGCTCAAATTATGCACCTGTTAGGGATGACATAATGGCTACAACCCCGAAAAAAAAAAAAAAAGAAATAAACAATTGATGTCTCACGAAGGCCCCGGACATATTTTGTTACATTAATACAAGTATACCTATCCCTTAAAGGCTATACTTGATTATCCTCAAAACACCATGTATTTACAATTATATTCGCAACCACATAAGGCGATATAATTGGTCGACCATAAATACATGTGATAGATGTAAAACAACAATAGTCTTCCTTCGCACTCATGTCTCTCTCAATTTTAGAACAACTGCTTTCCTAGACACGTCCCATAGGCCATATCTATTCATGACCGCCCGTAACATGCTAAAGTAGCAACATTGACCTTTCATTTCGAGAACATAGTCAGAAGTAACATAGGACACATAATTGAGGTAAATTATAAATTACCTCAAGGGCTCACACGATGAGTAAATAGGGATAATTTTACTCACCTTCCCTTTTCAGTCGAGCAATGCACATGTAATACGAATTACATGCTATAGTGGATTTCTCTTTCTATAAGAGCGTATGTCATTTCTTAAATATATCCACTATACGGATCTTAGCCTAAACATAGTCACGTGCTTCTCACGTACTCATGTTTAGCTCGAGTCCTATATTAGCTCGCTTTCTATAGCGTCCAATTAAGTACTCGCATCCGGCATCTTACAAGCATACATGATTGTGGGACTATCATGTTCGGTCTTATTATAAACAAATCGCAGACCTCATCTTGACTCTAATCAAGGCGACATATTTTATGTACCAGACTTGTTCTTCACCATTTATTTGTACATAACGTCTCATCTCAACGTGCTAACTATAGCACTTGAGGCGATTGCTCGTGTGAGTGAGCCAATCATTACCTGCTGACATACTTTCCAATAATATATGTGTGCTTGTACTAGTCTCATAATGGATTTGTACTTCTTGATAAAACATCAAGTCATTAATAAACAAACAAGTACAATACATATGTCCATAAATACATAAAACAATGATTCTCTACAATAACACATATCACATTCTACGCAAACCTAGTGACTTCCTGTGGGTCAAGAATATGTCTCTAGGAATAACCTTTGTAAATGGATCAGCAACCATTCTATTGGTTGAAATATATTGTAGAATCACATCTTTCTGCGCTATAATATCTCTGATGAAGTTATTCTTTATGTCAATGTGCTTCGTCCTTCCATGATACTTGGGATCTTTCACATAGGCAATGGTCTGCTTGACTATCGCAATAAACTGTCACCGGTCTTGGAATCTCGGTGACGGTGGCTAAATTTTCAAAGAAACGTTTTAGCCATACCTTTGCTTCTTGCACCGCGGGAACACGCAATAAATTCAGCCTCCATAGTAGACAAGGCTGTGCATGTCTGTTTCTTGCTATTCCAAGAAATTGCATCTCCATTGAGCAAGAATGCATATCCAGAAGTCGATTTACGCTCATCTAGGTCCCACCCCAATCAGCATCTGAATAACCTAATAGGCGTAAATCATTCCCTTGGTAACAAAGTCGATAGTCCTTGGTGCCCTTCAAGTATCTCAGGATCCTCTTCACTGCTTTCCAGTGTGCTTGACCGCGATTTGATTGAAATCGGCTCACCAATCCCACGGCATAACATATGTCGGGTCGAGTACACATCATAGCATACATCAAACTTCCGATCGCACTAGCGTAAGGAACAGTTTCCATCATTTTAATTTCTTACGGAGTCTTAGGACACATCTCGGTACTTAGGCCTTCACCTTGCATGACGGGGGTATCAATGGGATTACGGTGCTGCATATTGAAACGATCAAAGAATCTTCATAATATAAGACTCTTGTGATAAAGTAAGGAGTTTCCTTGATCGATCTCTTTCGATTTTAACTCCTAATACATAAGCAGCTTCTCCCATGTCCTTCATTTCAAAATTGGAGGACAACCATTCTTTTATGGTGATTACCATAACCTTGTCATTTCCAACCAACAGAATATCGTCCACATAAAGTGATAAAATCACAAATTTATCTTCGGACCGCTTGACATATAACAGTGATCTTCTTCGATCATCGTGAAACCAAAAGTTGTTATGGCTCGATGAAAACGAAGATACCACTGTCTAGATAATTGCTTAAGACCATATATTGAGCGATGAAGTTTGCAAACTTTATGCTCTTGACCTTTAGCTACGAAACCTATTGGTTGTTTCATATAAATTTCCTCATCTAGTTCTCCATTGAGAAATGCCGTCTTTACATCCATTTGATGTAATTCAAGGTCCAAACGTGCAACAATGGCTAGAATAAGGCGTATTGAGGCAAACCTTACAACTAGTGAAAAAGTTTCCTCGTAGTCTATACTCTCTTGTTAAGTATAACCTTTCGCCACAAGACGAGCCTTATACTTTTCAATGGATCCATCCGCCTTTTGCTTAATCTTAAAGATCCATTTGTTTCCAATGGCCTTACGATTGGGTGGTAGATCAACCAAGTCCCAGACATGATTTGTCCTCATTGACTCCATCTCGTCTTCCAAAGCTTTTCTCCATTCTTCCTTATCAGAGGATGAGACAGCCTCTTGAACAGTCTTAGGCTCGGCATCATCTTTATGAGCAATCATAAATGCTTCCCCTTCAATCTCAAAACGACGACGATGAATACTTTTACGATTACTTTTACGCAACTGAATTTCTCTTGAATTCAATTCGCTAGACGATGCAACACTCCCACTAGGTCTTTTATGTTGAGGTAAATCTTCATTTCCCTCCATAACATTAGTGGGTGTATTATTAGGATCTTCCATCTCATATAATTGGAAATCCTTATCAATCTCACCTCTACTAGGAAAATCGTTCTCCAAGAACGTGACATCTCGTGACTCCTTTTCGGTCACACTCCCATCAGCTTGTTCACCTATGAACACATACCCTTTGGAGTGTTCAGAATATCTTATAAAGATATATTTCTTCCCTCTAGGGCCTAATTTGCCATATTTATGGGAAGATTCATGAATATAAGCTGCACATCCCCATGGACGTAGACTACTTAAGTCTGGTTTTCTACCGGTCCATAATTCATAAGGGGTGGAAGTGACCGATTTTGAGGGCACTCGGTTAAGTACATAGGCAGCAGTCAATAATGCATCTCCCCAAAAGGAGATAGGTAAATTTACTTGCGCCATCATAGACCTAACCATTTCCAATAGGGTTCTATTCCTTCTCTCGGCTACCCCATTTTGTTGTGGAGTATTAGGAATAGTCAATTGTCGCATAATTCCCTTTTCATCACAAAGAGCCTTGAATTGCTCCGATAGATACTCACGTCCGCGATCGGTTCTCAATGCCTTTATTGTTTTGTTCAATTGATTCTCTACCATCGTTATATATCGTCTAAAGCATTCTAATGCTTCGGACTTATGGGAGATCAGAAAGATATAACCGAAACGCATGTAGTCATCTATGAAAATAATGAAATATGAGGCTCCATGCCTCGCCCTCACATTCAAAGGACCATAAGTGTCAGAATGTATGAGTTGCAATGGAAATTCAGCTCTAGTCCCTTTACCGAATGGTTTTCTAGTTGCTTTTCCCGCTAGACAATGTTCACATACGGATATATCAACATTAGTGAGTGACCCTAAAAGGCCTTCTCTAGCTAATCTTTGCATTCTTTGCAATCCAATGTGACCTAATCTAGCATGCCAAGTATTTGCATCAATCTCAACATTACTAGAAGATGCAATTAAAGAAAAACAACCATTAACATTAACATTGTACTAATCATAGTCAATGTCTAACACCATAAAACCATTCAATACATGACCTGAACCATAATAAACTATTCCATACAAAATGTCAACACAATTACCATGAAAATTTAATACATAACCTAAGCTAAGAAGAACAACTACGGAAACCAAGTTTCGTCGAATATCCGGAGCATAGAGGACATCATGTAGGAATAGGCTTTGACCACCACGTAAAATCAATTTACATGTGCCGATACCATTCACTTCAACTCTTGAGTTATTCCCAACATATATCCATCTTCTTCTAGGTTGTATCCGACGATACTCCACAAATGCTTCTCGGTCTCTAGCTACGTGGTCTGTTGCTCCTGAGTCTATAGTCCACATTGGATGAGATTCAGCAAGCATTACAAGTACTAGAAACAAAAGCATTACTTAAAGTAATTGAGTAATAGGGTACTTCTTTCGGCTCAGTGCATTCACGAGCAAAGTGACCCATCTTGCCACAATTGTAGCACTTCATCTTGGCCTTGTCCTTCTTCCCACCACGCTTCTTGCGTTGGAAGGTCTTAGCCCTTTTAGGTGCCTAATCAGTCTTCTTCCCTTTGTTGTTGAATTGAGAATTCCTTTTGCGCTTGAAGCCCGAAACTTTGCGCGAACTCGATTCAGCAACATAAGCATGAGTAGAGGATCTCGCAGCCTCTAGGCGCTCATCCTCTAATTCCAAATGATGCGTTATATCATCAAAAGTAACAATATTCTCATTATGCGTCATATTGATCTTTATATGCTCCCAATTGTCAGGAAGAGACCTTATAACAGCCTGAACCTGCTGTTCATCAGTAAGGGAGTGACCTGCCGACTTCAGTTCATGAATCATATTTGACATCTCCCGAAGATGCTGCCTCATCGTTATATTTGGGCGCTTTCGGTATGTGTCAAACTTGATGGTGAGTCTCCTCGGCTTAGTGGCGAGATGTACCCCCAAACTTATCTTTCAAGGCAACCCACATTATATGAGTTTTATCATAACTTTCAAACTCACACATGAGATCATCCTGCATACAGCTCAGCAACGTGATGCAAGCAATGCTATTCTTCTTTTTCCAAGCTTGATAAGCTTCTAGATCTCTCCTGTGTTGAGCTGAAGTTCCATGCTCAGGTTCATCCATGGTGTGGTTGAGGGTTTCCAAAACCTCTTGCTCCTCAAGGATGTACTGAACTTTTCGGTGCCAAATGTCATAATTGTCACCGTTCAACTTCTCACCCTTATTGAGGTCAGCCACAATGGTCTTGGATGCCGATGCCATAATCAATTGCTATAACACATTGACATAATAGACACAGAATCAATACTAGCACATTTTTTTTTTCAGAGTAACACACATATCTAATTTACAACAAAAACAAACTAAAATAATGATAATTCAACAAAAGACATAGAAACAAAAGTTCACTATGTTCCCAATCAACTTCTATGTACAATCATTCTATTATCATTAATTAGTTTAATTTGCACAAATTTTGAGTTCTAGGTGAAAACTCCTTCGAATTCTACCAACCTACGAACTCCCACTAGGAAAAATAATTACATGGCCTCATGTAATTTCTACATTTTTCCATTAACACAAAAACATAACATGATGTAAAACAATATACAAATAACAATCATGTAGCAACTCCAATCAAAAACACAATTCAACATTTAATGGATTTTCTACCATTGTTCGAATTTTCTAGCAACTTGAAAATTGCAAGTATATTAAACTATATACATGATATCATCGAACCAAGCTCTATACAGCATATATGACATCATTTGCACACAAGCTAGCTACTGTATTTCCTAAACCACAAGAAAATACAAGCTACAAATGAATAAACTATGCATTAAACCCCAAAAATTACGCGTACATGTGGCACCCCCAAACCCGATAGGGTCACCACAGATACTAAGCGTTTAAAATCCAAAGCAAAAACAACTTATTTGATGTCAGTAAAAAGGGAGTTGTAATTAAAGGCCGAGGTTTTAGCGTGAAAAATTTTTTTTTCTTGAAATGACTTAGGAATTAGCGCAGCTCATAGCGGGAATTAGAGGCGAGTCTCACCATCTCTCCACTTCCTTAGCGATAGCACAATGCACACCCACTATACAATGAAAGAAAAACACAAGGCCGAACCACTTTTATTTACATTTTAAGATGGACATCTTTGGGTCGGTATAGCCAAAAAGGAAAACCGAGACTTTTCACTAAACTCGGTGGTATCTCTAGTGAGATCGTCGACCCCCTATACTAAAACATGAAAACCTTCCATCTAAGCGTCAGCTCTAACTCCCAAAAAGTGTCATCCTCCTACTCTTCACTCGCGCGGGCCATCACACCCACCCCGGTGCGTCAGGCGGTGGGGGTGGCAACATCCCCAACATCACTCCATCTCGGCGAACGTGGACAGACATGAACTCTACAACCGGGCCCCGCACAAGCCCACATCACACATCACAAACGTACGGATCCGTATAAACGTCGGACCAAGGACGGCGGGACGGTCAATCTCCGTCACCTCGACCTCCACGTCGAAGGAAGGCCGTAAAAGACACCGCGCGACGGTAGGAAGCGGCATCGTACTAATCTGAAATGTTGGTCCCCGAAGGGGTGAGTACAACCACTCAACAAGTAAAGGTCCAATGACCACTCAAGCATCATACAATACAATCAAAGCATGGCATGTCATTTAAATGTACATACATACTTTACCTTGACATCATACACATGTCATCATATCTCATATACATGCACCATCATATAGTCGTTATCCCCATCATGCATTCATGCATTTATCATTATCACATCACATGTCATCATGCCATAAGTGCACTCACATACATGCACCATCATATAGTCATCATCCTCATCATTATTACATCACATGTCATCATACTATAAGTGTACTCACATACATGCGCCATTATATGGTCATCATCCCCATCATGCATACATGCATTCATCATTATCACATCACATATCATCATACCAAAAGTGCACATATATTGTACACTTCATCATCCATGCTATCAAGCATACACCACCATGAGATCCATAGCATGTCATTTATGTATGCATACATGACTTACCTTGATATCATACACATGTCATCATATCTCGCATACTTGCATCTATTTACATGCAATATGCCACATGCATACATCCATGCACATGATTCACTTTCAATTCTTTAGCTTTCACAGGGATCTCATTAATTTTCTTTAGGGACCAATGTTTGCATCCCAAAATTATCGCCGCACCCAACCCGGCATCGCGAGGAACCTCCGGCACACACCTCCGGGCATCCGACACACACCTCCGGGCATCTCGAAACTCCCGAGGACATCCGGCACACACCTCCGGGCATCCGGCTCACACCTCCGGGCATCCCGACACTCCCGGGCATCGTCGGCTCACACCTCCGACGGTCATTCATATCCTCATACCTTTCTTTCCAATTCCACTCTTGAAATCTCTAATGCAATTGATTCAAAGTGTGCTTTTGAAATCATGTAGTATGCATTAAAGAAATTCCCCTTTTGATTTAATAAAACCCTTTTGAAATCATGTAAAATTTTTCCTTTTCTTGAATCACATATGAAATGCATGAAAGTCATTATGCCATTACATGAAAACAAATCCAAAGCCTCATAGTTTGCATGACATTTCATATGGACCACACATCACAGCATAGAAGTGACCATACAACTCAATATCATAAATTTCGGAATTGTACAGCATGCACAGTTTTCGTATCATAGTTAATTAAATAGGCGAACGACCTTCAAAAATCATGAAATTTAACTATGTTGCAGTCAAGACATAGACAAAGATATCATATGCAGGAAATTTCTCCAAAAGTAAATTGTACAGAAAGTTATAGGTCATGCATATCTAAGTTCTCATATCCGAAACACACGGTTTGCACGGTTATAACATCACAGTCCATTAAATAGGCAAATGACACTCAAAAATCATGAAATTTAAAGCATATGATAATCAAGGCAATACGATAGTGATTTCATGAAAAACAAACGGCCAATAAAGTTCCACACAAAAATATCATTCACCCAATCACCGCATGAAATTTCGGATAAAGACAGAATGTGCAAGTTTTGAAGTAATTCAATTAAAATGCCCAAACGACTTCCGAAAATTATGAAATTTTACCAGGTTATAGTTAAGACACTAAATTAGATTTTTCATGAAGGATTCTAGGCCAGATTCGTTTTAGATAGTTTCCTATAGTCGTTCGAAGCTTCTGGTCCTCATACCGAAACGTCCAGTGTACCTATGTCCGAAATATCGAGTTTTTACCTACCTATCCTTCTTAGTTTTCTCTGAAATTTGGATATTTTTTACTTCAAGAGGTCTCCTACAACTTTCATGAAGGGATCTAAGTCAAATTTCCAAAGAATAGCTTCCATATGGGTCCATGAAGTCTCGGGTGCCCAGTACCGCGTCTCCAGATTTACCATCTTCAAGAGTAGGTCGATTCCCTAGGCTATACTTGTTCATTTAACTTCAAATTTGATTATGTTGGTCTTTAAGATATGCTCTACAAGTTTCATGAAGGGGTCGAAGAGAGATTCTTGATAAAAATCAACATGCAACCACAAATCTACCACAAGGCCAGCAAAGTGGTTCCAGATCTAGTGTCTCCGTAGGATGAGGGTTTGACCCCTTAAATCTTCATCGTTTTGTACGAAATTTTAGTATGTTGTAGTTTAAGATGTTGGCTACAACTTTCATGAAGAAAACAAAGTCAAAATCGAACTCAAAACATGCATGCAAGCTCTCACAAGATTCTGACTCAAGCGGTTCATGCGAAAACAGCAACATCACTCAAGAACAAGACATCCTAGCTTCGATTTCTTGGACTCTAAACGCCTCAAAACACACATGCAAGAGCACCCAAGGATCCTAACTTGCCTCAAGAGATCGAGTTATGGACGGCACACGGACTGCACGCACGAACCTCCTTCTCCTTCCTCTTTTTTTCTTCCTTTCTTCCTTCTCTTCTCCTCCTTTCTTTCTCTCGGATTTCCTCCTCTCTCTCTCTCTCACCGTGCGACACTCTCTCTCCTCTCTCCTCCATAATCCGGTTGCTTTCTTCTCCTTTTTGCTTTTCTTCCCCCTAATCATTGCTTATTTGACCTCTAAGCATGAATGCCAAGTGGCCAACACACTAGGACACATGCGGGGGGGGGGGCATGCATTTCGAATTTTCCCTCCCCACCAAGCTTGTCCGTACGGCCCAATGGGCCTCATGGGCCTGGCCAAAATGGCCCACTTTAGGCCCCCTATCCATGGGCCTAAAGTCCAAGCTATTGGTCCTAAGGCCCAAGTCCAAATGGTCCCTAACTTGCTTTAATAAATCCCTTGATTCTTTCCTTATGGATTTTGAATTTTTAATTTTTATATGGCCAAAAATCTTGCAACATTTAATTTATAGGAAGACAAGTCTAAGAGAAGCAAATCCAAGAATAAATTGTGTTAAAAAAAAAAACTTATAGTACAAATCTTAAGAAAATTCAAGAACATAGGCGTATAGCACTTAGTTTTAACGACTAATAACTAAAGCATAAACCATAGGTAATTTCATTACCTAATTACGAGCTTTAGGACATTCTAGGGCTTATCTCAAATATTTGGGATGCCACAGTACATAGGGTTCCCTACACATTTTCATACATTTATAAAATCCAAAAATGAAAAATAATTATACCACGTGTGGGGGACATCCATACGAACCCAACGCCACCAACCACACTCCAATCGGACCTCGCACGCGCCCCACGCGCGCCCGAGTGCGCGGCGCGTGTGGCGCACGCGCCGGCCGAGCCAACAGGCTCCTGGCCGGTCCGACCGGTCCAACCGTTGACCGGTTGACCGTTGACCGTTGACCGGTCCGACCGTCGACCTGTCAACGGGTCGGGTCGCTGGTCGGGTCGGGTCGAGTCGCCGGCCGGTGACTGGCCGGCCAACTACCGCCGGCGGTGACATCATCGGTGACGTCATCCCAACGGTTACCGCCGTTGGGTGACGTCATCGGTGACGTCATCCCAGGTTACCGGCCGTTGGGTGACGTCATCGGTGACGTCATCCCAACGGTTACCGACCGTTGGATGACGTCACAGTGACGTCATCACGTGCCGGTTCGCCGACCGGCGCGTGACGCGCACCTGCCGGTTCGCGGACCGACGCATGTGGCGCACGCGCTGGCCAAGCGAGCGCTTCAGGCGCGTGGCGCCCACGCGCAGCGGCTTCGGCCCCGTGTGTGGCGCGTCCGGCGTCTTCCGGCGGCGTTCGACTCACCGTTGGACTCGTCTCGGCAGTACTTTCACCCCGTATATTCAAAAATTAATTTTGACCAAAAATTATTTCAAAAAATGGCCAAAACCGTACGGGTGTACGCGACCCCTAATCCGTTCTTCGCCGGTTCGATTTTGAGTTTCTCATATGGCAATTCCGACCATTAGACATCCAAACAGTGTAGAATACAACCTCTTGATCTCAATATCAAATGGTAAATGAGAAAACTCAATGAAAAACAAGGCAGAAATCACGACCGGGCTCTGATACCAATGTTGGAATTCTAGTCGGCGGAAGACGACTTACCTGATTCCGATGCGCAAACAACAAATAGCCCCGGAATGAACGTTGAATTGCGAATCAATCACGAACAACACTACCTCACGTTGGTCTGGATACGATCACGAGGAAAGCACCCGATTTCCACGGCGTAAATGCAAACCGTTCTTGCCAAATTGAAATGGAACACCTTCTTCCTTTGATGATGGAAATAGACAGAGATTTTGGTGCAAATGATCTGACAACCTCTCCAACGGTTGTGTTCGGGAGGCTTATATACGTCTCCCTTCGTACGCCTCCATTAATGTCTTTCCATCGTAACGCTTCAACTCGAAACGGTGCGTCCAATCGCACCCCATCATGGACGTACCAGCTAAAGTACAACAGTCCGTGATTCGGCCATGTCACACACAAGGTTTTTGCCATGAATAGCCCTGATCGATCCATGCACGATCCGTGAACCGTACACGATCCGTCCATACGCAATACGAGCAAAAGCCCGTGCACGATTAGCAACCGACCCATGATCAGTGTTCGGCCAACCCATGTGCAACCTGCAATGGTTCACCTACTCCGTGTCAAGCGGCCATGCAGTCCCTGACTTTGCTTCTGACATGCGCCCATGGGCTTTTCCAAGGCCTAAAGCCATTGAGTGGTCTGTTGTATAGACTTGTAATGATGGCTATCGTTCAAACTCAACCATTGGATCAGAGGGACGATCAACGGCTGAGATATGACCTGAACTTGTATAAATAGGGGTCCCTCCCTCTCATTGTATTTAGCTCGTTCATAAGGGAAAACACTTGCTCCTTTGTGCAGTCAACCCTTGTGTCCGTGTGTGTGTGTGAAAAGGCTGACTTGGGATCACAAATCCTAAAGCAGTATGGTGTTTGATCGATTGTAATTAACCAACCCATGACAAGTGGTATCAGAGCGATCATTCCTAGTGTAATGGCTGATCCTCATGCTAATGTCCCAGTCGTTCAAGGTGATGACCAAGAAGATCGTGGGTGTCCAGCCGAGAAGGCCACCTGATCGAAGAAGAACCGTGTTGTCTCAAGCTCGAGGGATCCAAATGGGGATCTGAAGAACCGAATGACAGTCCTAGAGGAGACCGTCACGAACGTCCAGGAGTTGATGGACGACCTAAACTGGACCATCGACGGAGCGGAAGCCGGTAGGGAAGAGTTCTTGGCCGAAGTGCAAGAACTCAAGGCCGGTATGGGAGAGCTCCGTGTCGAGGTGCTGGGATGTGATGTCCCAGGGCGTCACGTACTAAGCGCAGGCGGAAATTTTAATTATTATTATTATTTTCCTTTACTTATAACCTCCTTTAATTATCTATAGTATTTACCATTGAAGGTTAGCATGTATAACGTGGATTATTTAAAATCTATAGTTTGTACTATGAGGTTATCCTACAAATACTCTACCGATGATTAATATAGACCAAAGTATTGATGCACATAGATAAGATCACAAGAAGCTTCATTTCTTTTACCATCATCAGGGCCTACAAAATTTATCAACCTGGACTCTTTCCATGTTCATCGCCTTTATATACAACATATTTATAGCAAAAGTAAGGCGCAACAAAAGCCAGGGATAAGAGGGTGAGGGTGTCTACTTCATGAGTTCCCACACAAGCCCACGTGCAAAATAGGGGTGATCGGTTCCCGGTCCGGTTCCCGGTTCCCGATTTTGGGAACCGTGGACCGGACCGTTTGGTCCTAGGACCAGGAACTGGCCCGGACCATCGGTTCTGGTCCGGTCCGGTCCAATAGAATCGACTCTTTCTTTTTTCACTCAAGAACGACCATTCACTAAAGAACGACCATGCTCCGGACCGATCAATCCAATTCGGTTCCGATCAATCCAATTCGGTTCCCAAGCGATCTAATAAAACTACTCACACATGTTTCCACATGCAAAATATTCAAACTTCACTTGTGTGAATATTAATCATAGTTCATGTGTTTCACACTTAATTTTAAGCATAAAAGCCATGAACAATTTGATTAAAAATTGTGCTTGGCTTAGGTTCTATAGACAATCTCTCTTCTATGCTTTGAATGTTTAGTCGATGTGGGACTCTTTGAGGCTTGAAGTGCCTTGTCGTTTGCAAGTGAGGGGAGCAAGAGAGAGTGTGAGCATGAGGAACTCCTAGAGCCTTGTCCCACATCGAGTAGAAGATAAAACTAACAAGTCAGTTTTCTCTATAAATAAAGAGTAACAACAAGAGCTTTGGTGGTCTCTTGGCCACATAAGACGTTGTTACCTCAATTGCAAATTCTATTGCAATAGGTTTCATATATAATATTCATATATTATATGTGTTTACATATTATAAGTATATAAATTATATATAAAAAATTTTGGTCGGTCCGGTTGGTCCGGTCGGTCCGGTTCCCACCTTGGAACCGGGAACCGGACCAACCGACCGCCGGTTCCTAGATTAGGAACCAGGAACCGGACCGCCGACCGTGGGAACCGCCCAAAACCAGCCGGTCCGGTCCGGTCCGGTCCGGTCCGGTTCCAGTTCGGGCGGTTTCCGTTGCACACCCCTAGTGCAAAAAGAAACAAAAGTTAGACAGCTTCTTCGTGATCAAAGGCGTCTAGGCGCCATCCGTCCCAGCTCTTGCTCCATCATTGCTAAAAGGAATAGGGCCAAACATCGCTCCATCATGTTTGACAAACTAGGCAACAAACTTCATGGGGATCATCTCAGCTCTACCATCATCCATCCACATCGTGGCCTCGTATTTGGAGAAGGTCAGCTCGACATCAACATCATACAGATCGGTAAAAGTAACTCAATGTTTGATATCACACCGTAACGAGCTAATGGCGGCACATCCATACTATCAATCTGAAAAATGTAAGGTATGAGCAAAACTATGGCCAGTAAAGAATAATAAAACTCTAACTTAAATAATCCACAACCATCAATATTACCAGGAAATCATAATCCAAGCAATTCAAGATACAATAATATAGTCGTCACGAGTATAGACAATTTGATATTAATACATCACATAAATAATCACCTTATATGCATCCATCTCCATACTTACCTTTTCAAAATCAATTTCATATCAAGATACAATGCAACAATAATGCATGAACTCACTCGCCAAATAGAATTATATTTAGTGTGCATATGATCCACCCTCGAATCAGTCATAACCGGAACTCTACCGGCCTAATCGAGTCACTTCTGGAAAGTACGTTATCCAGACTTCCACAATATTTCTATTATGGGCATCTCACTCCGAGGCATCCCGGTATCACACAACCGAGGTCCTCCCAAGACCACACAACAAGGGGCATCTTACTCCGAGGCATCTCGGTATCACACACTGCTGAGGCATCCTTGATCACACACAAGGGCATCTCACTCCGAGGCATCCCGGTATCTCTCTACCGAGGCATCCAAGACCACTCAGCTAGGGCATCCCAAACTTCCGGGGGCATCATCGGTATCTCTGTACCGATGGGTTCATTCACTCTCTTAAGCACACATTTCACACCACCACACCTTTGATTAATGCATTTATCGTATGCAAAAGAAAAGACTCCAATGTATCTAACTATGTATCTAATTCTCATGATCCTAGCACACGTGCGTGTCCAAATTATAAGATAAAATCCATTACGACATGTCTCATACCATGCCGAACAAATATTCATCCCATAATCAAGCACTATGCACCACACACGTTGCACTCGCATGATACTATATGCATTGATATCTCAATTGATGTATGAGGCCTATTCTTTCATGACTAGTATCTATTATGAACTGATTAGACTCTATGTACATCCTGCAAGTTAAATATATAGATTACAATATATATTATAAATTCTCGGATTAGGACAGTTTACTGGTTAATTGCACAGTTTCTGTTTTGGACATAGAAAGTATATCAATTCTTGTCGAAATATTACCAAATTTTAGTACGTTATATTAGAGACATAGATCGACATTTTTCGTGAAGAAACTTAAGTCCTAATCTTACTGTATTGAGAAAAACAATTGCTGTAATCTTTACTAATACCCTGTACCGACGTCCAGATTTTATATTCACTAAGAAAATTGTTTTACTAACCAATTCTTATCCGTTTAACCTCAAATTTTGACACGTTATTCCTTAAGATGTATTCTACAATTTTCATTAAGAACTCGAAGTCCAATTCTAACTAGGTAAGTACAGAAAATTTGCATAATCAGTAAAGGTCATACCGTTTCTCACAAAACAGTTTACTGGTTTTACTAAGTTTACTTCCATCTCTACGTTTTTATATATTCATATGGTTATAGCTACGTGTATAACTTGATCTTATAGTTGTTCTATCATGTAGAATGGTTCCTTTCTTATTTTTATTAACATACATAAAGAAAATTAAACACAAACAGAAAACTCCATAACTATTTTCACTTAGAACAGAATAGATACACAAATTTTCTTACTTCTAACTCAACGAAACCACTTATCTATCCACAAATCTCTTCTAAAATACTCCAATGCTTACTCACAGCAACTCAAAGCAACTTCAGTATATCTTTCTTTAACAAATGATCAATTCCACAGCTCGGCTTGAAGTGCCGTTGCATCCATAAGCCACTTATCACGATTTCTACCAAAACAACACACTCGGCATCCATTTCATCACTTCGCTCAACAAAACAGCCGACTTTCATCAATTTTTCGAGACATGCAAGACTTAAAAACAACATGCAAAGACTTCTAGCTTCACTCTTGTGTTCCTCAAGCTCAAAACAACATAAAACTACCACTCCTCATCACCTCACTTAACAAGACAGCACACTTATACTTGAATTTCGCAACATGCATGGTTCAAGTATAACATGCAATGACTTCTATCTCTAATCCATCTCTTACTCAACTCAGATTAACCATAAAACAACAACTACACATCATATCCTTCATAGCTTGGTTAGATCCACAAGCTTTCTTGATGAAATGGTGGATAAACTTCAATTTAGAGTTCTATTTTTCCTTACCTTTGTTCAGCTATCACTATAACACAAGAACACTTCAAGATTAGCACCAAAGTCTCGCATGCAAGAAGAAGAAATCACAGGTTTGCTTCTGGTTCTACCGCTTAGCCGAGAGAAAAGAAAGAAGAAGATGAAGATGAGGGTTTCTCGGTTTTGAGGAGAGAGGATTTTCGGTTTTTATGTGGGGAAATAAGCTATAACCTAGTCCTAGGTTAGTGTAATGATTAGATTTGGCTAATGATTATGCTTCCTTGGAGTTGCCATCTTCGGTTCTATGGATTTGAAAAGAAACCGTGGGTGTTGAAGAGAAAACGGAGGGGAGGGAAGGGTGATGTCGTGGCTTTCATGCATGAAGATTTTCGCCATCTACCAATCATCACTAATTAACAGTTAATCGATATCATTAGTTAGTTCGTTAGTTTCTAATATTTTCATCTAATTGCCTTTTGTTTCTACTTAATCCCAATTATACAAAGTCATAACACATAGCATATCGAATGACATAACATATCGACTAGTCAATGTTGGTTTATAAGGAATTCAATCCAAAAAGAATGCTAAAGTTATAAGTAATTCACTAATCAAATCACCTTAACTATAATCTATAAAATAAAATAAAATCACTTGGGCCTAATTATTTATCTCTGGCCCAACGGGCTTAATCTATAACAATCCCGGCCCACTAAACTAAATCTACAAATCTAATAATTCCGAACCTTGGCCCGCTTCAAGCCAAGTCCAAGCCCATAATCTCTTATTCGACTTCTCAAGTCCAATTCGTGTGGCCCACTTATTTCTCAAGCCCACACATTCCTCACGATCCATCGGGTTCAATTTCTGGCCCAATCTAAAATAATCCGAACTCCTAATGATTCAATTACACTAATGAAGGTCAATGAAATTTGGGATGTCACATGGGATCCCTCATGCACGAGCTACAACAGAGGGACGAGACTTGGGAGGCCACGATGGTGGCCATGCGCGCAGAGATGGCCGAGCTGAAAAGCAAGCTTGTCGAGCTTTAAGCTACACGTGTGAATGGGGTAATCACCGTGCAACCACGTGCCGATGGACCCAAGCCGAAAGAGTTCAAGGGCTCAAGGGTGGCAAAGGATGTGGATAACTTCCTATGGTACATGGAATGATATTTCCAGACCATGGGAATGACCAACGATGTGATTTGGGTAAACACCGCATCCATATATTTAGCTAATGATCCATTACTGTGGTGGTGTCGTGGGTCGGATGATAAGAATGGCGACCCTATCACGACATGGGCTTGGTTCATCAAGGAATTTCGGTGAACCTACTATCCCGCTTATGCGAAGAAGGAAGCTCGCGGGGAACTCAAGCGCCTAGAGCAAAAAGGCGAAGTCTACGACTACGTGAAACGGTTCTCGGAGCTATTGCTCCAAATCCCGTCCATGACCGAGACGGAAGCATTCCATCAGTTCATGAGTAGACTCAAACCATGGGTCAAGCAAGAGCTCAAACCATGCCATGCAACGGATCTCTCAACGGCTACTTCCATGGCCGAGTCCCTTGTGGAATACAAGCCGTCATCCTTGGCTAAGCCGAACTCTCGTCCGAGAGAAAAGGCCAATGGTGGAGGAGATCGTAACCGGTACAACCGTCCGAGCGGAGGTAAACCACCATCGATAATCAAGCAACGGAGGATACCATTGCAAGGTACGCACCTACAAGTGCTTCTTTTGTGACAATCCCCATATGGCCCGTGATTGCCTGAAAAGAGGAAAGCTGGCAGCCTTGTGCAAGGAGGATGAGCCGCGAGAGGAGGCACGATTGGGATCATAGTGGATCCTTAGGTCGATCAAGACCAAGAAAGCCAAGGAACCTAAAGGCACTCATGGATATCGGGGCATCCGACCTCTTCATATCCAAAGAGGCCACGAAGAAGCTGAGTCTTTCAATCGAGATAGGAAAAACTGGTTAGCTTAAAATGGTGAACTCAAGGGAAGTCCCGACTAGTGATGTGGCTAGGGACGTAGAGCTTCACCTCGATCCATGGACCAGTAGGGAAGACATTAAGGTAATCCCCCTTGACGACTATGATTTCATGATTGGTTTAGGGTTCCTCGATCGGATCAATGCGGGCATTATGCCCTTCGCGGATTGTATTTGCATCCTAGATAAGTGGTGACAATGCATAGTCTCGATCTACCACGAGTCGGGACGCGATAGGAAGATGCTGTCGGCCATGCAGCTGACAAAGGGGTTAAGGAAGGGCGAGGTGACCTTCTTGGCAACGTTGAAGGAGGAGGGCGCAAAAGAAAGTGAGGTACTGGGAGAGGTGGCCCGAGTCCTCGACGCCTTACAAGACATGATGCCGCCCGAGCTACCCAAGAAACTACTTCCTCGGAGAGAAGTGGACCACTGGATCGAGCTCGTGCCCGATGCTCGACCGCCGACCATGGCACCCTATTGCATGGCCACGCCCAAGTTGGAAGAACTGAGGAAACAACTCAAAGAGCTGCTCAATGTAGGGTACATTCGGCCATCTAAGGCCCTGTTTGGTGCCCCGGTATTGTTCCAAAAGAAACATGACGGATCCCTCCGCATGTGCATTGACTACCGAGCATTGAACAAGCTCACCGTCAAGAACAAGTACCCGATCCCTCTTATTGCAAACTTGTTCGATTAGCTCGGGGAAGCCCGATGGTTTTCCAAGCTTGATCTTCGATCGTGTCGCGACCAAAATTTCGGGTGCACCACTTAAAATTAAGCTAATAGACTACTAAGTCTAACTTAGCTCGGGCTCTCCCAAGCCCATACCAATTCGCGACTTAGGTTCAAATATCTAGCATGCAAAAGGGAGTCGCCACTAATCAGTTTACGGTAGGTCGATTAGACACCTCAGTAAAATAATGGGAGAATTATTTTACTTCTACGAACCAGAAACTTTGGGTACGGGGACTTGATTACGTTAGATTTCTCTAACGCCCTTTCGGTACCTTTCTCTTTTATTTTGAAAAATATTTGGCAAGTAGCTTGAATTGATTTTAATTCACTTTCCTAACATGTAAGGTGATCATAGGGGTGCGCAAACCACCAATTTAATACTCAAGAAAGCAAAATAAAAAAAAAAATGTAGGACTTACCTCATAGAAACGAAAGCATCTGCATTGTTAGATCAGAATTTACATCACTAGTCATAGATATGATTTCTAATTAACACGCAATCACTCAATTTTGTTTTCACTTATTTAATGAGAATCATGCAATACAATGCTTATAATGTAATATGAAATGATATGACATGACAATATGACCTAAGCTCTATGACATAAATAAACATGCAGTCTATCCTAAAACATGAAATGGATTTATTCTAAAAATTTTTTTTGTATTTTCCATGAAATTCGAAATTAAAGAAATGCAACAATTAAATATGCAATCTAAATTAACCAAATGACCTAATTCTAATGACGAGCAATTTCTAATTAAATGATCCTAGCAACACTCACTAAATGACGTGCATTTCATGAACCTAATCCTACATGATATGCGCATGATTTTTTTTTTTTTTTGTATCTTTTCATGAAAATTCGTAATTAAAATCACTAAAAATATAACTAAAGTGAAATGTTATCTATTCTAAATACCTTCTAAACATGCATTTAAAAAAAATAACTAACCTATAATGCAATCAGTCCTAATCTACATGGAATGCAAATGCAATTTTTTTTGTATTTTCAGGATAAACAAAACAATTAAAAGATAAACATCAAACCATCCATGGTCATCAAAAATGTTATCCACCATTCGAATTGAAATTCAAACATGATTATTTCGCTAATAAAATCAATAAATTGATCTTAAGCCTTAAAGATCAAGATATCAATTTTACTCCCACGTGAATAATTATCATATCTAAAGCCTTATAGATGGAATAAAAATTCATGCGGTTGCGAATTGGATGCTACATTAGGGATTTCAATTAGGCATCGAGAAATATTTCAAACAATGAGACAAAATATCAAAAACTAAATAAGATAAAATAAATTTACCTAGTAAAATAGTGTTGAAAATGTTTAGATCCGCTCATAATTTACTTTTACATACGAGATAATTGAATATGAGATACTTGAATATGGCCCCCCTAATTTATCTAGTGATGGTTTGGAGAAAATTTCAAGTAAGGGCATGAAGTGAACATTGTTTCATATAAAAGCTTGAAGTGGCCATGTTAGTCTCAAATAAGGGCCCAGAAGTAGTCATAACAATTTTAAATAAAGGTATGATCTCACATGGGTCATTGGCTGATCAAGGGGCATTTTCGTCAAAATATAATATTAATTTTAAATAATTTTTATTTTATTTTATTTTATTTTATTTATTTTATCATTTATTTTGTTTTTTTTTCTTTCCGTCGAGTGCCAAGGAGAGCCTGGCAACCCTCGCCGGTCGTGGGCAAGGCAATCCTCACCCAGATTTTGCAAGGGCTAGCCTCGCCCAAGGCGAGGATTGGCTTGCCAAGGTGAGGCCATCCCTCACCAACCGCTGGCAAGTATTGGTCTCGCCTATGGCTAGTATGAGCAGGCAAGGGTGGCCCTTGTCAAATTGGGCAAGGGTGACCCCTGCCCAACCCTCTTTGGTGGTTGGCCATCGCTTGAGACTAGGCACCAGTGAAGAAGACAATCATAAAAAAGAAAAAAGAAAGAAAGAAAAATTTAAAAAGATAAAGGAAGAAAATGTCCTTGTGATCAGTTTTCCTTTCAGTCTCGAAGCAAGCTGTGATGCCTTTGCTTGATATGGAAGACTTGACCACCGCTTACCAACGGGAAAGCCAAGCCCTTCTTTGAAACTAAATAACTATCTTAGCTCTTATTTGAAATAAAATTTACTTCAAGCATTTATTTGAGAAAGTGAATGCACTTCAGCCTCTTATTTAAAACAATATCTACTTTAGATCATTATTTAAGAAAATGAAGATACTTCACGCCCTTATTTGGAATTTTCCCTCATAGTTTGTTACATATTTTAATGTCAATTTATGCCCCAAAAATAGTTTTAACATCCTTAAAGTTGAGATATTTAGAAAAATCTATTAAATATTTTTAATGTTACTTCATAGCATAAAACTATGGTGAAAAAATATATAATTTTTTCCCGCTATTAGAGTAAAATTATAGAGCACGCATTTCATATGACGGAAACATCATGTGATAATGAGACATAGTGTAAACAACCAATCAAAATTGAGATGCATAGACACATGGTGCCAAGAAGGATGAGATTCATAATATGGAAGCCATCGGGATTGACCAAAGACACCATGTTTCACTACCACGAAGTCTTATCTGTCGCATAAAGTACATTCAATATCACGACACGTCTATATTTTTATAATAAGTAGCTACTTAAATGACCGTCACATGCCAACATTCGAAGTCCGTCCGTGGGAGGTTTTCTTTTGGAAATGCAACTTTTCACCCAAAAAAAAGAACAAAAAAAAAGAAGCCAATCACTTTCTTACTACTCCTGATTGATTAATAAAATATTTATATCCTTCTTATCAAGAAGTCAAATTTTGTAATCTTCCCGTGCAATAAATTTTGACCCAGTTAATCTTAGCTACTTATAACTAGTAAGACACGTAAATCTATTTTTGTTTAATTGCGAAAGCATCACGATCCGTAAGAGATGGGAAAGGACGTAAGTGGGACAGCTCATGGAGAAAGTTGGGGCTACAACATTATCAATCCCCACCGGTCTTTCATGGAGACAGCATTGGCACTGCCTGCTTTTTTCTTCCCATTAAAAAAGGAATTAATCACCAGCCATCTGCTTTTTATTTTTATTTTCGAAATGGATTAAGAGTAACAGTGATTATAGAATACTCTGCTGTTAAATATAAATTCTAAATGAGCGTTCTTATATATCATTGATTTGAGAAAAGTGATGAGTCACATGATCCTCGAATCTAGACCTATTCAACATTTTTATTTTTGAAATGAGATATTTATGGCATCCCCGTAAATAAGATTAAACCTAATTCCATGAAATTTATATGAGATTCTTCTTTCTTATTATTGAGCAAGCCTCTAAGAGGGCTGATTTGATTCGTGATTTATGTTTTGTATTTCATCTCGATTCTGTTTGTTCGGAGAAATATATTGATCAATTCCGGTTGTATATAATTTCCATCACAATCCTCAAATCAAGAGTGGATCAAGCAATTTGTATAAAATTGTAGGTGATGTATACTCTATTCTTTTGTTGATATTTTAAAAAATAACCAATTAAACGCTTGGCGAATGTTATCACGATTCAATTAATTATGTGGACTTTATCAATCAATGGCGAAACTTACTCAAACGACGCGCAAGAATTATGGAATGCGCAATAAGATAACACACCTTCACTTAAGACATAACATACAAACATGAACCTACTTCTAATGACACTGAATATAAGTTACATGACAAGTCCAGCATATTTAGATGGCCCTACTAATTGACTTCTCGCCTCTCCTCGTCAAGCGGCCCCCTTGCCGGTCTCCCCCTCCTTGCGTTGGAGCGACGCGTTCTTGGTGGTGAACAATAGGCCGTAGGTCACTGTAGTGAAGTAGATCAGTAAGCTGAGGCCGATGGTGCTGACCATGACGGTGACGGTACAGACCGAATATGTGCTGTCGCACGAGAGCCGGCCGAGCTTGATCTGGACGACATCGACCATGGCAAGGAGCAGCAGCAGGCACCCGGCCATGGTCCCATAGATCGATAAATAGAACCCGACGAGGCTTCTCTGCAGGCGTTGCGGGTTCTTCTGGGTGCTGTCCTGCTTCTTGTGGATGTAGAGGAAGATCTTGACGGTCTTGGCGAGGAAGCCAGAGAAGACAAAGCAGCTGAAGGAGGCGATCTCATAGGCCACAAGCCGCTTGCGTATCTTGGCGTCTGGGTGGCAAGCGTTGTCATCCTGGAGGCTCTGGACTTGGCCCGGCTGGGCGAGGGAGAGGCCGATGAAGACGGCGACGGTGAACAGGGAGTTGAGGCTCACGATGTCGTCCAGCACCTTCTCGAAGTACTTCCTCTCGTCCACTTGCTCCGCTTCATTTCCGTCTCCGGTCGGCTTGCTGTTCTTGATGCGGGCCAGCAGCAGAAGAAGGAATGAGTGGAATGAATGTGAGAGAGAGAGAGAGAGAGAGAGAGAGAGAGAGAGAGAGAGAGAGGTTTTCACCTGGAAGCCATAGACGAGAGCTAGCTTGAGGTTGGAGAGGAATTCTTCGTTGGTTCGTCTGAGGATCCAATGACATTGTTGGTCGCTTTTTAAGGGAAAGTGATGATAATAGAGAGACGTTGACTCACACGTTGACTCACATGTTGACCATTTAAATTCATCATTGAAATCAACCGTGCAAATATGTTGATATGAGTATACAAAATTTGAAATTGGAAGCTCAATTATTAGTCCAATTCAGGAGAAAGTTCGGTTTGAGATCGCAAATACTGCTTGCGCGACGCTCTTTACCGGCCAAATCGGTCGCCCTATTCCACCAAAATGCGGGTGGGAATGCTGGCTACGCGAGAAAAATTACTGCACACAAGGCAAAATCACTTATTTCCTATTAAGGATGACAAGAAATGTGGAACAATGGAGGAAAAGAGTTTTCTGTATATTTCACCATATTCAATGTACAATAATGTACCCATATTTATAGTACAAGAAATGAACTTGAAAGAATATATACAATATCCTATATCGCCATTTACTGTATCAATTACAAAATTAAACCTCAACCAAGAATCAATCTAAATCAATCAATGGATCAGAATGTGTCAAATCAAATCCATTCTCCGACAAAGGAAAATTACTATTTTCAAAAGTACTACATCAACCGGTGGACTTACTACTTTTGATAACACTAATTTCCTATATAAACTTTTACACCTTTGACCATCACTTAGAAATTCTCTAATAATGTAATGATTTTCATGAAGAAGATGGAGCAAGTAATCATAATAATTCTCCAACATTATCAAAAAAAAATTCTCAAATGGCAACAACTAATTGTATTTATAGTGAGTAATTGTTTCTCAACAATCGTAGCTCTCAAATAATTTTGATCACACCTCCAATTGGGCTCCGTTTGTTTTGTAGAAAATGAATTATCTAGGAAATATTTTTCAAAAAACATCACTTGTATCTCTTATAAAAATAAATAAATAAATAATTTCATTACTTATAAAAATGTTATACATAAATAGTTGTTAATAATGAATTTTTTTCCATCGACTAATTATTTTAAGTTATACAAGCGATCGTTTTTAGAAAAATATTTTTAATTCATTTTTTACGAAACAAATGTGGCCCTAATATCTTCATTTTTTGTGAAGAGTAATGTGGCCAGAAAATTTGCAACTCTGAGTATTTTAGCACTCGATGATAATCCGATGGTATGGTAAAATTTTCTAAGTTATCATAGGTGGTAGAACCTTAATATAGTAATTATCCATAACATCAATTTCCCTAAATATCCCTTGAGAGTTTTCAAAAACACTTATAACATTATTCGTCTAGAAATATCTTAACTAAAGTTCATTGACATGATTCCCGAGAGGTTCATTCACTGATTCATAAGATAAATAGTGTTCATTTGAAAAGTCATTTGTAGCTATTGGATGTGATCATTCATAATAGACCAGCACTCGATCAACAGGGGATTGGTCGCATTATACAAAGATTTCTATATGTTCACGAGACCAAGAAAAAGTAGACCAAGACCATAAAAGTCTTGTTTCATATAAAACGTCAATAATGTGCATGGGAACTCTCAATGCTCTTGGGCCACGCATGTCGTGATTAGAAAATGACAGTTCGTCTCTATTCTAGACGACGACCTTATTTTTGTCGGTCGTGCAAAGTCGTTTTCAGGAGAGCAAAATCACGTACACCTATGTTGCAATTAGTGGATGACCAATTTCTAGGGGCTGGGGCTACTACCACCCACATAATAACAGTAGATAAGATCGTTCCCCCAGTACTTCCGAATTGTGATACTCAATGGTGCTTTGCTTGATCCTGACGGTCGTTTATTGTTCGTTCTTTCTACAATTCAAGGAATATAGAAAGACCCACCAAGTCGGACCAAGCTGATGCTGTTGCATCTTTAGGCAATTTGTAATTGTAAGACGACAATGTTTGTCCTTAATCCTTATTGAGAGAGCGAGCGAGAGAGAGAGAGAGAGAGAGAGAGAGAGCAAAAGCGGGGGGTTGTTGTCACGTTCCCCACCACCAACCGCCACTTGTCTTTCCTTCTCCTTGGGGGTAAGTGAAGCGATGGAGAACTTCATATCAAAGCCTCTGCAGTGATCCAAATTGCCTTTCATCATGGGGACAAGCCTAGCGAACGTCCTTTTTTTTTTTTTTTTTTTTTTTTGGTGTCAAATTTTCGTTATTACGTGAAATGAAATTCTATAACGATCATTCTACTTTCAAATTTATAATGTAGTGCCTTCATAAATTTCTCACTTCATTTCTATTTCCTTTTTGACGACGGGAAACTCCACCTTGGATGATAGGTTTCTTCAACGGCAAAAAATCAGATCCTACATTGTATATGAATAGGGTATATGCTGCTGTTTTTGGTTGACAGTGGCAAAGCTTATATAAGTGCTACGACAATATAAACAATTTAGAGGTAAATAAACGTTTTCTTGGGCAGCCACTCAATCTCTGATAATTATTATATTTTTAATTATAGACATAATAAGGGATATATTAACATTATCGACTTAGCTTACCAATTCATTTAAGTTAGTCTGGAATCCATCACAAATTGATTGACTTAGTCTGGAACCTATCACGAATTGGTCAACTTTCCATGGAGTCTCGACTCAGTGTCGTCTCCTCTCTCTTCCTCTTGCTTCTCTCGCTTTCGTAAGTAAGGCACGTTTCATGATTCCCTCTCTTCGTACCTTCTCTTGATCTTTTGGGTTCATGTCCAGAATCTTCCCTTTCTTTTGTCTCCCAAATTTACCCTTTTTTTCAATTTCCAGATGGCCCTCTTTTTTTCTTTTTTTCTTTTTTTTTCTTTTTTTTTGAGTATTACAAAATGGGATTAATATCACGAAAAATTACGAAATAGTACATTTGTAAGAAATTTATCACAAACTATTTTTTTTTTACAGCAAAAAACCATATATTGATATACTCGTTATAAATTTACTCCAAACTGATTTTGTGAACTCCAAAAACTCCAAACTGATACATTTATGATAAATTTACTATCTATTAGTTTATGTTAAATTAGATTAATACCACAAAACATCATAAACTAGTACACATGTGATAAGCGAGTGTTAAAATACCAAATTTGTAAAGCCGTCAACTACCACATATAATCCAATTCAATAATTGATGGTAAACTTTAACGGAAAGTAACGAAAGGTAATTTATCACAGATATACCAATTTGAGGTTCTCTATGGTTAAAAAATTAGTCTATGGTTAATTTATTATAAGTATACTAATTTGAGATTTATCGTGATATTAACCCTACAAAATAACACAATAAGTCGAAAACATAACTTTTTTCTTTGTTTTTTCATAATCAACGATCTGTTTATCTTTAATTCGATGTTATTAATGGAAAGCTTCCCGCCAAATGGATTTGAATCTTTTTAAGACTATGGCTAGTTTTTAAGAACTATAATTTGCTTATTTAACAAAACAATTGTATCGTTACAGAGTATTTAAAAAAAGAAAATAGCTTTTCATTAAATGTTATCTTGAATTAAATTTGTTAATAGCATTTTAATGGATATAATTGGCGGTCAAATAATATGATGATGTGTTTATCAAATTCATTTTCCAGAATGTAATATATTATATTGAAGAAAATTGGATAATGATGGGTAGACAGGAAAAGTGTTAGAAAAATCCTAAATCTATTACATTTGTACCAATTTAGTTTTAAACATTTTGACTTAGTGCCATTTCAGTCTTTTTGGATAATTTTGGTAAAATATTGTTAACATGGACGCTAGGCAAGGGCTGGTGAGATTGATCTCGTTGGCCTCCAACGAACCCTCACCAAAGGCTGTGAGAGCGGCCTCGCAATCAAGGCCCCACCCATGGATGGTGAGGCTTGACCCTCACTAACCTAGCGTAAGGCCACCCTTGCGGCCTCTATTGAGGGCTCGAGCCTCAGTTGGGGAGGCTAACGAGGTCCCTCACCTCTGGCCTATCATCGAGGTCCGACGACTGAGTGGAGGAGGAAGGAAGGGAAGGGAAAAAAAGGAAAGAGAAAAATAAAGAAAATAAAGAAAATAATATTAAAAAAATTTCACGTTAATGCCCATCATGTCACATAGGACGACTAGCGTCCACATTAGCAATATCTAGCCAAAATTAGTCGGAATGATAGGATTGGCATTATATCAAAAAGTTAAGACTAAATTGGCACAATTAAAAGATTTATAACTAAATTGGCACAAATATAATAGATTTAGAACTTTTTTAACACATTTTCCCTGGGTTGACTTACCAATTCATAAGATAAACAAAGTAAGGACATTGACCGGATAAGACTTGGCGATAATTATGCTTCAGTAGATTACTAATTTTGCAAGTATATATTTATTGAACATGACCATTGTATATGTTTGAGTTATGCGTCCCACCACTCATTTTGTTGATATTGATTTGAAGTGGCACAAGAAAATATTAATTTTTTGTCAAATCCCAGGTTATTCTGCAATAATAGGTAAAGCGGCTGAGAAATACTTGATTGAGCAGGGGATTTAAAGCATTTTTTCTATCACCGTAGATAATGCAAACTCAAATGACTTAAGAATCAATATTTGAAAAGTGACTTAACTCTTGGAACTCTGTGGTATTGAGAAGTAATTACTCCATGTGAATTATTGTGTTTATACATCGAGTTTGATTTTGAGAGAGGCTGAATCACATAGATGATTCCGTTGTAAGATTCCGTTTGACTTTGCACTTTTGGAAGTACTTCCTCTCTTCCACTTTGTCGCCTTGATCCTCTTTGAGTCATCTCTTAAAAATTGGAAAGGAAAAGTTAAAAAGCAAAAGCATAACGATGAATGTTCTATGATCCTCCAATCTTTACGACGTAGTAAAGTTCGAGACAGAAGGAAAGATGGATCGAAAGGTTATGGTAAAGCTCGAGATAGAAAGAGAGAGATACCCGATTCTGAGACTAGCCATGAAGGGATATCCTTTCTTTGTACTCTTTTGTATCTTGTCTCATTAAGCCTATGGACTTAAGGATGCAGCCATGCGCCGAGGTTTAGGATGGGAGAGAATTCCCTAGTTTTTCCTTCCTTTAAGTTGAACATTGGCCCAATTCTGACCACACATGAATAACGTGAATGTGCCGCACGACTAACTGGTCCAACGCTCCAATTCGCATTTGCCCGAACTCATTTTACCAAATCAAGTGGACAGAACCTCGAGGATCTGCCAGATCCATAGATTTAAGAGGAAGTTGAATTCTTTTGTATAGTAATAGTTCTGTGATTGAGTTTATCTATCACATCATTTATAAAACGGGCTATCCAATGAATAGTTTGGGACTCCGCTAGACGTTAGATGGGGTCCGCCATGAGCTAGCATTACCTAATACCAACCCCTTCCATAATTGTGAAACGTCATGAATACGGAGATAGCAACTCGCAGATGCACTAAAGCCACCATTTGGACTCAGTAAGCTGGACAGCGAAGGAAGTTGATGTGCATCTTCTATTCAATATTCTCGGACATGGAGTTTGCTAGTTGTTGCTGCCGATAGCTATGTTGGCAGGTCATGTGGGGAGTGTGTGCAAGATATCGCGTGGATCATAGGGATGACAACTTCATCCGTCCAAGTGACAATAGCGCCGGAGCGAGGCAAATCGGAACGAGGGAAACTTTCATGCGCCGCCCCGCCCTGCAGCACAATCTTCATTTTATAAATTTGTAGTCCTAGTTTCTTCAGATGATTGGTTTAAATCTTGGTAACATCTTATCTCATCAGTCATAAATGCTTCTAACAATAACCTCTCTCTCTCTCTCTCTCTCTCTCTCTCTCTCTCTCTCTCTCTCTCTCTCTCTCTTTCCCTAGAGAATAATGCAGAAAGTATAAACTCACGGGTCATCCCTGGACGAATGTGATTGCTAAGGATTTCTGGATAATCGCAAAATCCAAATAGGCGGAGGTGGAAAGTAAAATCCAAAGTCATCTCTACTTTCCAAAGGGTTTATGCTTTCAAAACCATTTGGATTTGCTCGAGCAATTTTAGGTCATTTCTTCTTTCTAATATGAATAACACTCATATATTACAAGCATGACTATCACTGTTAAAATATTAAAATAATAAATCACACATTTATATAAGGGAAAATTCCAAATAAGGACCTAAAGTTGATCTATTTTCTCAAATAAGGGCCCAAAGTGAACTTTGTGTCAAATAAGGACCCAAAGTGGACCCATTGTTTCAAATAAGGACCTGAAGTGAATTTTGTGTCAAATAAGAACCCGAAGTAATCAAGTTAATCTCTATTCAGGACCTTAGCTCACCGGTAGACATTTTCCGGTGATTAAAATAGGGGCAATTTTGTCAGAATTTTGTGATCAGAAAAAAATGGAAAATTCTAAATTAATTAAGTTTAGGCTATTCATTTAGATGTTTACGTTTTCTTCTTTCTTCTCCTCCGTTGCTCCTCAACCAAATCGTTGCTTGGTCATCGTCGTGACTCAATTCTCGTCGCTCCTCGCCTTGCTCGACTGGCGGAAAATTTGGGTCTCCACAAACAAAGAAAGAAGCATATGGTTTTCTTCTTGTTTTTGAGTCCGTGCCTCAATCAGTAGAGAATTTAGGTCTTCGACTTTGTGGAGGACGGGTACAACGAATGGGGAGAACTTCGGTCTTTGACTTTGCAGAGGATGGGTACAAGGAATGAAGAGACCGTAAAAAACCTAGGTTTTTTTTTTTTCTATTTTAAGATTTGTTAATTTTCCCTAGATTTTTTTTGGACAAAATTGCCTAAACTCCGGTTGTCGGAAATGTTGCATGCTTGATAGCTGGCGAATATTTGGCTGACTAGCAAGCTCAGGTCCTTATTTGGAATTGATTCAACCACTTCGGGTCCTTACTTGAGACAATGAGTCCATTTTAGGTCTTTATCTGACACAAAGTTCATTTCGGATCCTTATTTGAGAAAATTGATCCACTTTGGGTCCTTATTTGGAATTTTCCCTTTATATAATAACTTAAGCTTTTAGAACAATTAGAAATGGTCCCATAAAATCTTATATGATATCAAAGTTGGAAATTCAAAATTCAAAATTTTCCATACCTCATTTGCCTCCCCAATTAAATATTTCCATACTTAGTAATAGATAAAAAAGACCAGATAGAAGCCCTACGCAAACGAAGGACCTCTTCTTTTACTATTCATGGATTCTTCTAATTTTTCTGTTAGATCCCACAATGCGCTAGGCTCCATAGCACGAGGTGAAGTCAATTTCTTTTGACAATATTTTAAGGGTCATTTTTTTCAGATATTGAAAGGGTTATCGGGATTCAATATGGTTAAAAATATGCCGTTGGAAAGCTCAATGTGTCTACTTTTAAGTGAGTCGAGCTTCATGTATTTTGGAATATTCTGGGCAATGTTACTCCCAAAAAACGAGGCGCTGGTTAGGAAATCTGAGATGAGGTAATTTAATACATTTATGTTCTTGCTAATTCCAATGCAATGTCTTTGAGAATTGCCAATGCCTAGAGGGAATTTTTTAAGTTTGTGTCTTTAAAACCCGTCTAAGGTTTCCTAGAGGGTAAGCGAGTGTTTCAATGAATTTACACTTGGATTTGAGTTTCGCTTAACTCTGTATTCCTTTGGTGGATTCCTTTGAGGCTTAATGCCCTGTATCCTGAGGTGAATGAATACCGAATGAAGGAAGAATAAGGAGGAAATCGGATACTTGAATCTGCATTCCGAACCTTCGAGTGGACACCTGCTTAACCAGAGGCGGTGCTATTGGGTCCTCGTTGGCGGGGATGGTGGTGAAATTTACCGCCCGGACGGCTACCTTATGAAGTATTGCTAGCATTGCTTCATAGCATAAACCTCCGGTGGAAATATCTTCTTTCTTTTAGTCTTCATAGAATGTTTTTAATGTGATAGATGCGTCATATGACAGTAACATGTGATGTAACCATCCAATCAAGAATAAAATGCATACATACATATGTTGTCAAGTAGGATAGAATTCATATCCATGAGCAATGGTGACAGGTCAACCACACCATGTTGTCGTTGCCACAAAATATATCCATCACATAAACTACTTTTTTGCTGTCATCACAATCGTATGTTTTCATAGTAAGTATCTACTTAAATGCCCACCACATGTCAACAGTTGATGTCCGTCTACTGAAGATTTTCTTTCTATTAGCGTCATCTCTTTTAAAAATCCAACATTTAAAAAAAGCCAACCAATTCCTCACGACTCTCGCTCATTTAATAGCACATTTAGATCTTTCCTTAGTAAGAAATCACATATATAATCTAGTTACTTATAACTAGTCAAACACTTGAAACTATTTTTGATAAAGAGTGAGCAGTTATGGTTTTCATATTGGATCAAGAGTGAATGAGGTAGCTTGTGTAAAATTTCCTATACACGGATGATGGGGACCAAAAAGTCCTCAATCTATTGCACTTTTGTCAATTCAATTATAAACCTCTCAATTTTGCCAATTGAATCCTAAATCTTTTCACATTTTGTCAATTGAGTCAATTAGGCTAATTTTAGGCAGAAATTGCTAATGTCAACTGTCGACACTGACGTGGCACTTTTTAATAACATTTTAATGATATTTTAATCATTTTTAAATTTTTTGTGTTTTTTCTTCTTCTTTTTTACTTTTCTTTATTTTTTTAAGGGTTTAGAGAGAGTTGGTGAGGGTGGTCAACTCGCCAATCACAGACAAGGGTCAATGACCCTTGCCAGTCATAGGCGAGGGTCGGCCAACCCTCACCTACCCTAGGGGAGGGCGTCGGGGCCCTCGCCAGCTCTGGGCAAGGACCGTGACACCCTTGCCGGCCAAAGCAAGGGTGCACAAGCTGATTCTAGGCCAAGGCTTGGGTCCCCTCGCTTTGGCCAGAGAGGGCCCCGACACCCTCGCCCAAGGTTGGCAAGAGTCCGCTAACCACCTTTGTTGGCCCTCTCTCCAAAACCCTAAAAAAAAGTGTTTAAAAAAAAAGCACAAAAAATTCAAAAAATTATTAAATTATTATTTTAAAAAGTATCACATCAACACCAACTGTTAATAGCAATTTCAGGCAAAAATTGGCCGAATAGACTTAATTAGCAAAAGGTGAAAAAATTTAAGACTCAATTAATAAAATTGAAAGGCTTAGGACTGAATTGACAAAAATGCAATAGATTTAAAAAAATTTTAGATAATTTTCCCCGACGTCTGTTTCCTTTTTCTTTTTTTTCCCAATGAACATTTAAGGAGGCGAACCAATTTAGCAATCCGTGAGAGTTTGTGACGTCCAATTGATGTATAAACTTTGTAAACAAATGTTGATTATTGGACGAAACTCCCACCAAGGACGCGCAAGAATTAAGGAATGCACAATAGGATAACGCCTTTACTTAAAACACAACATACATGGACCTCCCATACATCGAGCACTACACAACCTACGTCTACTAAAACACGTATCACTATCTTACGTGATAGTTCCAAGAAAATCATCCAAAAAAAAAAAATCTTAAACATATTACATTTACGTCATTTTAGTCATAAACATTTCAATTTCGTCAATTTAGTCTAAAGTTTTTTAACAATTTGCCAACATAACTAATTCGACTAATTTTGATTAGAGATTACTAACGTGAACATAGGACAGTCGACTTTTCAATTTTAAAATTTTTTTCTGAAATTTTATTTATTTTTTTCTTTTGTATTTCCTTTTCTTTTTTACTATTGTCAACGAGGGTTGTTGAAGCCCATCGGCCATTAGGTGAGGGCATATTAGCTGCGGGCAAGGCTGGCCTCACCATGGTCTCGCCAATCATGAGTGACGGCAACCTCACCCATAGCCGCAATGGTCTAGGCAAGGCTAGACCAAGATCGTGAGCCTCACCTGAAGCAAGTGAGGGCTTCGTGGCCCTCTTCTATTAAGCTTGTCCCTCACCAGCCATAGTCAAAAAAAGAAAAAAATTAAAAAAATATACTTAAAAATATTATTCACATTAGCGTCAGTGTCACGTAAGATGGTCAACGTTCACATTAGTGATTTTAACCAAAATTGGCCAAGTGGATTAAACTGGCAAATTGTTCTAATGTTTAGGACTATATTAGTCCAATTAAGTGCAATAATTTTAAGACTTTTTGGTTAATTATGCAAATAGTTCTAGCGTATTTTAGATTGCCCGACTAATTAGCTTCTCACCTCTCATCATCCCACCTTCAGCTTCTTTCCGTTACTCTCGCAACTTTCTTCGCGGTGAACACCAAGCCGTAGGTAACTTTAATGAATTAAATCAGCATGCTGAGGCCGATGGGAGCAAAATTACCAAAAAAATCTCAAACTTTTTTATACGGTAGTCAATTCAGTCCTAAATATTTTAATTGTGTTATTTTAGTCATAAACATTTTTACGAAATTATCAATGTACCTTTTCATTGTTAACGAAAAACATATACTTAACTTTAGAAAAAGAGATTCCTCTATAAAAAAAAAAAATCAAATATCATTTTCAAAATTCGATTGGACTCAACGTCCGACCTGGGACTCCTATTGGGACCAGTTCCTTAGAAGCCAGGCCGAGAACATGCCCATGCAAATGACTCAGGTGACTAGGTCCAAGTTCCCACTGAACCGGGCCTAGGTCCCCCAAGGCCAACCCCTAGACCCCGGCAACTGGGCCAGGGTCCCCCCAGGCCATGCTCAGGACCTTGGTACTTGGGCTAGGGTCCCTTAAGCCCTGGTCGAAGCCCTTGAGGCTGGGCCTAGGTGCCTCAAGACCGAGCTCAGTTCCCCAAGGCTAGGCCTAAGTCCCCGACACCTGAGCCAGATCTCCGACACCCAAGGTTCGCTTAGGCTTGTAGTCGAGACTTCCTCTCGATTGTGGGTCTCATAATTTTTCTACAACAAAACGTAGGAAAAGGACTTCCTTGTTATTTGCAAAATACAGCCAAACGTAGAAAACTGATATCATTATCCTTGAAAGTCATTTATTTCAAATTTATTTTCCAGCAAATTCATTTTCCATGAAGCAGAGCCCAAATTTCGTCGAAGTTCAAGTAAGTTTGGGGTTTCGGTATTTGTGACATTACAGGGGAAAAGTAGACAGCTTAAACTTCTCGAAGAGCCATGCCAGAAGAATGGTGGCTGTCATTTACCTAAGTCACGGTATTTAATTTGAGCCACTAAGTTCATTCAAGAGAAAACGACAAGCCAATACTAAAGTTGGAGGAATTAATGGATTAATAAATCTATTCCTCAAAATCCAACTCATACTATGTCTTTATTAAAACTGGCAATAACTGATGCTAAAAAGAATGATCTTTTTTCATTGCTCTATGTTACTCTTTTTTTTTCTACCCAAAGTCTATGCTTGATAAAGATTTTCACCCGGTGAAACCTCTCACTCATATGTCCCAATCCAGATTATCTTCCTGTCACTAATCATACTAAAAATTATTAAGTAATTCTGATTATTAGTGACCATGCTAGAAGAGGCCTTTTTTCTTAATATATTCCAAAGATACAAGTGTAAAGTCCCGGCTACCTAAGGTCACAAAATGCCTTGCTAGCCTCCTGAACTGACATATGCAAGTAACCAGACCAATTTTGCAAACAATAGGTGCAAATCTGAATGAGTGACCTCCAGTTCCTGATCTGGAAATCTCTCAATGCTCCAATCAACTGCGGCAACATGGGATTGAAGCCTTTTCAAATCCTCTGCAATCTTTCCGTAAAAGTGAAAGAAGAAGAAGAAGAAGAGCTATAAATAGATAAGGTGGATATTGGAAGTTTAGTTGGACACTGGAGACTGTCCTCTCAACGAACATGCTTCACTCACAAAGCAATAGGTGTAGCTCTCGATATCATCCTGAACGGAACACCTTTTGGTTTGATCACCAAATCTGCCGCATGCACTCTAGTTGCTTAATATTCAATTAACTGATTCGGGAGTTCTTAAAAAGACTGTGTTACAATATACATCTGTTACAATATACATCATGCTTACCTTTACCAAAAAAAAATATACATCTAGAAATAACTCGGCCAAAGTTGATCGACATAGTTCATGAGATAAATGGTGCTCGTCATATCTATCCGATATGATTGTCCAATAACAACCTAGACTTCATTCCTAAGGGATTGGTCAAGTAATTCCGTACTTAGATTGGACACAATAGATTGTATCTTCAAATTCATGCATCTTTCGTTCAGAGTAACTTTAAAGGCCATACTTATGATCTTATAAGTAGAGTTTTATAAGATATTTGTGAAGGGGACGTTTACCTTTATCTCTCTAGACAGGAAAAAAAAAAAGAAAAAAAGAAAGTAAACCAAGACCATGAAAGTATTGTTTATATCAAACGTGAATAATGTGGATAGAAACTTCCGATGCTCTTAGGCCACATTTAGTATCTAGAAATGACAATGATATTCGTCTCTTTTCCACAGATAAAAAGACAACAAAATTGCAATTATAATATAATCAAGTGCTAGGGGCTAGCGCTACCACTCAGGTAACATATCCTAGTCTCTTTAATTTTTTTCATTTCTTTGATCTTGGGTGAAATGAAATCCTAGGTCAATGAAGTTTATCCATGAACCGACAGTCTGAGTAAGTCGATACCAGATAAATGACAACCGTCTACTTATTTAAGAAATTAAGTTCGGTAGGTGAAACACTTTCGAATAGTTTAACGATGTAGTGGTCACTCTGATGCTTCGGTTGGGATTTGATATAAGATTTGAAGTGTTGAGATGGCCAATTAAGGAACTGTAGAGATTTGAGCACATCATCTCATCTTCTGAAAGCATGTTAAGATTGGATATCATCTAATCATCTATGAAATGGAAAAATATGTCTGTTTCATATTCCAAAATGCGAGAACATGAAGAATGAGGTTAAAACCTCGCCTTCTGCTAATAAAATCCGGAACAACTTTTTTCTTCCCGGAATCACTATGGTGATTAATTGTCACCCTATTATTGTTCTGGTCCTTCAGGGTCATAAGTGTCCACAAGTTAATTTTCTCATACGGTAATTGAATAAATTGTGTGATTATCCGCTTACATTGACTGAAAAAATTTTCCATTGTGTTTATCTGGCTTGGGCTTTGAAGGAATGGAGTTCCTATGGGGGAATGCTCATCTTCGAGAAAACCCTAGCTGTAAGCCACCCACGAGATCTAACGGTTGATATAAACTGGGCTCATAAGGTTAGGGTGCACATTACTCTCATTGATCATTCCACAATCGCAAACCACCATAGGCCACAACGCCCTTGACGACCACAATTCTCTCCCTCTCCCTCTCCCCAATAGAGCTTGAAGGTTGATTTTGTGACTTTTGCTTTGCGATACTGCCAGGTTTTTTTTTTTTTTTTTTTTGGTATGATTAAAACATTTTTTTTTGGGAACAATTTTGGTGTGGAACAACTTATTTTATAAACGGTTTGATGTGCGGAATTCATATGACTGGTGGATATGAAATCCTGGAATAATCATACGAAATTTGGTATAAATTGAATGTTCCGTTTGTGAGCAATTACAAACCCTAATTTTGAGGCTGAAAATTTGGTTGTTTATTAATTTTCTGTGGATCTTTTCTAGCTTTGAAATCTATGTAATTAGAAGAGCGCAAAAAAGCTTTGGATAAGAAATTGACCATTTATTGTTTCGTTGTAACTCAATAAGAAATTGACTCGACTTAAAATTCTTTTAAGACAAATATTTCTCGACAGTGGACAGATTTCAAACAACTTCTCTGTTCCTATAGTCGTATAACCTCCAGTCATGCCAAAAAAAAAAAAAATCCATCATCAAAGACAGGATGAGTAAATTCTTACCGAGTGAAGTTTCCAACCGATTGTCCATGTGATGTCAACTGGGAGCGATGCACTGTTTTTACTGTCCAGCACCAAGGAATGTCTTGGCGTACCATTGATTCTGTTGTCCAGGATGACGAACCAAACATGGATTGCACGAGGAAACCACGGTCACGGTCCTTGCTTCCACTTTAGATACTTCTACAGATACTGGTTATACTAACATTGAAGACAACATAAAGCAAATTAATTCAATGAAACAACGGTAAATGGTTTTCTTTCTGCCAGGGAAGATGTAGATTACGAGAGATTACCCTCGACACGCTTGACAACTCGCTTGACTTTCTTGGCGCATCCTCTGCGGCCTTCTTCTTCTCGCCGCCGTCCTTTTTCTACAAAAACAATCACCGTGAAATCACAGGGGTCAGAGCTCAAGAAGGGAACTTCATCGAGACAACGAAATTCAAAAATCCCAAGCCACGTCTCCCTCCCTCTCTCTCTCTCCCTTCCTTCCTCTTCCCGTTTCATCTTTTGGCAATAAATTGACGGAGGACAATCGAAAGCGGGAATCAAGAGGCCGGTTATATAATTACCCGCCGAGAACCATCTCCCCAGACACTTCACCAATTCCCATCCCTCCTCCTCGTCCTCTGACCTCATCTCTCTCTCTCTCTCTCTCTCTCTCTCTCTCTCTCTCTCTCTAGTTCACTATCTCCTGTCGTAAGCCAGTTTGCACGATTCCTCTTCCTAGCAGGCCGAGTCCCGATGGGCGAGGTGGGTTCTCTTTGTTCTTCCCCCGTTTGTTGTCGCGGCCCTGTTCTGGCTCTGATTCTCTCTCTTGATTCCCGCTTTCGATTGTCCTCCGTCAATTAATTGCCAAAGGATGAAACGGGAAGAGGAAGGAAGGGAGAGAGAGAGGGAGGGAGACGCGGCTTGGGATTTTTGAATTTCGTTGTCTCGATGAAGTTCCCTTCTTGAGCTCTGACCCCTGTGATTTCACGGTGATTGTTTTTGTAGAAAAAGGACGGCGGCGAGAAGAAGAAGGCCGCAGAGGCCGGCGCCCCGCCACCGTCGTGCTGAAGGCGGACTTGCATTGCGAGGGATGCGCCAAGAAAGTCAAGCGAGTTGTCAAGCGTGTCAAGGGTAATCTCTCGTAATCTACATCTTCCCTGGCAAAAAGAAAACCATTTACCGTTGTTTCATTGAATTAATTTGCTTTATGTTGTCTTCAATGTTAGTATAACCAGTATCTGTAGAAGTATCCAAAGTGGAAGCAAGGACCGTGACCGTGGTTTCCTCGTGCAATCCATGTTTGGTTCGTCATCCTGGACAACAGAATCAATGGTACGCCAAGACATTCCTTGGTGCTGGACAGTAAAAACAGTGCATCGCTCCCAGTTGACATCACATGGACAATCGGTTGGAAACTTCACTCGGTAAGAATTTACTCATCCTGTCTTTGATGATGGATTTTTTTTTTTTGGCATGACTGGATGTTATACGACTATAGGAATAGAGAAGTTGTTTGAAATCCATCCACTGTCGAGAAATATTTGTGTCTTAAAAGAATTTTAAGTCAAGTCAATTTCTCGTTGAGAAGAAAGAGAGAAAACAGATTTAGAAAATTATTGGAGAGTGCGTACGGGAATCGACTCTTTTAGCCAACTCTTAATAGGATTTCTGACGGAAGTTTGTTTTATACAACGCAAGCTGGGGGCATTATAGACTTTGTCATGACCTAATAATGTAGAGCACCTTTAGGATGCTTTACAGACTGGTTTGATGTAATGCCTAGGGGCATTATAGACTTTGTAATGACCTAATAATGTAGAGCACCTTTTGCTACCGTACTTTGAGCAAATTTTCTTCCCCTTCCCGTGGCTTGTCCGACTTTTTCTTAGGTTGCTTTTGACTCCTTTGCTCTTCTTCAGGTAAAAAAGTCTACAACCGTTAAATTTGGTTGTTTATTAATTTTGTGGATCTTTTCTAGCTTTGAAATCTATGTAATTAGAAGAGCGAAAAAAAGCTTTGCATTGCATATTAACAACTTTCGAACGTCTGCAGCTCAAGATATCGAATTTTGCAAAACTGTGATTTTTTCTTCTTCTATTTTGGCTTCAATCGATCAAGTGAAAAAGATGTTGACATTAGCGCTAGATATTAATGAACACCACATATCATGCATTGGTCGAAGTTATTTTCATGAAGTGTATCCGACACAATTTTTTTTTTTCTCTATAATACTAGTCACATGCCAACATATTGAGTCCATATGTGAAAGGTTTTCTTTATACTATCAGTGTCTCTTTTGAAAATCCAACATTTGAAAAAAGCCAATCACTTCCTCACAATTCTTGCTTGTTTAACAACACATTTAGACCTTTTCTTCTTAAGAAGTCAATTTTTGCAACCTAACCCGTGTAATTAATATTGCTCTTGTTAATTTAGCTACTTATAATTGATTGATTGTAAAGGTAAAAAACTTCTAACCGAGTCGAAAAAGATTGAAAGAGATGTAAGAAGGGTAACTCATTTTTATGGTCGAAAAAAAGAAAAACCCAAAAGGCTATAGGATGGTTGCACGAAATGGATTAGGCAGAAAGTTCTCTAGCACATCCCTTCCTTCGTGGAGACAGCATTTGCCCTGCTTCTCTATGAATGTGTAATTTATATGTATTAAGAAGTCTTTTTGTAATTATCTTTCCAGCTCTAACTTGACTATAAATCATCAGCTCTCTCCAGGTATGGATGGAAAAAAGAAAGGGAGACGGATCTTAAATAATATTTTATTTTTCCAAATGAATTAATTGTACAATAATTATAGAATATACCGCAAGTGTAAAAAAATTTTACACAACCGATCTTGTATATAATTGATTTGAAAGAGTGAGTAATTTTAACTTTCAAATTAAGAGTGAATGAGATCGCTCGTGTAAAATTTACTTTACACCCGATGGTTTATATCTTATTTTTTCGAAGAACATATGAAGTAAGTGAACCGATTCAGCATTGAGTGAGAGGTCGGACTTTCCATTCATATATGAACTTGGTAAGAAGTCGATATGGAATGTTAAACGAAACTCACTCAAACACTCAAAAGAAACATGGAATGCACCGGAAGATAACACCTTCACTTAAAACATCACATGGACCAGCGATATATCGAGCACTACACAACTTACGTCTGATAAAGCACGTCTCACCGGGTATATGTTATATGATAGTTCCTGCATATTTGAGGTTGCCTTATTGATCGACTTTTCACCTCTTATCGTCACACCTTCTCAACCGCCGACCGGACGGAGCCCTCCTTTTCTTTTTTCATCATTTTTCTGGCGTCGTGGGCGATTTTCACGCCGTGGGTCACTGTGAAGAAGAAGATCAGCAGGCTAAGGCTGATGGTGCCGACCATGACGCAGACAGTGGTGACCGCGAACTTGCTGTGACATGAGAGCCGGCCAAGCTTGATCTGGATGACGTCGACCATGGCCAGGAGCAGCAGCAAGCACCCAATCATGGTCCCATAGATTGACAAAAAGAACCCGACGAGGCTCTTTAACTTGCGGTGCGGCTCCTCCTTCTCCCGGTATCCCTTCTCTTTCCTGCGTATGGCATCCAAATTCTCGGAGGTGTAGAGGAAGACTTTGACGGTCTTGGCGAGGAAACCGGCAAAGATGAAGCAGCTGAAGGAAGCGATCTCATAGGCTACGAGCCGCTTGCGTATTTTGGGTTCCGGGTGGCAGCGGGGGTCATCCTCGAGGCTCTGAACTTGGCCCGGCTGGGCGAAAGAGAGGCCGATGAACACTGCGACAGTGAAGAGGGAGTTGAGGCTCACGATGTCGTCAAGCACCTTCTGGAAGTACTTCTTCTCGCCCACTTGCTCTTCATCTAGTGGTTTGCTGTTCTTGCCGTGGGCAACCAAGAGAAGCAGAGAATGAGCTCAGAGAGAGAGAGAGAGAGAGAGAGAGGAAGAGAGGGGGCCAGAGAGAGAATTTTACCCGTCAGCCATGAGTAGAACTAGCTCGAGGTCGGAGAGAAATTTTTCGATGCTTTGTTATGGGAGGATCCAATGACATTGGTGGTGCTTATAAAGAACTGATGACGATTAAAAAATGTTGACTTACTTGTTGACTTTGGTGAAGCAATTCTATAATAAAGAATTAATTTTCACAAAATGGTTGTAATAAATAACCTTAAAAATTCTGCAATATTCTCAAATGGCAATAAGTAGTGTTTCTATAGTGAGTGATTGTTTCTCAACAATTGTAATTCTCTTCTTTTTACTTTTTTGTTTTTTTGTGAAGAATAATTTGGCTGCAAAGTTGGCACTTAGTAATAACCGATGGTATAGTAATATTTTCTCTAGTTGTCATAGGTGGTGGTACCTAAACTTAGTAGTTATCCAAAACAATGGCAATCCTTCTAAAGTCCTCCTAAAGCTAAATTCACGTAACTATCCTTTGAAGAAGATAACGGTTCATTTGTTTCACGAAGAATTTAGTGTCTCGATTCATTTTTATCAATTTCTATAGTTTAAACGTTTAGAAAATTGAGTCAACAAAAATCTATTCATTGTCAATAAAAGCTTATGCTTAAATGTAGGAAAATGACTTCTTTTATTAAAATTAAAAAGTTATGTTTCCAATATGATTGGACTCCAACGCTTGACCAAGGACTCAAATGTTTGGGCTCAAGTCTAGTGGGGCGGGGACAGAAACCTTGATGGTTGTTTGCAGATCCCCGCACCCATGCCAAGGACTCCAACGGCTAGGCCCAAATATGCCGCAACCTCGGCCTTGGTCCACTAAGGCTAGGCTCGGGACCTCTGCACTTGAGCCTTGGGACCCTGACGATCGAGTCTAGGGCATCGATGCTCAGGCTCGAGTCCCCTGAGGCTGAGCACAAGACCCCCCCCCCTCAAGGGCAAGCTAGGGGCTCCAACGACTAGGCTCGATTCCACCAAGGCTAGACCCTAGTCCCAGCACCCTAACCCAAGTCTCTAACACTGGAGCTCGAGTCCCCAGTGCCCGAAGCTGGGATCTAAGATTATGCTCAAAAATTGTTCTCAAATGTGTGATAATTTTCCGATAACAAAATGTCGAAAAATCACTCTTTTAGCATTTCCAAAATAGAGGAAAACATAAGAAGTTGAAATCATTTTCCTTCAAAATTAGTTCTTTTGAAAATATCTTCCAACAAACTTGCCGGTTTACGCGTATGTGTACATATGTCAATCAGCAGATTCAAGAGAAAACAAATTGTAGGCCAAGACCTTAAAGGCATTGACCATATGAAACGTAAATAATGTGGATAGAAACTATCATAGAAACTATCGATGCTCTTAAGCCCCATAGAGTAATTAAAATATGACAGTTTGTCTCTTTTTCGTGCAAAGTCGTCCTAAGGAAAGCGAACTTGCGTCCATCTATGTTGCGCTTATTATATAAGCAATTCTTTATGCTTACTTCAGATTTATATTTGATTAATCATATATGGGGACGAAAAAAAATTTAGAAGCAGTTCTTGTCTGTGACATGTGGTATCCAAAATTTTCCAAATTCGACTACTTCTAGGAATTATGAATACTGGTCTATCAAAATGCATGCATGTATAAGACTCTACTTACAAGACAATGGGTGTAGCCTTCGAAATCACTCTAAACGGAATATGTCATTACAAACTAATTGCTTAGTTATTCAATTAACTATTGAGAGTTTTCAAAAACACTTTTGAGTTGCATAATACGTCTAGAAATTACTCGATAAAAATTTATCGACATAGTTCATGGGATAAAGGGTGCTCGCTTGAAAATGTCACTCGTAGCTATTGGATTTGGTAGTTCAATAATACACAAACACTCGACCCAAAAGGGATTGGTGGACTAATTAGGCGCTTGGTTTGGACACGATAGATTGCACGCTCAAATTCAAGTATCTCCAACTTAGATTTATCCCGAGGATCATATCCGTCATCCTATCGATGGAGTCATACATGATATTTGTCAACCAACCGGTTTACATGTACAAATGGAGACAGCGGATTCAAGAAGAAAAAAAAATAATTGACCAAGACCATAAAAGTATCGATTCCATCGAACGAGAACGAGGGGGATAGAAACTTCCAACTCAAACGTGAATAATGTGGATGAACTTTTAACGCTATCAGACCAAAATGTAGTAGTTAGAGAACGAAATTGATCTTCAGTCTCTTTTCCACCTATAAGAGACGACAAAATTTAATATTTTCTTAGTCGTGCAAAGTCGTTTGAAGGCCAGTCAAATTAGTACATCTATATGTGGGCTCAGGTTCCGCTTTCTTCTTTCGTTGTGGGTGAAAATGAACCCTAAAGCATTCTAGTCGATCCTTGAACCGACAGTTCGAAGAAAGTCGATGCCAAATATATGACAAAAGTGGACTCTTTTTAGTTGGCTGATGAAAGCGCTTTTTAATTTTTTAAATGATGCGATGCTCCGTTTAATGCCTTGGTTGAGATTTTGTCCAAGAATCGAAGTATTGGAGATTGATTGTAGTTGAGAAGGCCAATTGACCTGGAGAGATTTGAGCATATCACCTCATCTTTTTTCTTTTTTTTTAATAGAAGGAAATTACCTAAAATGTCATGAACCTATTACATTTTTGTCAATTCATTCATCAACCTCTTAATTATGCCAATTAAATTATAAATATTTTCACATTTTGCCAATTGTATCCTACGAGGCACAGTTAGCACTAACTTGAATGCTTTTAATTATTTTTTTTATTTTTTTATTTTTTTATTTTTTATATTTCTTTTCTTTTCTTTATCTTGTTTGGATTCAGGTCGGTAAGGGTCATCGGCCACAGGCGGGAGCATCATGGCCCTCACCAAAGCCCTTGCCCAACCCCTTCCTAATTGTTGACACCTAAATTTTGATTAGGCTTTTAATTATGCCTTAATTTCCTTTGTTTTGGATAATAAATAATAAATAACAAATAACCAAAAAAAAAAAAACATACAAAAACAAGAAAACAAAAAAAAGAGGCAGCCAAAGGAGGGCTGGGTCTACGAGCCCAGCCCCTCCTTCTCTCTCGCGTTGGCCCCCATGGCCCGGCCCGCGCGAACTGGCCTTTTTCCCCAAAACCCGACCCCCTTGCTTGTCTTCTTCCTCTATTGTCTTCTTCCCCGATCAATAGCATGCGCCGGAGGCAAGGACGCGCGCGACGCCGAAATGGAGAAGAAGGCGGTGACATGTGACGGAAGGGACGCGTCTTCAATGCGAGGCGGCCTAGCTAGAGCCACCTCAACAGATGGGATGCCAGTTCGGCCGGTGGAGGCCGTTCGATGTGCGAGGACGGGCGGTCGAAGCTCCGTCGACTGGCCGCCTCCTCGCCTATAAATAAAGGGCATCATCTCCGTCGATGGGAGGAGTGAACTCTGAGAGCTTCCCCTTGAGAGGCTTCGGGGGCAGAATCGAAGGGTGAGCACGAAGGATCGAGTTGCAAGCTAAACAACCTCCCACCGAGAGACATCGGGGGAGGCCTGCGGCAAGCAAAACCCAGATCCGCGAGCAGTCGAGGCTGGAAGAGAGGAGAGGGTTCTAGATCTACGAAATTGGGGCTGAGAGCGAGGGAAACCAAAAGGTGGAAGGCCAGATCCGTCCACCGCCGTGCTGCGACCCCCCCTTTGACGATGTCATCATCGCCCAGTCACCACCGACAAGGCCGCCTACGCTCGCAGCCCCGACGCCGACCAGTAACGCCTCCACGCAGACAGGTATCAGCCGCCACTCGCTGTCGCTTTTCCGTTCGTGACCTAACCGCCACCGCTGCCCACACCATCGTGCCATGCCAACGCCATAGGTAACAGCCGCCGCTTGCCATGTCGCCGCCGTCTCCTTCCTTGCGGACAAGCCGCGGCATAAAGGGGAGTCAAATCGGGTTGGCCGGGTCAAACATGTGACCCGGCACCCTAGGGTTTAGTCGACCAGACCGGGTTGGGCGTGGGTCTGAACTAGGTAGGGTTGACCCAAGTTGGGCCTGCACGCATGGGCTGGGTAGATGTTCGGCTGGATTTTTTTATTAATTGGGCTAAAATCAGTTTGGGCTTTTACGCTTAAAAGGAAAAATCACAGGCCAGGCCCGCGTTGCGAGCCCTTCCGAGTCTCGAGTGGACAACCCGAGTCGGACCCAATCCGGGATCCGACCCGGTTTTTTTTTTATATTATTATAATATAAAATAATATTTTAATAAATTAAAAAATTATTTTATTTTCTAAAAAATCAAAAATATCCATATTTTCCCCCAAAAAGCCAAAAATTCAGAAAAAACCATAAAAATGATTTATATTTTCATAAAGAGATCAAAAATCCCAAAAATGCTTTTATGTTCAAAAAATGAGAAAAAGACAAAATGTTTTTCCTCCAAAAATGCATGGAAAATCCCTCAAAAATCCAAAAAGCCTTAGGATTTAAACAAGATTAGATACCGAAAGGGCATTAGTGATTAACTAGTGTAATCAAGTCCCCAAACCTAATTTATCTAGTTACGCAGGAGCAAGTATTTCTCCCGATACTTCGCTTGGGTTTCTAATCGACCCACCCCAAACCGATTAGTGGCGACTCTATTTTAAAAGTAACTTACAAGTAAAAAACATCAAACCATTAAGTCGTGAAATGGTGGACCTAGGAGAGTCCAGGCTACGCTTAATAGACATAGCCAAACCATTAGCCTCCGCAAGATGCCTGCCCCGCGAGACGGGTGCCGAAGAAAAAAGAGATCGTGACAGCTTGGCGACTCCGATGGGGACTTTGAGGACTTAGGCCTTTTTCATCTTGTTTAAACACTTTATTGACTTGTTTTTGTTTTTTATGCAGGTCGGTAGCTTAGAGGTTCATTTTAATTTTGGTTAAAATAGAATGCTTTATGATTATAAATTGTTGTGCATGTTTTACTGTTTCAGCACTACACATGGCACACACAACCCAGCTGCCGGACCTGGGCCGCCATAGGATATTTAGGATGGTGTTAAGAAAGATACGACCTCGAACGCGAGACTGCGATGTAGAGGTTGCCTTTCTTTTCCCCGAATTTCTTTAGCCGAGGTTAAGAGGGAACAATGCTAGCGCAAGACTGCAACAAGCAGACACCCTTTTAATCTCAACAAACCTTCTCAGTTAGAAAGCGAGTTGCACTATCATGCACATGTCTATGTGATTGTCATCAATTTTCTCGCTCGAGGTAAGTTTTTTTTCCGTGCACCTTGCAATTTACTTAGCTTCCTGTATATATTGAGCGGTCCATGATTAGTCTAGGATTTAATACCATGGTCATTTAAATTTGGAAGTAATTGTCATAATGATTTTTAAAAAGAGAAAAGAAAAAAACTTTTGAAATTACTTTCAGTTTGAGTTCTTGTTTTTTTCTCAAGCATGTTACAAAATTATTTTCCGCAAGGATTTTCGTTTGCTTCAAAAAGGGATAGAAGTCTTTTTCGAAATTTGTTGCACTTCATGCTTTATTCGCCTTTTGAATTGAATATCTTTTTAGTTCATGCTAACATGTCAGATGCCCTTTTTCAATAGGAAATCCTCTACCTTTTCATGAATAAACAACAAGAGTAGGATTAGATCGTCATCATGGACTGACTCCCTATTTACGCCTTGTCTTCACACATGCTTGTTTATTCATGGACAAGTAATCACGGAGCGTCAACGTTCGTCAATCCAGACTTGCTCAAAAGCAAGAGCAAGAATGGCCGAAGAAAATGTACCAAGCCGTATTGCGGTCGTGGAAAGCGAAATAAAGCAAGTCTTCAATGTGCTTCAACAACTTTCAAAGCAGATAGACTCCATCTAGGGCAAACTCACTCTCGCCCCGGCCTCAATCGAGGTATTGTTGCCACAATCATCTACCAGGGGTGATCAAGGTGGAGATACCGACAATAACATGCCCAAATTGGAGGATGATCCGCACCAAACTGCAATTGAGAAAGCGAAGCCAGACAATTTGTCTAAAACTGAGAATGACAAACGCCTTGAAAAGCTTAAGGAGAGGCTGAAACAACTGCAAGGCCTCTAAGATCCTACTTTGACGGACCTCTCCATTTATTTCAAGGTCAAAATGCTGGAAAAATTCAAAATGCCTGAATTTGAGAAGTACGATGGCATGACTTGCCCGATGGCTCATTTGCAAATGTACTTGGTTCGAATGACCCAATACGTTAATAATGCACCATTAATGATCCAGTTGTTCCAATCAAGTCTAGCAAGCCCGGCCCTAAGGGGTACATCACGAAGAACATGAAACTCCTCAAAACATGGAGCGAAGTAAGTGAGGCATTCCTCAAGCGGTATAAGTTCATAATGGACATTACCCCTTTTCGTGAGGATCTTGAGCGTACCGAAAAGAAAAAGCACAAATCATTCAAAGAATATACTATTAGATGGAGGAATCTGGCCACCCAGATCAATCCTGAACCAACCGATTTTGAGCTGAGAAAGATGTTTATCAAAACCCTCCCCTACGAGTACCGCAGTCGAATGGTAACCACGATCACCGAATCGTTTGATCAACTCATTCCAGTAGGGGAGCAAATCGAGATAAGGTTGAGGGATGGTTGGTTCACTGAACCTACACCCACGGGTAGGTTCAGCATGAAGAAAGATAAAGAACCCATAGTAGATGTCAATGCGACCTACAATCATCCTCCAACAATTCAGACAAGTGCAGGACAGCAGCAGACCACCAGCCGTCAGCCGTCTTAGCGTTACAGCAAATAAAGACAATTTACTCCTATTCCTATATCTCCATCACAGGTATTGGCAGTCCTCTGGAAGAAGAACCTCCTTTCGATTGAGCCAAAATGACCCAATGTTGAAAGCTTTTCCAACTATGACCCGTCAAAGATATGCGACTATCACATGGGAGAAGTGGGGCACTCAACTGATGAGTGCTTCACCCTCAAGAGTTGAATCCAGAATCTGTTAGACACTAAAGCTTTCTCATTCCAGAGCAATTTGCTCCCTGATCACACCGACAAAGTAAATGCAGTATTCAGTTATGAAGTCAGTCATATCAGAAACATCGAAGCACATACTGCTGACATTTATCAAAGGTTGGTAGAGGCCGGGTATTATTCAAGCAATGAAGTACCACCCTTAGCAACAAAGAAAGAAGGGTCAGATGACATGACCACCATATTTGGAGACCTTTTCATGGGCGTTATTGACGAATGAGCGTCATGGGAAATGGGTGCAGGCCCGTTCAAGTAGAACCCTTTCTAATTTCATTGCATATTCCCCTACGTGGGAACCTGTACATTTTTCTTAACTCTGGCTTGTTTTGTTTTCAACATCAATTCCACCTGAGGAACTAACTTTTGAAATCAATCTTCCAAAATGTAAATCCACCTATTACTAAATAAAGTTGAAGACATTTTGAGGGCATGAGGAGACACACCAAACCAGCCCGATGATGCTATCCAACCATGAAAAGAAAATATCATCCAAGGAGAATACTGAGAGCTGGGTTCCCTCATGCTTCCTCCCCCCAAATACATGCTTTTGAAAACAAAAATATTTCATTACCAAAAGTTTTTGTCAAAACAAGATGTTAAATTTGTCTTTCTGACTCACTCACTTCGTGTCTCAGAATATCATCTCCTCTGACTTAGTGTGACAGAAGGCATTTGAAGTTGGCACATTGTGTGAACTTGCCAAATTCAAAGACACCCTTCTAAGAAAGCGGAGGCAAACAAAAATGATCATCTCGCTTCAAAAGGGGACGTCACGAGTTCATGGGACTTCCAGCTTTGACGAGCCAAGAAGCATACGATTCCGTGGAAACCTGAGGTACATAACTTTGCCCAATGCTGCTAATGTTCATGTGATCAAAAGCAGAAGAAAAATTCAACAGAACAAGGATGTTGAAGATGAATCAACAAACATCAATCATGCATACATAGCCACAAATGAGGATGGCCAATCAAAAGAGACGTTGAATTGTGTCAAGACAAAAGGCTGTCATCGACATTCAAATATCCCTAGGAGTCAGCAAATACAAACTTTGGGGAAGGGTAACTTGGTATCGTTTCTAATACTTCCTCTCTTTAAGCTTGCTTTTGACATATTTTCCCTATCAACAGGAAGTATCGGGATTCAAGAGCCAAACTTGATGGTTAGGTTGGGCAAATCAATACTGGCCAAGCTAGTACATGGAAATGACCCGCATCGAACTTATTTCGTAAACGATTGTTTGATGCACGGAATTCATATGGCTGGTGGATATGAAATCCTGGAATAACCATACGAAATTTGGTATAAATTGAATGTTCCGTTTGTGAGAAATTACAAACCCAAATTTTGAGGCTGAAAATTTGATTATTTATCATATTTTCTGTGGATCTTTTCTAGCTTTGAAATCTGTGTAATTAGAAGAGCGAAAAAAAGTTTTGCATTGCATATTAACAACTTTCGAACGTCTGCAGCCCAAGATCTCAAATTTTGCAAAACAACGATTTTTTCTTCTTCTTTTTTGGCTTCAATCGATCAAGTGAAAAAGATGCTGACATTAGCACTGTATATTAATGAACACCAGATATCATACGTTGGTCGAAGTTATTGTCATGGAGTGTATCCGCCACAAAAAATATTTTCTTTCACTATAATACTAGTGACATGCCAACATATTAAGTCCATATGTGAAAGGTTTTCTTTATACTATCAGTGTCTCTCTTGAAAATCCAACATTTGAAAAAAGCCAATCACTTCCTCACAATTCTTGCTTCACATTTAGACCTTTTCTTCTTAAGAAGTCAATTTTTGCAACCTACCCGTGTAATTAATATTGCTCTTGTTAATTTAGTTACTTATAATTGATTGATTGTAAAGGTAAAAATCTTCTAACCGAGTCGAAAAAGATTGTAAGAGATGTAAGAAGGGTAACTCATTTTTATGGTCGAAAAAAAGAAAAACCCAAAAGGCTATAGGATGGTTGCACGAAATGGATTAGGGCGGAAAGTTATCTAGCACATCCCTTCCTTCGTGGAGACAGCATTTGCCCTGCTTCTCTATGAATGTGTAATTTATATGTATTAAGAAGTCTTTTTGTAATTATCTTTCCAGCTCTAACTTGACTGTAATTAATCATTCTTATAAATACATATTGTACAACTTTAATTAGAGTTGAGCTACCATAAACACTTTGTCGTTACTTTCTCTCTAAGTCTTAACATCAACATTTTCTTCCCATTGGTTGTAGAATTAATCATCAGCTCTCTCTGGGTATGGACGGAAAAAAGAAAGGAGATAGAGTCTTAAATAATGTTTTATTTTTCCGAATGAATTAACTGTACAGTAACTATAGAATATATTGCGAGTGTAAAAAGAAAAAATTACACTACCGATCTTGTATATAATTGATTTGAAAGAGTGAGTAATTCTAACTTTCAAATTAAGAGTGAATGAGATTGCTCGTGCAAAATTTACTTTGTACCCGATGGTTTATATCTTATTTTTTTCAATGAACATATGAAGTAAGTGAACCGATTCACCATCGAGTGAGAGGTCGGACTTTCCGTTCATATATGAACTTGGTAAGAAGTCAATATGGATTGTCAAACGAAACTCACTCAAACACTCAAAAGAAACATGGAATGCACTGGAAGATGACACCTTGACTTAAAACATTACATGGACCGGCGATATATGGAGCACTACACAACTTACGTCTGATAAAGCACGTCTCACCGGATATATGTTATATGATAGTTCCTGCATATTCTAGGTTGCCTTATTGATTAACTTCTCACCTCTTGTCGTCACACGTTCTCAGCCGCCGACCGGACGGAGCCCTCCTTTTGTTTTTTCATAATTTTTCTGGCGTCGTGGGCGATTTTCACGCCGTAGGTCACTGTGAAGAAGAAGATCAGCAGGCTAAGGCTGATGGTGCCGACCATGATGCAGACAGTGGTGACCGCGAACTTGCTGTGACATGAGAGCCGGCCAAGCTTGATCTGGATGACGTCGACCATGGCCAGGAGCAGCAGCAAGCACCCAATCATGGTCCCATAGATTGACAAAAAGAACCCGATGAGGCTCTTTAACTTGCGGTGCGGCTCCTCCTTCTCCCGGTATCCCTTCTGTTTCCTGCGTATGGCATCCTGATTCTCGGAGGTGTAGAGGAAGACCTTGACGGTCTTGGCGAGGAAGCCAGCAAAGATGAAGCAGCTGAAGGAAGCGATCTCATAGGCTACGAGCCGCTTGCGTATATCGGGGTCCGGGTGGCAACGGGGGTCATCCTCGAGGCTCTGAACTTGGCCCGGCTGGGCGAAAGAGAGGCCGATGAACACTGCGACAGTGAAGAGGGAGTTGAGGCTCACGATGTCGTCAAGCACCTTCTGGAAGTACTTCTTCTCGCCCACTTGCTCTTCATCTAGTGGTTTGCTGTTCTTGCTGTGGGCAACCAAGAGAAGCAGAGAATGAGCTCGGAGAGAGAAGGGAGAGAGAGAGAGAGAGAGAGAGAGAGTTTTACCCGTCAGCCATGAGTAAGAACTAGCTTGAGGTTGGAGAGGAATTTTTCGATGATTGGTTATGGGAGGATCCAATGACACCGGTGGTGCTTATAAGGAACTGATGATGATTAAAAAATGTTTACTTGTTGACTTTGGTGAAGCGACTCTATAATAAAGAATTAATTTTCACAAAATGATTGTAACAAATTACCTTAAAGATTCTCCAATATTCTCAAGTGGCAATAAGTAGCGTATCTATAGTGAGTGATTGTTTCTCAACAATTGTAATTCTCTTCTTTTCACTTTTTTGTTTTTTTTTGTGAAGAATAATTTGGCTGGAAAGTTGGCACTTAGTAATAACCGATGGTATAGTAATATTTTCTCTAGTTGTCATAGGTGGTGGTACCTAAACTTAGTAGTTATCCAAAACAATGGCAATCCTTAAGTCCTCCTAAAGCTAAATCCACAGTAACTTTCCTTTGAAGAAGATAATGATTGCGAAAAATTTAGTTTCTCAATTCATTTTTATTAATTTCCATGATTTGGACGTTTAGAAAATTGAGTTAACAAAAATCTATTCGTAGTGGATAAAAACTTATACTTAAATTTAGGAAAATGACTTCTTTTATTAAAATTAAAAAGTTATTTTTCCAATATGATTGGACTCTGGCACTTGAACTAGGGACTCAAATATATGGGCTCAAGTCCAGTGAGGCCGGGACAAAAACCTTGATGGCTGTTTGCAGATCCCCACACCTATGCCAAGGACTCTGACGGCTAGGCCTAGATATGCCACAACCTTGGCCTTGGTCCCCTAAGGCTAGGCTCAAGACCTCTGCACTCGAGCCTTGGGACCCTAACGATCGAACCTAGGACATCGATGCTTAGGCTGGAGTCCCTTTAGGCTGAGCGCAAGACCCCCGAGGGCAAGCTAGGGACTCCAATGACTAGGCTCAATTCCACCAAGGCTAGACCCTATTCCTAGCACTCTAACCCAGGTCTCTAACACTCGAGCTTGGGTCCCCAGTGCCCGAAGCTGGGACCTAAGATTATGCTCAAGATTTTTTCTCAAATGTGTGATAATTTCCCAATAACAAAATGTTGAAAAATCACTTCTTTAGCATTTCCAAAATACAAGAAAACATAAGAAGTTGAAATCATTTTCCTTCAAAATTAGTTCTTTTGAAAATATCTTCCAACAGACTTGAAGGTTTACGCGTAAGTGTATAAATGTTAATCAGCAGATTCAAGAAAAAACAATTTGTAGACCAAGACCTTAAAGGCATTGATCATATGAAACGTGAATAATGTGGATAGAAACTATCGATGCTCTTAGGCCCCATAGAGTAATTAAAAAATGACAGTTTGTCTCTTTTTTGTGCAAAGTCGTCTTAAGGAAAGCGAACTTGCGTCCATCTATGTTGCGCTTATTATATGAGCAACTGTTTATGTTTACTTCGGATTTATATTTGATTAATCATATATGGGGACGAAAAAAAATTTAGAAGCAATTCTTTTCTGTGACATGCGGTATCCAAAATTTTCCAAATTTGACTACTTCTAGGAATTTATGAATACTAGTCTATCAAAATGCATGCATGTATAAGACTCTACTTACAAGACAACGGGTGTAGCCTTCGAAATCACTCTAAACGGAATATGTCATTACAAACTAATTGCTTAGTTATTCAATTAACTCTTGAGAGTTTTCAAAAACACTTTTGAGTTGCATAATACGTCTAGAAATTACTCGATAAAAGTTTATCAACATAGTTCATGGGATAAAGGGTGCTCGCTTGAAAATGTCACTCGTAGCTATTGGATTTGGTAGTTCAATAATACACAAACACTCGACCCAAAAGGGATTGGTGGACTAATTAGGCGCTTGGTTTGGACACAATAGATTGCACGCTCAAATTCAAGTATCTCCAACTTAGATTTATCCCGAGGATCATATCCGTCATCCTATCGATGGAGTCATACATTATATTTGTCAACCAACCGGTTTACATGTACAAATGGAGACTGCGGATTCAAGAAGAAAAAATAATAATTGACCAAGACCATAAAAGTATCGATTCTATCGAACGAGAACGAGGGGGATAGAAACCTCCAACTCAAACGTGAATAATGTGGATGAACTTTTAACGCTATCAGGCCAAAATGTAGTAGTTAGAGAACGAAATTTATCTTCAGTCTCTTTTCCACCTAGAAGAGACGACAAAATTTAATATTTTCTTAGTCGTGCAAAGTCGTTTGAAGGCCATTCAAATTAGTACATCTATATGTGGGCTCAGGTTTCGCTTTCTTCCTTCGTTGTGGGTGAAAGTCAAACCTAGAGTATTTTAGTATATGCAATTTAGATAAATTTATATTGATTCTATCGAAGGAGAACAATGGGGATAGAAACTTCCAACGCAGACGTGAAAAATGTGGACGAACTCCAATGCTATCAGGCCAAAATGTATTAGTTAGAGAACGAAATTGATCTTCAGTCTCTTTTCCACTTACGAGAGACGACAAATTTTAATATTTTCTTAATCGTGCAAAGTGAAGGTCAGTCAAATTAGTATATCTATGTGGGCCCAGGTTTCGCTTTCTTCTTTCGTTGTGGGTGAAAATGAACCCTAAAGCATTCTAGTCGATCCTCGAACCGACAGTTCCAAGAAAGTCGATGCCAAATATATGACAAAAGTGGACTCTTTTTAGTTGGCAGATGAAAGTGCTTTTCAATTTTTTAAATGATGCGATGCTCCGTTTAATGCCTTGGCTGAGATTTTGTCCAAGATTCGAAGTATTGGAGAATGTTTATAGTTTTTTTTTTTTTTTTTTTTTTTTGAAATATGTCATTCATTCATTCATTCATAAAGCAAGGATTACAAGTAGACGTTAGATTGGATTCAGAACATAAAATACTCCAAAGAGGTTGGGGTGGTGCATATAACCAATTTTGGAAAAGGGATTTGAGGCGATGCAATTTCGCTACCCAATCGGCGGCTTGGTTGGCTTCTCTTGGGCACTAGGATAACTTAACGAAGGTTAGACTTTGTAGAATACTTCTGCTTTCATTTAGCAAGCTACTCATAGCCCATGGGACTTCAGCCCGGCCCAATATTACTTCCACAAGTGTAAGGTTGTCACTCTGGGTCTGCACTTCCCACTTACTTTCCTTGAACTGAACTGCTCCCACGTGACTCTCTATTCGTTGTTTCAAAAAGTGCAAGCCGTGCAAAAGCGCTAGGGCTTTAGCGTGTAGAGGAGACGTAGCGTGGATCTCGTCCGCAAATCCGTCAATCGGCATGCCTCACGAGTCACGTACTATCCCGGCCATAGAGCTTGTCTCTTCTCCCTTCACCCAAGAGCAGTCGACGTTGAGCTTGAGGCTGTTGCTTTCCAACGCTTTCCAGTACTCGGGCAAGTTTCACCTTCTAGTTCTCTGTTTTCTATGCTCGGGTTCCATCTAGAGAAAGCCCGAACCTGTGCTTAGGCTAGATCTACTATGGAGTCAACTTTGGAAGGTCGGGATCTAAAGATGTAGTCATTCTGGAGCTTCCAAATTAACCAAATTGTGCTGGCCACCATATCTGCTGAGGGTAAGTCAGTTTTTGTTGCAAAGAAATCTGTAAACCACTTGTCCATCCGAGTCACTGAATTAGTCTTGTTTTAGAGATTGAGGCACGGGTCTTGCCATATATGCCGAGTCCTTTTGCAGAGGAAGAAAAGGTGTTCTACTGTTTTAGGTTGCCGAAGGCATAGGGGACATAGGGGATCAGGTAAGATTCGCCTCTTATAGAGATTATCCTTTGTTGGAATTGCATTTTGGCATATACTCCATAGGAAAAACCTTACTTTGGGGGGGAATAGAATATCCCATAACCTGGTCCATAGAGATCTGGGCGGCTAATAGGAAGTTGTTGCCTTGTTTGGGTCATGAATGTTGGTCAATGTACAGACCCTGTTGTAGCCACTTTTGACTATATAGGAGCCTGACTTATTCCCCATCCAGATCAGCCTATCTTCCTATGGGTGGGCGCAAATGGGAGTTGATAGTATTTCATTGACGACTTGGTCATCAAAAAGATCACGAAGTTTAGGCTTGTCCCATAACCTCCTTTCATCGCTCATTAATTCAACAACATTCTCAGGATCATCCTTGTTCGCCAGTCCTCCTATCACTCCCCTTGGAAGCCATTTGTCTTGCCGAATGTTGATGTTTTTCCCATCTCCCACAATCCACCTTACCTCCGGTTCTATAGTGTCCCTTCCTATTAGGATGCTACGCCAACCCCAAGATGGCCATTGCCCTGTTTTTGCCTTCCATAAGTCCCCTTTTGGATAGTAAACTCCTTTTAGAATCTGGCTCCATAGAGCTTATTGGTGATTGTGAAAGTCTCCCCGCTTGTTTGCCTAACATAGCCTTGTTGAAATTAATTAGGTCTTTAAAGCCGAGACCCCCTTCGTCATTCTGGATTTCAAGACCTCCCATTTCTTCCAGTACATACCTCTTTTGGAATCATTTTGTTTCCACCAGAAAGCTACAATCCTTTGTTCGATGGCTTTACAAACTGAGATATGGATTTTGAAAATGGACATAGCATACTGAGGAAGAGCCTATACAACGGCTTTAATCACTATTTCTTTGCCAGCTTTAGACAAAAACTTTTCTTTCTAGCCTTCAAGCTTCATGTTCACTCTAGTAAGAATCCATGAAAACATCTCCTTTTTTTTTTGTCTCCAATTAGATGGAATTCCCAGGTATTTCCCTGTTTTGTCAATAATAGGCACTCGTAACTCTTGTGCCATATTCCTCTTTAAGCTCAAAGGGCAGCCCTTGCTAAAAAAACACTCCCGATTTGTTTAGATTGATAGCTTGACCGATTGCATAGCAATACTGGTGCAAAACATTTGCTAAATTTTGACATTCTCTGACTATCCCATCCATAATAATTATAGCGTCATCAGCAAATAACATATGAGACAATGTGGGACAATACCTGTCCAGTCTTATTCCTTTGATGCTCCCATCTTCTATCGCTTTGTGCATCATCCAGGAAAAAAC